>KK116044.1:203859-223289 GCA_000611955.2 Stegodyphus mimosarum
TTTAATTCAACCTACTTAATTCAACAAAGGAGAAAAAAAAAAAACCACAGAAAAAAATTTTAATTAAAAATTTTTAATATGTGAAAAAACTATATTAACATCAAGTGTTATCCATTTACAAATTTAAAAAAAATATATTTGAACCTGAGTGGAAGAAGCATTTTATTAAAGCTTCAAAATTTGAACATGATATAGAGAGAGTGTGAGTTAATAGTGGGAATTTAAAAAATAGTAATCAGTGAATTAGGCTAACAATTTAATATAACTATATTCGCCGAAATATCGTTAATTATTGTTATTCAGTTTTTAATTATTCTAATGTTATTCTTGTCAATTAATGTTGCTTCTTCCCTTTATATTTATTTATTATTAGTAAATCACACTTTCAAATTTCAGAAAATTTTCTCTGTCATAATCTTGAAATTAATTCTAGCTGTATGATGACATAACATCACGAAATTTAATGCACATAATTTTTGCTCATGTATGCTGCTAAACAAATATAAAATACCTGAATTTATTTAAAAATATCATTAAATAGATTTCTTTCGTTTAGCTGCAAAATGTTTACAAAAAAATACATTTTTAAATCCACATTGGGCAGATTCTGATCTCTATCTTCAGGGGAGAAAATAACTCTTATTATAGTGATAATAGTAATGGGGATTATGTATTATAAGTCATATGTAATTGGCAAACTTTTGTGTTTTCAAGTGGTGCCATAATTAATTTACCTCTTAGCACAGCCAAAGTGCATTCATGCAGATACACTGGAATTTTCTTAAAACACACCTGGAAAAGTCAGGAAAATTCATTCTCCTGTTTGAGTGGCAACCCTGATTACAGCTTTTTATACTGCATCATGCTCATTAAATTCTAATAAAATCTAATATTTTACTCATGAAATCTTGAGTCTAAGCATGAATAATTACAAAAACACAAACCTTTACTTAAAAGTATTTTAATGTCATACATAACCCAACGAGAAATAAGTAATCACCGACTGTTCAGTTCAAAATGTTAGACTACTTTCTTTTCCTATCAAAATGGTGGATAAAGACATACACAGAATACACAAAACACAAAAGCACTACTATTCATAAAGGATACTTGAATGTTTCTCTTGAGTAAAGTAAAGTGTCTAACACAAGCTTAGAAACAGCTTGGGTGCGAATTAAAACAAATTCTAGCTGCTGGCGTGAAGGTAAAAAAAATACTGACGCAGAATCTTGAAGTCCTCTAAAAAATCAAAGATATAAATAAAAATATTAAAATTTTCTTTCAATAATAATAAATAATTTTTAACTTTGACAGAACTAAGAGATTTCAGCCTAAGGATGTGGTCAAGCTTATTTGTCATTCATTTTTTACATTTAAGGCAAGAGGGATCACACCTACAAGGTACCTATTAAATAATGAAATTTGATGTATTATGCCCTCTCCTCCTAGGTTAACTCCTAATGACAGGACAGAGATCAAGCTTAAAGTACTAATAAATCATATTGATAATAAAATCATGTTTATGCTCCTAATACAGAAAAAACATTAAATAATTTCTCTCTATAATACATATATAATTTATTTTTCACACAAAAAAAATTATATTTTTTATGTGATTTTGTTTTGAGAGATGCATTCACTTGATTCATAAAAACAAGTTTGCAAAATTATTTTTTTCTGTATCTATGAGTAGGGAAGATAGCGGAATAATCTGAAATTATTGTACTAGTACGTGTGATTGCTACCTTCACAGCAGCAGAAAAAGTGAAAAGCAAAGGAAAATTACACTATAAAGTCTGAAATTTGCTAACAGTTCTGTGCTGATATTAATAGCTGAAAGATAATACTGTACATTAAAACTTCTGAATACATTGAAAAACAATACCAAAAAAAGATAACTATTTATATTAATAAAGTATAATCAATGAGAACTGAAGGGAAAGGGAAATAAGTTCTTTACATGGCATTAAATAAACAATAAATAAGTCTACTATATTTTTGTTTAGTTGTAAAATTTTTTTGTGCATTCATTCATACTGCTATATTTTACTAGTTTGTTCATTTAAAGTGTGCTTACTTACTACAGTATGAAATACAGCTAAATAATTTAAAGTTAACAACTAAAATATATGTTCTTTTCTTAGAGTGAACTCCTGTTTATATGGATTAGAAATCATTTGTCTTGGACTGCCCATATAAATGAGTCTACTTCTTTACATTATACATATTACTATGATATTTGATTGCACTTTTACTTACAGTAAGAAATGTTCAGCAAGGTCCAAATATGTCTTTGAGAGATTTATTAAAACATGCTTTTGAAGACAACTTCCTATCTAGAAAAAAAAAAAAAAAAACCATTACATAGTTGTTTAAAAATTTAAAACAATTTCAATGCAAATATATTTGAGCCTGCATTAACCTTTGCCTATCATCCCACATAAGAAGTAATATATCAGGTTTTAACGGAAGTTTCCTCCTACCGCAAATATCGTCTGCGCCAACATTTCGTGCTGGCATGTTTAATCATATTTTGTCAAATGATTTTTGGCATTTGAAAGAAACAGACTTGCTTTAGAACATTGTGGTGTGAAATTTATAAAAAAATATCATTATCATTAAGTTATATGAAATGGAAGTATCACTTTACCAGATTAGAACCATCATTTACTTCCAGTTCTGTTGCAAAAAATCAGCTACTGAATGTCACCAAATCATGTGTACAGCTTTAGGTACTAATATTGTATTATATGATGCTGTGAAGGTTTGGTACTGAAAATTAAAAAACAAGGACTATGGCATTCAAGAAACAGAGCAGTCTGGCTGGCCTACTGATGTTGAGACCAGTCTGTGAGAACTCGTGGATAAAAGATCAGTATGCAACCGCTCAAGAACTTGCTAAGGAATTAGATGTTAGTGCCGTGTCCATTAGTCGCACTATGCATTGCATAAACTTGACGTACAAGTTCAATCGCTGGGTGCCTCATGAGCTGACTCAAGCAGATAAGGACAAACATGTACAAGCCTGCACTAATCTGCTCGAATATCAATGCAAGGACAAAAGCGTTGAACACTGATAGTTCGGTCCAGGGTTCATATCGGTGCAAACAAGCTGGCTGCATGGGCTTTTCATGGTTTTCCTCATATGTAACATATGCGAGCCAGGCAGATAGCCCTCATGCGCTCTGTGGTAATCAAATAAACTACACCAAACTATAATAACAATAATCAACTAACGATCTGTAATAATTAAGTAATGCATAGCAATTAATCAGAATGATTTAAATCATGAAAGTGTTTAACAATATACCTAGCACAATATTGATCATTGAAACTGCAGCTTATAAACTTTATTTATGTAATGCAGATAAATTGATTTACATACTATGACACTGTAATTTCAATACTATAAACACTGTAATTTCAATGCAACTTTTAATTACATTCATTACATAATAATAATTCAGTATATTTTACGCTCAGAATTACTTTATACTAACCTTAAATGGTTGCCTAAAGGTGTTTATTAAAAGTTTTTTTATATTCTTACTGAGCTCACAGTCTGCCAGCCTGCTCTTGCACTCATTCTTGCTAACCAATTTTTCTTTTTCTTTTTTGTCTTTTAGCTTTGTTATTAGGCATTGCTTACTCATGCCATATACAATTCTACAGCAAAATCACAAAACTTTAAAAGCAGCATATTTTTAAAATTCTGAATGCAGTGTTTAGTACTGGCAAATATTTTTTCTAAAAATTTTTTTTTTTGGTCATTTTTCAGTTCATTACATCAATGTTCAGTTTTTTTAGTAACTTCTCACAAAAGAAATTTTTTTTTGTCATTTTATTACTAACATTTTGTGCATTAACTTATGTTTAAAAACTGCATATCTTTAGAATTTTTGATAGACAGTTTTATGTGCTAGAGATAAAAAGTTTTTATTCCGTACACTGTTGCAACAGCACGCTTTCAAATCATTGAGTTTGTTAATAAAATATTCATTAAAGTTTTGCAAACTATTAAATAAATAATAAAAATATATAAAGTCATTCTCTGAAAATATTGAATATTTTTAATTAGCTAGATCATGAATTACATGCATTTTTATAAATTCAATCAATGTGGTTCAAAAGTAAAAAACGAATATTCTTAAGAACTGCATCTATTGTATTCAAATAGCTTTGTTAATCCACAACAGAGATTTAATTTGAAAGAGAAATGCCTTATATTTTACTGAATGGCAATAAACTTGAATGAAAAGCGAAACAACACATTTATAGTGATTTAGCACAAAATCTCATTTCGAGACTAATAGGCCTTTTGGGCTAATAATTTAACAGTATGCTTCTGTGAGGCAATGTAAAATATTATGTATAAGTTGTTTGACATAAATGAGACCTTGCTAAATAATTTAAATTTACACTCAGAACAATTTAGAAAAAAATGCTGCATCATTTTGTAAAAACCTAATTTTAATAGTCATTAAGGGTTATCTATAGTTTCATACCTATTTTTATCAAAACATCCTTATGTTCTGCAGTGACTAATTATGAACTTACTCGTAACAAAAAATGCAAACACTTATCACAGTCTAATGCTTTTTTACATTTTTCTTGAACGCTTTGTAACTTCTTTACTTCTGTCCATAACTGATGATCTGCTGTAAGTAATTCAGCAGCACTTGTTAACTCGATCACGAGAACAGAAAATTTTTCTATGCAAAGAAAAAGGAAAGAAACAGTCAAACAAGTAAATATCTTTAAAATAGGGAAATATATTTTATAAATATTTTAACACTAAAAATGCTTATAAAATGAGTAACTTATTTCATATTCAGTAAAAATCAGCTATAAAGCTGATTTACAGTACTTTAATAATTTGCAATTTACTTTTTAATAAGGCTTATATAACAGTGCACATAATAAAGATGATTTTACTAGATTACAAATTTATAAATATGGTAATAATGAGCTATATGTAAAAGAAAAATTTTTGATTATCACGTGATGAACTATAAAATCAAATGGCAAGAATGTATTCTCACACCAAAAGAAAGTATTCAAAAAATAAAAAACAAAGCAAATATGGTTCTTAAGCTTAAAATAGACAATAAAAATATTGAAAATGAGCATCATAGAAAATGCAGAATGTGAATAATGTTATCTTAAAGTAATGCCCTAGACGCAAGAACGAAGGCATTTTTATGATTGAAAAAATACTGATGTATGGTAAGTTTTACTCAGAAAAGAGGTTTCAATGTTTTTTCTGACAAAACATAGGACTTTAGAAGACTAAATATTAGCAGATAAAAAGAAATTCATTCTGTTTTCTAGTTAAGAGGACTGAATTAAATTATTATGACAAGAAGCAGCAGGACTATCTGCTTCAAGAAAATGTTTTCAAGATTGATTTTCTAAAGGAACTAACTAATATTCCTGTTTTAAATAAGAATAATGAAAATACCAATTCAGCCTGCTCATTTATCAGAATTAGAACTCAGATTGAACTGTCAGGGTTCAAAAGTCTTTATGACTAAGTTAAAAAACTGCTATGAAACTTACTGAAAATATAAAATTTTGCTGTAGCATGCAAGATTTTGAAAAATGCTAAATTCACTAAATATAGATTAGATTCCAGCAATCTTAAAAGGTTACCAAAATATTAAAAGCCTCTACAATGGTTAAGAAATAACAGCTGATTCCTGAGAAAAAAATTATGAATAATCATAGAACAAATAATAATTAAAGTGCACTTACTGCAGTCACTAGTAGTAAGAAATGTTGTCATTAAGTCAGTAGTAGTAATTGTATGTTAAAAAAAAAAGAAAGCAGATAATAATAATAATGCTAACTAATTTAGTTAATAACAATAATAACTAATTTAATTAACTTCTGGCAACAGTGACTATTGTCGTCATTAGGAGATCATGTTTTGCGATCTGTTGTTCTAAAGATGTAATTCAACTTTTGTTAGTAATTTCAATTACAACTCATACTTTATGCTCTGCTGTTAGTTTTCTTTTTTAGGTCTAGAAAGGCTTTTTCAGGTTATAGGCACCAAAAAATCGATAATAAAAAATTTGAAAACAAAGTGGAAATAAAAGTTAGCGACAGTTCGTAAGATTAACACAGCAGTTCTTAAGCTTTATGTAAGTCGGCAAATTAGTTCACAAAAATGGAAACTGCAAAGATATCAGTTAAGCCATCATAAGGAAAAAGTGATTGGTGGAAATACTGAACGAAGTTCATACTAAGTTATCACAAGACACTTTAGGAATCGTGGGAGGAAAATTCAAAAAGCCAGTGGAGCCTGATCAAGCTGCGGCCGAAGAGATTCAAAAGAGATACAGAGATGACATGAAGGTTTTTAATAAAACTAGTAATTGTGCTATGATAGTTCATACAAATTCCATGACTGAAGATACTTTACAAAAGGTAATGAGATTTGACAGTGCAAGAGAAATTTTTCTTGAACTACACAAAATATTCGAAGATTCTTTGATAAGCAGCTTTACAATATATGTTTACAGTTCTTCAAATTCAGTTGGTCAAATGATGATATGGCAGCTCATTTATCAAAATTGAAAAGTATATGGAATGTACTGAACAGTGTACTTGAAAATAAGGAAGAAAACAGACTCCCAGAGATGCTGTTAATTTGAAAAATATTGGATACTCTTTCTCCCAGTTATTGTACTTTCAGATCAAGTTATTTACTTCTTAGTGATGAAAAGAGAACTCTAGATGAATTAATAACACAACTTTGCATTCATGAAAGAGAATTAAAGAAAGATTCGCATTTTGCAGAAACTTTAAATCAGGAAGCATTGCTAGTAAATTCGAAATCTAAGCAGAAATCACTAGTCTACAAGCAGGGCCAAACAAAGACGGTGAGACTAGTGTTGCTGCAAATATAACACTTCTAGATAAAGATGAAGCAATACTTTTTGCTGAAACAAATTCTGATGATTGGTTTATTGACAATGGAACCTCAAAACATGTCATTAATAGCAGTCACTGCTTTACAGACTTTGAAAATTTGAGCTTCCCCATAGCATCACTGTAGCAAATGGAAAGTCATTACCAGCAATTGGAAAAGGCACTGTCAAGATAATGACCATTGTTAGTGATATGAATAATAAAAAAAAATCTTGAAAATCTGTGGTACAGTCCAGAAATAAGTAAAAATCTATTTCCGTGTTCAGGATAGAAACCAGAACAATGTGCTTGAATCAACATTTAAAGACTGCTATTTAAAAATATATGGTGAAAGAGTTCTTCATGGTACACGAAATGCTGGTGAGGGTCTCTTCAAAGCCATGATGAAGGCCTTAGTTCCTGAAACTCACATTGACATAAATGTGACTAACAGTAATGAATCAATTCTTCAACTTTATCATGAATGACGGGATTCACCAAGATAAAAGGCACATAAAAGCAACTCTTGAGAAAGTTGAATATGAATTATATGAAGTCTATGCACATGGAAAAGTCCACTGTTTAAAGTTTGGAAACAGAAAAGAGGTTACAGAAGCTGAAGAATTGTTCTTGACACACATTTGTAGGTCATTT
The DNA here is from genome assembly GCA_000611955.2 of Stegodyphus mimosarum. Classification (NCBI taxonomy): domain Eukaryota; kingdom Metazoa; phylum Arthropoda; class Arachnida; order Araneae; family Eresidae; genus Stegodyphus; species Stegodyphus mimosarum. The sequence continues at coordinate 211,429 of KK116044.1, forward strand.
GAAGAATCTTTTAAAAAATATTGATATTTCACAATCTTTAAAGATTTTTGCAGGAATTCGATACTGTTTTTTAAATTTCGATGCTATCTTTTCGTAAAACATAAATCAGAAGTAAAAGATGTGCTTGAAAATTTCACAGCTCACGCTACGAAGTTAGGCCATAAAGTTAAAGAAATCCTTAGTGGCAATCTTGGAGAGTTTGACAAACAAGCAGCTCAAAAGATCTTGAGCAAGATTGGAATCTTGCAGAGGTTCACAGCTCCATATAAACAAGAGCAAAATGGCAGTGCTGAAGGACAGAACAATTCTTGAAATGGCCAGAACTTTGAATGAAGAAGTGAACTTTCCAGCTTTCCTATGGGCAGAGTTCGTAAGCAACAGCATGCAGCAACCAGAATGATACAATGATGGTTCTGACAAAGTTTGTAAGCAGAAACACAGTTTATATGGACTAAAGCAAGCTTCACGGTGTTTTTTTTTTTTAATTTAAAAAATAGGAAATCCTCGTGTACCACAAAGTATCACACGAGGCTTACAAATCGTAAGTAAAAAAAGCAAAATTGTAAGAAATAACATCACTTTTCAAAAATACAATGAAAACATTCACAAGGGAAAAAAGTAATTAAATACAAAGTATGAAAATGTATAAAGAAATTATTTACAATATTTAAAATAAAAATCAACAAAATCATTGAAAGCTCGGTAGGCCGAAGCTGAAGATACCAAATCATAACATTTTGGTGGCCAATCTATTCCAATTAATTTTAATCTACATTTCAATAGATTTCTTGCTTTATCAAGCAATGGGCAGTCATAAAGCAGGTGGAAAACACTTTGCTGAAAGCCAAGATTGCAATAACACAAATTGGAAGACGTCAGCTTAAACCGTTCAAGATAGACATTGAACTTACCATGTCCAGACAAAAATTGAGTAACTTTAAAATTGAGCAACAAATCCTTACTTTTCAGTCTATCAAAAATAGTTGGGAAGAATGTTTTTGTAACACATCCCTTATCAGAAGAGATATAATCACAGTTCCACCGCTCAATCATTTTAACCTTGAATGTTTTTTTGAAATAAGATTTTGGAATATTTACATCAACATTAATATCCTTTTTAGTTGCATTCTTAGCAAGCCAATCAGCTCTCTCGTTTCCATAATTGCCCGAATGACCACGGACAAATGTAAAAAACACTGAAATACCCTTCTTCTCCAGATCTCCAAGAGACTGCTGTATATTAACAATAATATCATTACATGAAAAGATATTTTTAAGAGACTCCAGGGAAGAGAGTGAATCCGTACAAATTAAGTAGCTGGAACTACGTCCATCCTGGCTAATTATCCATTTAATTGCAAAATTAATACACAGAAGCTCAGAAGTATATACAGTACATTCATTTCTTATGCGAAATTGGTGATACTCAATTTCAATATCATCTTCAAAAATAACGTAAGCAAAACCAACTTTATCATCAATCCTACTACCATCCGTATACAACACAAGTGAGAATGAATTTACATCAGTGTCCATACTATCTAGAATATGTATTGGTTGTCTTACGGAAGGATGTGGAAGAACAGACAAAGGCAATAAACGATCAAAATGAGAATTGGAGCAGTTTGCAAGACTATTCTTGTAATCTATAAAAGTCAAAATAAACAAATCCAGCGGTGGAAATCCGGCAAGAGAGAAAACAGCATTGTAACTAATAGTTTGATAACCCTTTATAACTCGCAGTAAAATTCGTCTTTGAACTCGAAGCAGGCATTTAGAGTTAATTTTCTTTTTTAGAGACAGTCCCCAAGCTCTACATCCATATGAAATAAAGGGAACAATGCCTTGTTTATAAATAATTGCGCTAACATTCGATTTAACACCAAAACTATTACATGCAATTCGATTTAGCCCACGCTGAAGTCTCTCACATTTATTAGAAATGTAGGAAATATGCTTTTTCCAGTTAAATTTGCTGTCCAACAAAACACCTAAATATTTAATTTCATTCACCCTCTCTAGGGGATTATCATTTAAAAACAGTTGATATCCTTCATAAGTAGTATTTTTTCTATCAATAAACATGGTCTTGGATTTTGCATGATTAAAGTTTAATTTAAAATCTATTGACCAATGATAAATGAAATCTAAAACATCTTGAGCTAGACGAAAAGCTTTTTGCATTTCTTTTTCTTGAATACAAATCAACAAATCATCTGCAAAGGCAATGACTTCACAACTGAAGAGATCAGAGAGTTTCTGTAAGAGATCATTCATAATAATAATCCAAAACTTGGGACCAGAAACAGAGCCTTGTGGACATCCTCTCTGAGGTTGACGAACACTTGAGGTGCCACCCAGAAAAAGCTCAACCGTCCTGTCTTTCAACAAATCAGAAACAACATTAAACACATTATGAGGTATTTTCATTTTTTTAGCAAATTAAGAATAGCAGGCCACCATGCATTATCGAAAGCGCCTTCAATATCAAGAAAATTTAAAATAGTGTACAAACCTCTCGTCCTGCCCCTCTGTACAATGTTGCTAAGACGCAGAAGTGCATCCTCAGTACATTTTTGAGCAATGAAACCATATTGGTTAGGACTAAGAATGTTTTCTTTATGTAAATGCCAAGTAATTCTATTAGTAATTAGTTTTTCAAAACATTTGCCCAAAGAAGAAAGAAGACAGATACACCTGAGATTATTCACATGCGGAACACTAAAAGTTTGTTTCTTGGGTATCACAATAACAAGAGCATTCTTCCAAGTTCGTGGAAAGGCACCAAGATTCAAACATATATTGAATAATCTATAAAAAAGCTTCACGGTGTTGGAATAAATATTTTGGAAACTTTGTGTCACAACTTGGCTTCAAGATGGAGTGAAGTAATTTCCATGCTTATATACAAGAAACAAAAATGGGAAGAAGCTAATCGTATGCTTATATGTAGATGATAGCTTGATAGCATCAACGGATCTTCAAGAATCCAAAACATTTCTTAGAAAATTGAAGTCAAGATTCTGAATCACAACTAAACCAGCAGTATACTTTCTTGGAATTGAAATTAAGCATCTTGAAGATGGAAGTATTAGAATTCAGAAAGCTTATGGGGGGAAGAAAAAGAAAAAAAAATTAAAAATTTGGGATGGAAGATTGCAAGGAAGTTGAACTGAAATGAGAAAGGAAGATAAGCCAAACACAGAAATTTTCCCCTAGCTGTAAGAGCTTTATCTTATGTTAGGTACAAGACCAGATTTAGCTTGCTATGTCGGCATTCTTTCATATCATCCTGAAAGTCCATCTAAAGACGATTGGATCAAAGTGAAATGTGTATTTATATACATAGCAGGTTCTCTTACTAAAGGTATTACATACAGAAATAAATACAAACTAGGAGTACTGGAGTGCTACAGTGATGCAGATTTAGGAGGATATCAAGAAACAATGAAATCTACAAGTGGAGTAGTGATATTATATAGTGGTGGAGCTATATCATGGATTACACAGCCAGCTGTTGCAACTTCGACAACTGAAGCAGAGATAATTACAGCTAGTGAACGTTCTAGATAAGTAATTTGGTTAAACTGATTATTTAATAATGTTACCAAGTTACATGAAGCTCCAGTAATTCAAGTAGACAACATCGCTGCAGTTAGACTATCAAGAAATCCTGAGTTACATCGACATACAAAACACATCGACATCAAGAACTTTTTTTACAACAGAAATTTCTAGAAAACCAAATCATTGTGCAGCAGATACTTCCAGTAGAGCAAATTATTGACATAATGACTAAACCTCTTTTTAAACCGAGACTATTGATTCTTTGTGATAAGATGGGACTTTTGTGACTTTCTCTCCTAGTTTATTATTATTATTGTTCTTTTTTTTTTTTTTATTGACAAGGGAAAGTATTAAAGTATGTTAAAAAAAGGAAAGCAAATAATAATGCATAATTTACTTAACAAATTCTGGCAACAATGTTGCTGACTGTTGTTGTCATTAGGGAATCATGCTTTGTGATGCTGTTCTAAAGATGTAGTTTAACTTTTGTTAGTAATTCCAATTAAAAGTTAAAATTTTTGCTCTGCTACTAGTTTTCTTTTTTAGTTCTAGAAACACTTTTTCAAGAAATTATTCTCAGAAAAGAACAACAAATTCATAGAAAATTTGGTTAGAGCATATTTAAGAGTGCCCCTTGATTATCAGTAAGATGTTTCATTTATCACCAAGTTGTTGTTTCATTTATGGTAACCTGAGTAGTTGAATGTTATGGAAACCCCATTATGACATAATTGCGATGAATTTGACTAATGGGAAAATATTTGTTTGGATATGATTTAGTATGTTGCGTTTTGTGTGCTTCTCATAGTAAAATGGCTGATGGTGGTAAACTAGGTGTTTCATGGTACAAAACAGGAGAGCAGAAGTTTTTTTTTTTTTTTTTTCTTAAGTGGTTGAGGTTAGTAGAAAAGACACTTTGTTGGATGTAATTCAACGGAATTATGAGTGTTGTGTTTGTACAAAGGAAATGTGTATGGTCGAATGTAAAGATCATTCAGATGGCTTTGAATGGGTTTGTCACAAGAAAGGTTCAAATGCTTACCATGTAAAGCATTCCATTAGAAAGGGAACATGGCTTTTATTTGGCTGTAGCATAGAATTGGGTGCTCCTTTCACTTTTTAAGTGAAATAGATCAATGTGTACATGGACAAAGTCAAGGGAGTGCGCTATGCCAAGTTCTCTGATGTTTTTAAAGTGAAAATAAAGTCAATATGTACATGGATACCAAGTTTGTGCAATTCTTTAGCTTGTTATTTTGGCTTTGTGTAGCAGCGATTCTTGGCACAAAAATCGCCACTACACAAAGCCGAAATAACAAGTAAAAGAATTGCACAAACTCTGTGTCCATGTACTGCCAATAATCGCCAATTTTTGCCAAGGGGCACCTGTAAATATATTTTTACCAAAAATTTATATGAATATGATAAGCTAACATTAATATGCTGAACTGTATATTAAGAAAAATGTTACACATTATAAATATGTTATATAAAAGTTGAAAATAATTTGCAGGACTACTGTAATTAAAACAATCTCTATTAAAGGGAAAAAAAAGATTACTATTCCTTCTACAAATAAGCAAATGAGACATTGCTACAGGATAAATAAAGCATGATACTGCTTGCAATTTCAGGTATTTCCAGGTGATTCTGGATATCATACAATTTTTAGTTAGCAGTTAATGAACAAATTATACTAACCTTTCTCTCTATTTCCTTGAAATGAATATTCACAAATATCCTGCACAGGGCACTGCAAGTCAGGCACACTCCACATTTTTTTAAATATCTTTTGCTTTCATTGGCATTTAAATTAGAGATGACCAAGGTTATCTACAGCAGAAAACAGTCATCTAAATACCTAATGAAAAACCTAAAAATTTAATAAGGTGTCATAAATGAAAACAAGAAAACATATTTTTCAAAAAAAAAAAAATATTACACATACAGCTTTTTATGATAGATACTACAAGATACACACTTAAGGTCTATCTCAAAAGTATCTTGCCACATAACAAGAAAACCTCAATTATAAAAAAAATCTATACATATAATAAAAAAAAAATTACAATACAAGAAACATTACACATAATCTTCAATTTAAACATCTTGGGATCCTATGCATTTCCATTCAACTTCTTTTTTGCTGTTCTAAACATTCTGTTCGTACTGGCCCAAATGTTATTCATAGCATATGTTACAGGGCAGAAATCTGAGCTGAAGGAAGTCTGAGTCACCTACACAATTTGATATTTTGTAAAAATCATGATGAAAATGCCAATCGTTAATTGCCCTTGGCTACAACTACATTCCAGTTGAAGCATACTCATGATGGACAACACCTTTCCAATTAAAAAAAAAAAAAAAGTGGTCTTGACCTTAATGCCAGTGTTCTATGCTTTCTTCAGATGTGGCAAACCCACAGACTTTAATAAGAATGTTTCTGAAGAAACCTGGTTTATTGAGAAAATCATAACCAACTACATCATGATGCTCTTCTCTTCTAGTGACAGTAGTTACATAACAGAGAAATGTTTCATGTCAAAACATTTCATGAATAGATTTTGTAATATCTAGCTAATTTTCTAGTTCTTGAATTGCCAGTCAATGATCCAAAGTAATTGCAGCCCACACATTTTAACATTTTCTAGTTTTCTGCTCTTTGCTGGTATTTTAGAATGGAGACTTCTTACATTTTCAAGACTCCTGGCCAACTTTCAATCATTAGTAACATGTTTTTATTTATGCAGCATAAAACATCACTCTGATTCATACAAAGAGTTCTTGCAGATATATGCTCTAACTTATGCAGAATCATTGTACTACTCACTTACTTATAGCAAATACAACAATCATGCATTATACATTTTTCCTCATTATCAAATGATATGACCAGTTAAGTCATCCTCATTCACACATATGCATCACTTTGTACAATCCTCTTTTACCATCAGACAGGTTGCATTGTGAGTGCACAAAATGTTGATGAAAAAGTAAACTGAAAACTTTTAAAACTGTCTCCAATTTTACCACCCAATATTAGAAATGACAATGCTATGCTGAGTTTTGTGGAGGTTATATGTCTGAACCCGCAGCTGCACAAACATGGCTTTTTGTTACAGTACATGGAAACATTTAGTAATAATTGTTTTGTCATAACAGATGAGGAAGACAACTCAAGAAAAATATGGCAGAAGTGTAATTAAATTTTATGTTAAACTTATGAATAACTGTCATGAAGTTTTTCAGATGCTTATGGGATGCAAATGGTACTAAAACATTTACCCATACTTCAATACTTTACAGTTACTTTAAAGATGATAACTGCAGGTGATCTGCAAAGCATGATCTAGCCTGCTGTGCACTGCATTACAGGTATTAACAACATCAATTCCCTAGCAGAAAATAAATGAAAATTATGTAAATATTCTAAAATTCTATCTGCGAGAAACCTTCAGAAAGTGAAGACCTGATGCTAAAGAAGGAGTAAATTTTACTCTAAGACAGTTGCTGCTTGGTTCGGCTCTGTCACTGGCACCCTCCATATACCCAAACATACTCTATGCAATTTTGGTGTATTCTCGAAGACAATTATGCTGAAAGAGGTTCTGTTTGAACAAAGAAGTGAAAAATATTATTGCTGCAATCCTGAAAGAGATGTCATAAGACAATCTATTTCTTGTTTTAGAATTGCTAATAATATGTTATAGAAATGTTATTAATTGTGAAATATACTATTCTGAAGAAAAAATTCAGTGGACATACAATCATTTCGTTCTGAAATCTTAAATCTTTTTTATCAGGCTTAAAATAAGCTTTCTTGCAGGACTAAAACATGCAGCACTGATGACATGTTACTTAAAATGTGAAAAATGACTATATTAAAAAACATTTTTTTCTCCAAGCTTCAAGGAAATTCAATTTATCAACTGAAGAAGGTTTATGGATAATTTCTGTAGACCTAGAGTCAAAATTGTAATTAAATTTTTATGATTAGTTATTGAAGATTTGTTTATTCCTGCCTTTCAGACATAAGAATCCCGTTCCTTGATGCAAAATTTTAATATTCTTAGCTTGGCTGATATATTTCAAACCACACTGACAAGATATACTATAAAAATCCACAAAAATTAATATTAGAGTCAGATTTAAAAACCAAACAATGTTATCAATAGGTGAGAAAATGACTTGAAAGTTGAGCTTCTGGTGAATAAGCAGTTTTGTAACTGACAGAAGGATGTAATGGAATGAGGACAAGGTTACTTCTAACAGCAAAATATATTTACATATTTGATGGCAAGATGAAAATTTTATTAATAAAAACCATTTATCAATGACCCATGGCAGAAAATCATTAGTCAAATAGATTTAAAATAATTCAGTTCATTAGAAAGCAAAGATTCTCAGCAAACTTTGAAAGCTCCTCCTGGTTTCAGAATTTTCCAGAAATTTAAAATACTACACATAAAACTGCACATTTAACATCATCTGTTTAAAAGAGTAATGACAAATGATTGAGAAGGGGAAAACTTGCTATGATATCACTTCATTTTAAATTAATGGCATAAGAAGAGTTGTGAATTTATTTAATAAAGAAAAGACTTAATTATTCAAGACATATTTACGTATTTTTCTCACTCTATCACTTACACTAAAAGTTAAAAAAAAAATAACAATTATGAAAATTTTCCACAATATTTGTAGTAGAAATTATTTCTACTTTTAGATTATGGAATTATCACATTGAAAACAATAACATCTTCTTCAAAATAGAAGGTGAAAAAAGAAAATGAATATTTTACTTGTATATTATCAATTTAACACTTCAGACTCAAAATCAGAATTTTTGCTTTAAAGTTATTGCTTCATTAACAATCTTCTAAACAAACTGTCTCATCAATATACAACTTACTTTTAAGTAAGTTATGCCTAAGCTCTAGCAATTTTGGCCATCTAGGCCAGCATTTCCACTGTTATGTGACAATGTTCAAGTTCTAGGGAATTCTGGTATCTATGTAACAATATTTTTATTAATGATCATTGATAGAAACAAAAAATATAATTTTAGTCATTTTATTAAAAAAATTACATGTAGTTGGTATAATTTATAAACATAATTAGGTATAAATAAATAATGAATTTCTTTAGTTTAACAATTTATAGCACATAGCTTATTGGAACCTCAGTATTGAATTTTGAGATATGATTTTTGATATACAAATGTGGATTTAAATTTCCGCAGAGAGCAGCTGATTTCAATTCTCTAAATACTTGTTAAACAAGAAAGAGCTCATTCACAAATGTACAATTTTGAAAACTGCAGCTATATATTAATAGCTTTCTTCTGAATTGCTGGACATTCACTTCCAATGGAAATCCAGAATTCATCTAACACATATCATTAAATCTCATTTTTAATGAACCGTCCAACTGTAGGTCACAAAATTTTTCTAATTGTTTTAAAGTCAGTTGCTGAAGATCGGAATTGTGACAGAAAGGATTCCTCCTCCAGCTATATAGTTCTGATGACAAAGATGAAAAATAGTAATAAATTTTCTTCAACCACTTCCCTAGGTGGGTTAAAATAAAACTTGAAATTTGTTGGTATCCATTTTCACTTTTTAGTCTCTCCAGTAATTCAAACATATCAAGATTCTCTTTTATAACAAGATCTTTCCATAAGATTAATTTTCTTTCAAAACCAAGAATCTTGTCACGTGTTAGCATATTTTCGTTGTCACTTTGCAGTAATTTATTCAACTGATGAAACATATTTGCTAAATAAGCTAGCATATGTACTCACATTCAAGCCTCAAAGCATTTAGTAAAATCTTGTGTGATATTTTATTGAAAATGCACATGCATTTCTTCCTATAGTTCACAAACCTTATTCAAAATTCTGTCCTACTTAACCACTGGATTTCAGTATATGGCAACAGATTTGTGTGCTCTTCATCCATCTTTTCACAGAGCTTTTTAAAATTTCTGGATTAAAGTGGCTTTTGTTTAATGAAGTTTACTTTTTTATAACATCATCAGATACCTTTTGTAGTTCATTAGCAAGAGATTTTGACACCAACAATTTTTTATGAATAAAACAGTGTGTGGAAATAGGCAATTTTACCTTTCACAAGAGTAACAAAGCCTTTTATGGAGCCAACAATGGTAGCAGTACCATCCATACAAATGCCAAAACAATTCTTCCAAGAAACATATCTCCCATATATATCTTGATAAAATATTATATATATCTATGAATTCTTTACAATAAAAGAAGTTTTCTTGAATTTCTTCTTCATTAACAAATCTTATAAATGCTAGAACATACCATTTGTTGGTTAAATCTGCTGACTCCTCTCCTTAAATTGAAAAACTGCCATTTTTCAGTTAATCACATAAAACATTTTCAACATTATGTAACATATCATTGATTCATCAGTTACTGGATTGCTCACAGGTGGATATTTTCAATTTTCCTTACTACACTTCTAACATTTTACTCTCTATAATTTTACATGTAGGCATTATCAGATTCTCACCAACACTTTGACTTTTCCTTTTTTATACAATAAGCTCTGCTACCAAATAACTTGCTTCCAGAGCCTTCTCACTAATTGTGAAAGCATATATGAAAACTGTATTCTATACTTTTGAGATTTTAACAGAATTTTAAAGTAATTAACAGTATTATTTTTTATATTAGTACGATTTGTTGATATAAGCAGATCAAAAACTTCTCAGAATGAAAATGACTTTTTCAAGACTATTTAAGAACTTTAGTAATGCAAACTATACAAACTGATAAAAGTTTACAATTGGTGCCTCTTGTTTTTTGGTGATTCTTTTTTGACGCCAAGATCGGCGCCAGGAAGTGACAATTTCAAGATGGCCACTACACAAAACCAAAATAAGAAGTCAAAGAATTTCACAAACTCAGTGTCCATGTACACATCGACCTATTTTCACTCAAAAAAACATCAGAGAATTGCACAAACTAGTCATTGCACATTTCTTGACTTTGTCCATGTGTACAGCAATTTATTTTCACTTAAAAATAATCAATCTAAAAACAAGTTAAAACTCTCATGGTAACCAGAAATGGGGTTTCATCGCCAAAACTGAACAAAATTTTTCGCCAATCGAAAGGGCACCCAATTCTACACTAGAGCCTACAAATTAAAATAATTAGCTATTACTTCAGTTGCGTTCCCAAATTGATTATGAGCAGCTATTTAACAATATAATAAGACTATACATGAGTTATTTTCTGGAGAAGAAAAATTTCAACTTTTGCACACAATAACATGAGATCATTTGGTTTCAACCTAAACTATGTGCTTACTTCTAAAGAACAAAACTGTAAAAAAACTTAAGGAAAAATTTTACTGCATTCTTTCGGATGAAGAAAGTTACTTTTAGTTTTCACCACTGCATCAGTTTCACGAGATTTCACTAAATCCATACCATATGCACATGATTTTCTGAAAGAGAAATCTACTTATATAGCACTTTAACAAATTATAATTCTCAGGGAATAAAATATTTAATACAACCCTAAAGAGAAAATTATACTTTGAACACAAAATATGGTTTTACTTTTTTGCATGCGATTACACATATATGTTTTAACCCTTTAGGATTAATGCAAGATCCTCAATAAGTTTTGTACCATTTACTTTAAATATCCTCAAAACAAATAAATTTGACATGAAATCTTTTCAGGAGAAACAAAATTAAAAAATTCTCCCGATTCCCGCTACAAGATTGCTACATATTTTTTTTTTAATTTTATGCTTCAAAAATTAATTTCTGGATAAAAGGGATATATCGGTATGATAATAACATGAAATAAAAATTAGGCATATTCAAATCAAGTACATAATTTTTAATTTTATTACCAAATTAATACACGTATTTCTCTCTTCTATCCTTGCCGGCCGTCTCATTGCCAAAAATCGCCAAAGTTTATTTTGGCGACACTGCTGTTGCCATATTGAATTTGCAAAAATTAAAAAAGAATTAAAAAAATAAATTGCAATATGAAATTATTGCAGATATCATCAAATACAGGCATTCCACGTTTTTCAATGAACCTTCTTCCGACATTTTACATTTGCAACCAAAATCTAAAGCTCTACGCTTCAAATGTTCTGCATCTAGATCAACATGGTTTCGCAACCTGTATAACCAAAATATTATTGAGGGGCTTGTCGTGTACTTTGTTGAAGATGATAAAAAAAAAAAAAAATCTGAAAGATTTCAGATTTTAAATTACGTCCAAAGGCGCGTTTTTT
>KK116045.1:0-22107 GCA_000611955.2 Stegodyphus mimosarum
AACACAACGAAATTCATATTTGTTTAAACTACTAGTATTTTACAGCTTAGTATATAACACAAACGTGAGTGTATATGTTGAGAGATCTGAGCTTGTCTGACGCTTTTATTTAAGTTCATTATTTTATAAATCATTCTTATCCAATTGACAGTTTGTTAAAATATGTAGTTTTATATTAAATGTGCGCTACATTCAGGCAGATGTATGTCAGAATTTTGAAAAATGGTGAATTAAAAATTAAGTAATATTTAAATAACCAGCCATGGTTCAATAAAACGGACTATATTTACAAAAAGGCATTGTAACGAGCCTTTGCAATAATCCCCAAAAGGTAAATTACAGAACTAATCAGGTATCAGTTTTGTAGTTTAAAGTAGTTTTGTAGTTTGTTTACTTCTTTAAAGCTCGAAATTCGCAAAATAAGTAGATTCAGTAAGGCGCTATACGACGTTATACGATTGTCTACGTCGCTATGCGACGTCGTTACAACCTAACACGATAGGCTTGGGCAACGAGATTGTGTTATGTAAAGACGCAAAAGAGGCATCTTTGCGACGGTCGCAAAAGCGTTGAATTTGGCGGACATTTGGGCGTCTTGAAGGACGACATTATGAGGCATCTTTGCAACACCATGCGAGACGAGATTGCTGCCTCATTACGACTTCATCGTGCTATTTGGGCAAGCTATTTTTTGAGCTGAAAACTATAATTGCTTTTAATCTTCCTATTGCTCTCTAGATTTGGCTATGGCTATGGCTTTTTACTCTTTAGAGAGGAAAATTTACCTTAAAAAGCACTTTTTTAAAAGCTTAGAAAAATATTATTAATATATTATAACGAATTTCCTGTATGTAAATAATTTTAATCAAATTATATGTAAAATTGTAGTATTTGATGTATAATGTAAAATTTAATGCCTCAAAAATGCAAAACTCTGCTGCAAATATAAGGTTACAGGAGCACGTTCATTTAACATTGAAGCAAATTGCTATCTCTCCAAAAATTGCTCTCTCCAAACTGGAGAAAAATAGACAAACTCGGAGACATTTTGGCTCGATTCCTTTATAATTGTAATTGGTCTGATCCCTACGTCTAACTGCCCTATATGTAACTGTATCCGGCCCTATATGTAACTGTAATTATATATACCTTCCAGCAATTTCGAGAAATCGAAGGTAATAGAAATTTCTCATCGACCGTCGGAAACTATATACGACCGAAGAGAGCATCAGTTCTTTGTTTAATTCAGAGCTCAGTTCGGAGCACTGAGAGATCTCCGTTCGGGCTTCGCTCTTTATATGCACGTTGCATTGTGTTTAGCGTTCTTGGTAGTTTGAAGTGGTAACTATTGATTGTGATTTGCCATATTGAGAAGAGCTGCATCACTACGTTTGTGAAAAGTTCCAGAATTGTAAAGTGCTTCTCGTGGGAAAATAAATTTTATCAAGCTACCATCAATTCTGTGTGCATTTAGTCTATTACGAACCCGTACGCAAGCAGCAGTATTAAAGAGTATTCCAGCAGTTTAACTCTTATGAAAGCATCCAGAAGTTCTATATATTCTGCAATCTATACTGTATAGAAAACTTTCATATTTTTAAAGAAAATATATCTAGAAGGCATGTAGAAACTCTATGTATTGTCTACTGTGTAGATATTTGACATTTTATGGAAAATATTTTAAACTTTCACTTTTTGTCTCGCGAGAACTAATGAGTAACTCTAATGAGTTTTTACCGCCTGCTTGTAGTAGTGTTTCTAATTTTTAACTGATCTGCATCAGCTGATTCTTCTAAACTTATGATTACAGAATCTTTACATTTTCTTCATTCTCGATTGATTCTCACATCATCAACATGTTTACTTATATTTTATCAACATGCTTATTTCACACTTCAGTTCACAAAGTAGTTTCACTGAAATGCCTCAGGACGAATAGTATAATTTTCGATTCTGGGTACTACACAGCTGCGAAACGGAAATATTTTATTCTTTGTTAAAATTGTTGGTACAAATTTATTTGGTTTCACTTTTAATACACAAAAAGAATATCTACCGTTTTCTTTCTTTAGCTTCAGAAATGTAGCAATTTATGATTCTGGATCGAAATTTTTATTGCTTTATTGAAATTCTATTTCATTCCATAAATATACAAGTTTATTTATGGCACTTTAGTTAGTCATATTTCTTTTAGTCATATTTCAACAATTTTTATATCAGTTATTGAAAACGGGTGTCTAGAAACTCACAATTTAAATTTTCCCATTCCTTTGCCTTTAACATATTTATTAATTATATGCTATGCTGTGAACCGATTTGAAACGTTTCAGCTTTTCTTTTCTTACTTTTTTATTAGTTTTAAACCGCAGGCAAAGTAACTCATTAATAGAACAGCAGAGCCAGAGATTTTTATTGTTTCATTTAAATTCTGTACAATTCCATAAATGAACAAACTTATTTATGGCATTTTATTCGTCATATTTCAATAATTTTTATATCAGTTACTGAAAATGTGTTTCTAGAAACTCAAAATTTTTAGTTTTCCACTTCTTCCGCTTATCTTCAGCATAATTATTAAATTCATGCTACACTATAAAACGATTTGAAACGCTTCAGCTTTTATTTTCTTTCTTTCTTAAAAACATTTTTGACCTCACTAATAGAACTGCAGAGGTAGAAATTTTTACCTTGTAGAGTAAAAATGATGACTTCCATCTACAGGACAAATATTTATTTATGCTTTGAAGACGTAGAAACATAAGTAAGATACATGAATTACGCAGTACTTAGCGTTTCTCGCGTGCATCCGATACTCACCACAGACTTTGGCTAACTCACTCTGGAAAAAATATTACGCAGCAGAGAGCTTGCTTATTATGCGCATGCGCCAGGGGAATCAACGGCGGGTGCCAACATACCCCCTTTCGACGTTGATTCTCCTGTTCCTGAAAATAAAACAAAATACATATTAGACAGTATTCAGTCCTATAATTGTACAGCAGTTCTGATGTTTAACAGGTGTCAGGGGTTTGGTTAACATATCAGCTCCCATTCCACTGGTAGGTATGTACTGCACATCCAGTTCGCCGCGTTCATATACTTCACGCACAAAATGATGGCGAATGTCTATGTGCTTTGTACGTGAGTGAAACACTGAGTTCTTTGTAATTTTCTGAGCTCCTTGATTGTCGCAGTATATTGTTGTTGGACTTTCTATGCTGTAACCCAGCTCTTTCAGGAAACGGCGCAGATAGACGGTTTCTTTGGCGGCTTCAGATAGAGCCATATATTCCGCCTCCGTTGAAGATAGAGCTACACTATGTTGTTTTCGTGATTCCCAGGTTATGGCAGAACCACTTAGTATACATACAAAACCTGTGTGAGATTTTCGATCATTGACATCTGATGCCCAATCTGCATCCACAAAGGCGATGAGTGGTTTTCCTGTTTTTGTATAAATTAGTCCTTGATCTTGGGTCCCCTTTAGGTATCGAAGTATTCTTTTCGCAGCATGCCAATGTTCTTTTCCTGGGTTGTTGTTAAATTGACTTAAGAAATTCACGGCGTATGTGATATCTGGCCTAGTAGCTACTGAAAGGTACATAAGTGATCCTATCAGATTTCTGAATGGAACATTTTTCATGTCAGCGATTTCGTTTTCGTTTTTTGGACTCATCTCCTTTGATAATTTTTTGCAGTGATCTATAGGTGAAGCTACGGATTTAGCATTTTGCATATTGTACCGATTTAAAATATCGTCAATGTATTTCTTTTGAGAAATTTTAATTGAATTCTCATTTTGGAAAAATTCTATGCCTAAACAATAATGTAATTTTCCTAAGTCTTTCACTTTAAAAGCAGAAGCTAAACTATCGCGAATTCTTTCATACGTTTGCTTAGAATCGGTAAAAACGATAAGATCGTCTACATATACAATTATAATTGTTTCACTGCTAGACGACTTTTTAATATAAACACAATTATCTGAATTAAGAGATTTAAATTTCATGGATTTTAATTTTTCATCTAACTTTTTGTACCACTGACGTCCCGACTGTTTAAGACCGTATAACGATCGCTTTAAAAGACACACTTTATCTGAATTAGTTTCATCGCGAAAACCTTCGGGGATTTCCATATAGATTTCTTCATCTAAATTTCCATTTACATAGGCCATTACAAAATCTAATTGGTAACCTTTCAGACTGTGTTCTACAGCGTAGGCTAAAACTGTTCTTATAGAACTTAATCTAGCAACAGGGGAAAAGTTTTCAGTGAAATCAAAACCAGGGGTTTGGGCACACCCTTTAGCAACTAGCCTAGCTTTGTATTTTTCGATAGTGCCGTCGTGATTGTATTTTAATTTAAGAACCCATCTACTACCAATAACTTTCTTATTTTCAGGTCGATTTACCAATTTCCAAGCGTTTTCTTGAACAAGGGAATTATATTCTGATAGCATAGCATTACGCCAATTTTCAGCATATGGTCCATTTAATGCCTCTTGCACCGTAGGATTAATGCTTTCCTCAACAACATTTTGAATTTGTTCATTTTTATTTACAACTGTATACTGATATTCCTTTTTAGGCCTTCCGGGCAAACCTGTTTTTATTTTCTTGGGTCGACCAGGCCCCCTTTTAATCAGGATAGGAGACACTGATTCGCTTTCTAAATCACTTTCGCTTTCATTTTCAGATTCAGAGTCAGTTGGCGACACTTTGCCGTTCAGAGGTGATGATTTATCACGACATAGTTTGTTTATAATTTTCTCTTCCGGAGCGAAAGGCAGAGATATTTCTTGTTCTGAGTCATAACTAGAGCAGTTTTCAAACTCATTAACAAATTTTACGTCTCTGCTTATTATCACTTTACGTGCCTCAGGATCCCAGAGTCTATACGCTTTTGATTCATCAGAATAGCCAATAAAAATACATTCTTTAGACCGAATATCAAATTTGCCTATTCCTGGCCTTTTATTTAATGGAAATGCTTTTTGGCCAAAGGTTCTGAAGTGAGAGACAGCTGGCACTCTGCCAAACATCACTTCATAAGGTGTTTTTGTTTGACCTTTCAAACCTCGCGTAGGACAGCGATTTCGAATGTAAGCAGCCGTATTGACGGCTTCGGCCCAGAATTTATGAGGCAGATTGGACTGTAATAATAAACATCGCGCCATTGAAACTAAAGTGCGATTTAATCTTTCGGCGACTCCATTCTGGGCTGGTGTGTAAGGAGTGCTCTTTTCGTGTTTTATTCCCGCGTCATTAAGAAATTTATTAAAGTCTTTCCCTAAGTATTCTAGCCCGTTATCCGTTCGGAGAATTTTGATTTTGGAGTTAAGTTTATTTTCAAAAGATGCTTTGAAATTTCTAAAAGCTTCTTTAACTTGTTCCTTAGATTTCAGAAAATAAACATGAACGTATCGAGATTTGTCATCGATAAATGTTGCGAAATAAAATGATCCGCCTATTGATTCGACTCTCATGGGACCACACAAATCAGAATGAATTAGATTTAACAACTCAGTACTTCTATATTCAGATTCTTTGGGAAGGGGGGTTGCGGTTTGTTTACCCTGAATGCATACCTTACAGGTAGAAAGAGAATCATTTTGAGAAAAAGAAAGACCTCTAACCATGTTATTTAATAGAAGTTTTTTAAGATCGTTTTCATTTAAATGGCCAAATCTTGTATGCCATTGATCTATTTCTTTAGCAATTGATAGAGATTCGAATATTGGCATGACATAATAAAGATCATTTTCGCGTTTAGCTAAAATTACTGTTTCATTATTAGAATTAATTATTCTAGCACATTTTTCTTTGAAAATTACTGAATAATTATTTGCAGTTACTTTAGATACAGAGATTAAATTATTTTTCAAATCAGGCACACACAATACATTTTCGAGTTTGATACTTTCGGTTTTAGAACCTATGCGAACTTTAAATTTAACAGTTCCTTTCCCGATAGCTTTAACTATTTTATTAGCAGCTAATTTAACATAAATATCACCTACCTCGTGAATTTCTTGGAAAAGCTCTTTGCTGTTACACATATGTGATGTTGCACCACTATCTAGACAAAAAATGTCTTTAGAATCACTATCTGTGCATGATGCGGCCCTTTCTTGTTTCACCGAATTCTGATTTTCTGCAGACATCGCAATTTCTCCAAGGCGTTTGCTTTTATTTTCCTTGTTTTTCTTCCTACATTCCGATGCTCTATGCCCGTATATATTGCAGAAGTTGCATCTGTAGTTAACTGGATACTTTCGGTTTGCAGACGTCTCTAGTTTCGGTTTAGGAACCGGTCGTTGATTATACTTCCGATCTTTTGAATAGAATGCTTGTTGTGATTCACAATACGATGAATTTTTATTTTTGCGGGCGTTAGCTTCTTCCAGCAGTTTAATTTTCAACATGTCTGGAGCAGGCAGTTCATCACGAGATTCAATGGCAATTCGAAAGCTTTCATAAGAGTCCGGTATGCTATATAAAAGCAATATTGTTAGCAAATCATCCGCAATGTCGATTTCCATCTCTTTTAGCTTGTCCACGAGAATGAAAAAATCATTTAGGTGATCAGTCATTTCTTTAGTATCGGTCATTTTTGTAAAAAGCAATTTTTTTAGAATTGTGGCCTTTCTGGCTGGCCCTTTCGATTCGTAAATAGAATGCAATTTACTCCATAGTTCATGGGATGTTACACAGTTTTTTACTTGTGTAAGTTCACTGGGTGAAATTGATAGGATTATATCCGCTCTTGCTTTTTGGTCAGTAGATTTCCATTTAGCATAACCTTCATCACCAGTTTCTGGTTTCGTAATTTTCCCAGTTACATAGTCCCAATGATCATTTTTAATCAGTATTGCTTCCACTTGCAATTTCCACGTGTCAAAATTGTCCTTTTTCAGCTTTTCAATTGAAACTGTATTAGTTGTCGTCATTTTCGATTTCAGTCGACTCAGCTTAGCTTGCCGAAAGAATTTTACACAGACGGTTATATTGCGCAGTTATGCAATGTCTGGGCCCATAACCAATGTAGAATAAAAATGACGACTTCCATCTACAGGACAAATATTTATTTATGCTTTGAAGACGTAGAAACATAAGTAAGATACATGAATTACGTAGTACTTAGTGTTTCTCGCGTGCATCCGATACTCACCACAGACTTTGGCTAACTCACTCTGGAAAAAATATTACGCAGCAGAGAGCTTGCTTATTATGCGCATGCGCCAGGGGAATCAACGGCGGGTGCCAACATACCTTCGGAATATCCAAATTTGCACTGTTTTGCTTCTGTTTCTCTGAAGAGTTATTCAAACAATGTTTGCTATGCCATTTTCCAAAGATATCGCGTTTAAATGTTATTGAAATCAAATCCATATTTTAAGGAAGTATTTCTTGATTTTCAGACATCAAACTTCCCTTTTCCGGCTTACAGTCCGTGCAAAATTTTCAGTAGAAGAGGAACAAAATAATTAATACCAGTTTTTATGCAATGGAAACACATCTGAAATAAATTTAAAATTTTATTGTCTTCATTTTTGACAATTTTTTGACCGAATCTGATTTTTCATTCCCTTTTAACCACGATTAAAATGTGAAAGTTATTTCACATGTACCCGATTAAAACGTGATCATTATTTAAAACATCAGCTGAACATTAGTCCATGTAGTTTATTTTAGCTGTAAGTAAAGCATTTACCACAGTATTTTAAGCATATTTCAAAATGTATTGACTTATTTTGCCTAACTGTGATGTGATCATGTAGTAAACATATTGAAGTTTATTAAAACTCATGTTTTTTTCTTGCTTGAAGCAAAAATGCAAATAACTTCTTTCTTGACTTGAGCTTTACAAAGAGCTATGCGGCTGAGTACGTAACAGCGTTGAGAACACTGGCTGTTCAATTCGGGTTCCAGTTCCTGCGAATGGGCTGGCTTCATGGATGTTTTCATGATTTCTCCATGTGTAACACAAACAACAGCCACTTAATAAGTTCACCACGAAGTTTTTCCCTTCCTTAAGCAGAAAAGATTCACTAAACAGCCGAGTATTAGAATTGCTGATCATTGGTAGTTCGACCAAGGCTCTTACGTGGCCAGCCCGTCCGTAGGAGCCTTGGTCGAACTTCGATGGAGGAACTGGCTGCAGAGGAGATTTCGTGGTTTTCTCATGTGCAACATGGGTAAAAGCCAATTTCTCTTAAAATATCCTAGAAGGCAGGTAGTCTTGGATTGTTTGCAGTATAAGTAATTCTAATCCTTAAGCAGATGACCCTTGAATCGTTTGTCGTCCTCGTTTAAGTAAATGAACAAATTCCAAGAGCTAAGATGATATTTGAAGCGGCTGTTGTGGAAGCTGAATATTGGTGCTCAGACTGGTAGATAATTATATTCGTAGGTTTCCGTTTAAAAGGAAAAACAATCAGTGGTAGAAATCAAATGCTAGAAATAATTATCATCTACTTCCCCAAGTTGCAAAGGTAAAATATTTGAGATGCCTTTTGACGCGAAGTTATGTTTTTAGATCTATATCCTAATAATTCTTGAGAAATTCAGCGTCAGTATCATTCTAATCTAATTTGAACGATTATTCCGAACTTCAAACACTACTAAAGGTCTCATTTATTTATCTACATATTAAAAATGTACATATTGCAAATAAATACTACATATTTACATATTACAAAAATATATCCAGTTTTTGCTTGTGTGTATCAAGTTGGGAGTTTAGCATTAAAAACTCATGGGAAATGTTTTCAGGGTTTTCAGAATATGATTTTTTTTAATGTACGTAATTATTTCTGGTTTATATAGAATGGTTAGATCTACAAAGGCATAGAGTCGAGTAAATGGATGCCTTTGTTTTGAGAACATTGTAAGATTTATCTAATTTTATTAGCAGTTATTTTAAGTTTATGCATCTTTCCTATCTTTCTAGTTTCAGCTTACAATTTCCTACCAGAATGTAATTTCAGAAACTCAGTTAATGCAAATGAGTTAAGAGTAGTATTTAAGTCGATGTTTTACCTAATTCTTGAGAGAGACTGAGTTCCTGACTAGCGCGCGTTTGCCTTTTGGTGACGTCTTTCTTAGCTATTATTCCTCTTGGCCATACTTTAGGCCCTTGTTTGGTTTCGCCGACTTAATTAAGATTTAGGGGCCAACTCTTTAGAATCTTGATAGCTTCGGTTAAATCTTTCAGTTAGCTTTAGTTAAGCTTAGTTAAGTTTAATTTTATATTAAGTTCAAGCCCAAGCGGAGGCTTAGCTGTACGTTTCGAGTTAGGAACTGATTGTATTTATTCTGAGAAATGGGTAGTTAACCCTTCTTAAGTCTTACGTATCTGTTCACAGACTTAAGCGATTATTCGCTCATTAGTGTTTGTGGGGTTCCTAGGATTGAACATTGAATTAAATAAGTAAAACCCCACAACATCATGCAGTTTGTTTTCACTGCTAAAGATAATTCTTGGTATGAGATTATCAAACAGTTAGATAATTAAGAAATGCGGGATAATTACATACTCAAACAACCACGAATTATTTTGCACAACTTTGTATGGTAATTCTAACAGAGTGCATCTTAAGCAGCTTCTTGTGCTTTAATTCTTACTCTGAACAGTCAACTTAGATAATAATATTTAAAGATCTGTATAGGCACTCAATATATTGAGCTCTCATTCAAGTGAAAATGACTAGTGACCTGTTGAGTTTATCAAGTACATGATATTCAATAAATGCAGAGGCAATAAGTTTTTCCTTTCGTTTAAACTGAAGATGAAGCGAAAAAGGAAAACAAAGGTTTTATCAATTTTAATAGCAATGCAAAACAACACATCACAAAGCCCGGTTTCACCCAACTTAACAAATTTTAGTTGTGAAATGTGTACATAAATAATCTAAAATAAAAATTTAACATTTTACATTTTGTAATTTTTATATAACAAAATTAAAATTCTTTCCTTAATTTCACCCATTTACGATTGAATGCAGAGATACGATTACAAGAACTGAGCAATTTTTCTCTTTTCTTTTCTTTGTGTGTAGAAGTGTTCCTGCAATGGTAAGTAACGTATTTGTGTAATAGTACTTTTAAACAATTTATTGTCTGCACTTTGCACACTAAACGTTTATTTTAGTAAGCTTACTTTAGAATAAGCAAAAATTATTTTATGGAAATGATATAGGCTGATAAAAAAGAAACCAGACAAAAGCAGCTAAGTTTTGAAAACTCACTAAAATATTGTTTCAATCACTGTTAGGGCAGACGTTTATGCATCTATTCCAGCTCTTGCACCATCACTGAAATTTCCTTTGGAAGTCTTATTTGAAGTGTGTCTACAAACTTTTGAATTTTGGTCGAAATGTCAACTCCAATAAAAACATTTAATTGGAGATCAAATTACGATCCTCAGGCGACTGACTGTTCTTCCCAAAATAAGCTAGCAATGCGTTGAAGACAATGGTCACGATTCGGTGGGCATCAAATAGATAAACATCGATTGAATAACACCAAAATTATCTTAATCAGTCAAACAAGCAATTAAGCATTTTCTTTTGACATTTTGGAGCGCTTAATGGAAAACTTTCATCTCAAAAGTCCCCCAACTGGGGAGGAGGGTTATTAGTAGCTTTAACACGATAACTCACCAAGCAATAGTAGTCTGCAGACACAGCGGTTTTATGGCGGAAACGGAACTCGTAGTTCCCCTATACTCACTAGACGTGACACCTTGCGATATATTTTAATAAGGTTAAAATCCAAGCTGACAAGCACATACACCTTGCGATATATTTTAATAAGGTTAAAATCCAAGCTGACAAGCACATACAGGACATTCAGGCTAAATCGCAGAGAGAGCTAAAGCACTCTTGAATCAAAAGCATTCGAGAGAACATTATACACTCACGTTTGTGAAAATTGCAACACCAAGAAGGAATCGTCATAATTGAATGCAATTTAATACACAGTTGAGTGGTAGTAATACAAATAAATGATTAAATGTTCAAAGCAAACAAACAAGAACAAGAGATCAGAATCAGTATTTTGTGTGGCCACCACGCGCCGCAATAAGTGCTGCTACACGAAGTGGCATGGAGTCAAACAAAGTTTGAATGTCTGACTGAGGAAGAGCATTCCATATCGTTTGTACGCGTACCCAAAGTTCGTCTGCAGACGCAACAGGACGAGGATCACGAGCAAGACGCCGACCAATGACATCCCACACATGTTCAATTGGCGACATATCCGGGGAACACGCAGGCCAAGGAAGAAGCTGTACCTGCTGCGCTGCAAAGAAGGATTTAACAATCCGAGCAGTATGAGGGCGGGCATTGTCCTGTTGAAATACAGCGCCTGGCAAGCTTTGAAGGAAGGGAACAGCTTCGGGCTGTAGAACTTCACGGATATACCGGTTGCTGTTCAGATTGCCCACAATTCGTAGCAATTGAGATCGTCTATGATATGCTATGGCGCCCCAGACCATAACTCCGGGTGTTCGTCCACTGTGGCGTTCGATAATGCACTCCGGAAGGTGGCGTTCACCGGCATAGCGTCTGACACGAATGCGGCCATCATGGTACCACAAATTAAAGCGGGATTCGTCAGAAAACACGACATGCTGCCAATCAGCACGCCAGTCTCTATGCTGATTGGCCCATTGTAGCCGCAGGCGGCGATGGTCGTGCGTTAGGGGGATCCTGTATAAAGGAGTCCGTGCGCGCAGTCCACACTGCAGCAGACGTCTACGAATTGATGAAGCACACAATGAAACACCTGTAGCTATTGACCACAGTGCTGCCAATTGTCTAGAGGAAGCTGTACGGTCCGTCCGCGCCATGCGGACCAGGTGTCTATCATCGCGAGCTGACGTCACATTTCGGGGTCCACTCCCGGATTTCCGAGTTGTCCGACACTCGTCCGTCCACTGCTTCCAAACGCGCATCACTGTGCTGCTGTTACGCTGCACACGAGAGGCTACTGCACGATACGACAATCCAGCTTCACGAAGGCCGATGATTCTCCCTCGTTCAAACTCTGTAAGTTGTTCAAATCTCGCTCTCTTTCGTCGACGAGGCATAAGTACAGATTGAGTTAACGTTTACCACTAGCAGATAACCACCGATAACCATACACGCCTCGCTACAGCCGTCTATTTATTCGGATCCATCAGCCGTTCAGAGGGCGCTGCTCAGCATACGCATGCGCTACGGATTTGCAATTCTAATCATTTGCATATCATGCGCTACTTTGCATTTCCTGAAAATTTCAGCTCACTCGCGTAAGTCCTTCATGGTGTTGCAATTTTCACAAACGTGAGTGTAGTTATGTTTCAAACGCTGAGGTAGGTGTGTAGGTGCAGAAAGAAACTGTTTTAAAGTGGTCGAAGCTCCGGTTTAATTCAGGTAAATTTTAAAAACTTGATTCGCTTTGCCCAGTTTTTAGTTAAAATTTTTCTATCGCCTAATGTATATCTTGATTCGAATGATATTTCTTCATACCGGTGAAGAACTATGCTGTTCAGTTATTTCCAAGTTTATTTAAATTCTATTCTTATTTCAATGTGTGATGGTCTTATTTTTCTACAAAAATAGCTTACGTTTCCAAACTGTCAGAAAATATCTGAAATGTAGCTAGGAACAACGGCTTAGTATTTTCCTCCTTAAAAACAGCATTTAGAAAATAATATGTATAAAATCACAGTTTTAAGAACATAAATGAGGCTAAAAATTGCAACTGGTTACGTTTTTATTTCGAAAGCATTTTAAATTTTACCATAAAAAATTTGTTTAAATAATGAGTTAGACTCAAACAAAATATTTAGTGAAATAGCCTTTGCTTTCTTTTGAAAATAAACTGGCGTGTATATTCAGCCATTGAGTATTTTCTAATTATCTACATAAATGAATGAAACTTTTTTTTATATCGCCGAAAGGAGATACCCGCATACTGAAGAAAACAACTGAACTGCAAAAAATTGCTGCCCCGGGTAAATCGTAAAAAAACAATGGGATTGTTGAAAATGGGGTCATTTAATTTTACTTATTTTAGCATAATTACTTAGAAATTAAAGTACGCTGTCTTTAAACGAAACTGTTCAGAAAGTGAAATATAGAATGTAATTAGGATTGCGACTTCATTATTTGACGAAAATTTGATGCATGTAAATAACCTTCGGAATATGAAGAACTATGGAAGGTTAAAATTATTTTATTTTATAGGAAACTGAAAATCTGAGTTAAGGAAACTTGTTGGTAACTAAGAAAATTAAAGACTGAAAAGCCAAATACAGCTGTACCTCCCAATAAGGGCACGCACCGGACCAGGCATTTTGTCCTTTAAAGGGAGATATCTTTCTTCAGAGAGTACATACTAAAAAGTATAATTTAGTTAGAAATTAGGTTGTATCAAGATTTAAATAAACGATATATAAATGCGTAACATAGTCGCAGGTGTTTATTTGAAATTAATGAAAAATGAAAATTCTTAATTAAAAACGTTTAATTATTGCAAAAATGTATGAAACCAACAATAGAAATCTGTACTTACGGAAATTTATTGAAAATAATCCGTTACAAGGGTTTATTTGAAAGTTTGTGTATTGCAAGCGTTTTTTCCCATGTGGACCTTAAAGTCATTAATAAACTTAAGTCTTGCACTGTCACCAACAGTTACCATAAATGTTTTTAATTGGGTGGTGTAATTTAAGGCCAGCTATATAGGTTTTTATATGTCACTTTTCCTTTGGCTCTTATTTGCCTTTCTCACCGCTTTCCAAGTTATTTTGTTAATTTTGCTAGAGCTTACATCATCAATTACAGTTGAAATAAAAGATGTTTTATCGTTTTTGGTGTCTTTGGTAATTTTCATCGATTTCTAAATATTCTTGTGTCTGAGCACTGCCACTCATTTTGACAAGTTAAAACAGTTCATTTTCATGAGTAGTATTTTCGCTGAAGGCACTTGAAACTGGAATTTCAAAGCTTGCTTTTTTAAAATAGTACTGAGCACAAATTTGTGATACGGTTTTAAGAGGCTGTGATATCTGCTGAATGGCATTCAATACAATGAGATTTTTTGCAAACTGACTTTTTTTTCTGCAAGCAGCTTGACAAAGAAAATGCCATAAAAATTGTTTTCTGTAATGAACCTTGAAGTTTCTTATTATATTTTCGTCCAAAGGCTGTAACACTAATCTAGCATTAAATGGGAAAAACACTGATTTCAGTTTTACGTTTGGTGAGCGGGTTTCGTGAATTGTCCAGAAACAGTAACAGCAGAACCTTTATATTTTTTCTAGATATTGTTGCATCAAGAGCAATTAACATTCTGACATTATGTTTGTGTCATCTTTAATTTATTTTGATGCCAATGGACAAATAAAGCTCTTGGACTAATGCGTTTGAAGCATTTTTGTTTTTTGGCCTTTCCAGTTACAAGTGGTTTCTCAAACTCTCCCTCCACGTTATAACGAGGTATCACAGCGAGATGTTCCTTCGAACCTTTGAAGAACCTACCACCTTTGAAGAGCACTTTTCTCCTTTGAAGCATAGAGTTTTATTAGGCGAAATTCTATGAAATAATTCAGATTCATATGCATGGTAAATGCTTTTAGCCTCATATCCTTCACAAATTTCATTTAATGCGTTTTAGTCCAGTCCATTTTATGTTGCATATCTACTATCTAAATTTCAAAATTTCACCGCTAATAGACTTTAGAGTAATGTTATGTCTGCTTCTTGTCAACGAAAAGACGCTTTGAAGCTCTGTAGTCTCAGATTTCCCGAAATGTTTGTTGCTTTTCTTGCAGTAATACTACACCTACAAGAATATTACAGAATTTACAGTGCAACGTTCTACTGTCTATCTGTTGTGTAGAATCTGGAGAAATAGTGATTGCACCGAAGAAGTGTTAAAACTACCCTTTATTAAACTCTTTAAATTATTTACAATGCGTCAACTTGACGCTAACATACTACGCCTCTGCTTGGGCGGTAACTGAAACAGTTGAATCAAACTCAAAATTGGAGATATTCACAAGTAGTAGAATTAAATTACAAGGCTCATACAATCGTGTATCCCACAGCGAGTAGATGAGTCTAGTGGCAGCAAGATAATAGCTGTTAAGCCACGTCTAACCAGCAATAACTGCTAAGCGGAAGCTTACGTACAACCACGCACAGAGATTTCCCAGACTCTCCCTTTCACTACTAGAACATCCATATTTAAACTTTTTCTCCCACTGGTAGATTTTGCATTCCTTACGCGCGCTACCAAATTTAAGTATTCTAGTACTGACAATTAGGGGAATGAAAACTTATAGGAAAGTAACTTAAAATTAAATTTAACTGGTTATTTAAAATAAGTATAAATCCCTACATTAGAATCAAACCAGTTGAATGCTATTGTAGCAATTTCACGTGCTTCAGATTTTCTAAATTTTATGGTCTTGAAATGTTCATTTGAATTAGAAATCTCTAATACTTTTATATCTATAATTTAAACAAGATTTACTTGGTTTTTACTTATTTAATTGGCTTTTTCCACTACCCTCCAGAATACGATTTATTTGGCTTTTACTTATTCCAGATTTCTTCCTTAAATCTCTCAAACTAAGCTTTTTGATTTCTGCTACATGAATTATACAAAAGTTTTGTTCTAATATTAATCTTTTCCTCTTTGAAGCCATGCTAGATAACGTGTGTAAAAGCAACACCACAAGTACGAAACACACTTCCTTTGCTTCCCAATACTACCAAGGACTAATAATGATAGAAGTTTTTACTCTATTCACATTGTGACATGCCTGTCCTGTAGGTGATCTAGTCATCTCACCACCATTCCTTTTCCAGTGATCCCTGTCTTGGATTGCATTACAACTTGCTAATACTGTTTTCTTTTCCTTACTGAGAACTGTAGCAAGAATAGCTGGACTTGGAATTCTATGAATGTGAAATATCCATTTGATTGCACCACAACTTGCTTTTTCCCAATTATTGCTCCCATTTTCCCTACTGAAAAGCAGTTTTCAGAAGAGAGGGATTAATATTTCACTTCATTGTTCCCTTGTTACAAAACTATCTTTCACTGAGTACCATCTTGCCTTTGAATCCTCAAAATATTACTAGCAAAGAGCATTTCGATTTGTACTTCTCTTCTTTCTCTATCTCTATTTTATTTTTGAAACTATTTCAGAGTCCCTTAACAAGATTAATTACATTATTTAATTAGAAGATTAATGAGATTAAACACATTAAGGTCCCTATTCAAAGTGACAGGGACCAACAGAATTGCCCCTTAAATATAGGTGTCTCTTACTATATTGTTACTACTATACCAAAATTGCTGTTTGATAGAATCATCATTTATAAATTAAAGAACTGTCCTTGCTATCTGTGTGCATTGTAATTTATTCAATACAATGCAGTTAACTTAAATTACTGGAGACAGCGAAGAAACGTCACTCAGCTCCTAACACGCGAAAGCGCATTGTTTTCAATACAATGCTTTGAGTACTGGTGCACCTTTTAACTGTTGGTTGTAGCTGCTTTGCGTCGTTTTTCTTTTTTTCAACAATTTACGTGATACAAGTTTTTACTTAAAGGTTGGAAAGGGTATAAATTAAAAGATATAGTGTAAACCAGTTACAAGTAGAAAGGGGAACTCGTTAGATTTTAAACTTATCTGTTGTCCACAAAGATCAAAATTTGGCAAACAGTTAGCATTATTAATGAACACTGTTATTTTGAACTCAGGGACCAGAGAATCTTAATGTAAATAGTACTTGGATACTTAGGAGACTTTTATAGTCTTCCCAATCTCTAAGTTTAATACAAACCAGTTTATCTCAGAAAGTTTTCCAGAGAAACCGTTTTTCCTAAGACCATTAATCGCCTATGGAAAAATTGTAATTTTCAGTTCTTATTTATCCCATCCTTTGGTTGAAAGATTGAAAATATTTTGATACCACTCAGCATAATATTTTCAGGATACTTTCTGTAACGGATGTAGAGATAATTTCTTTAAGGCAAAGTAGATTCCAAAAAAACTTATGTCTATAGCAAATAACTTTGGATTCGAAAATTTTCTTATTTGGTATATTATTTTTAAGTGCCATGGCATTCTCCTCATGAAGGTCTTGCAAATACACAGTTTCCTTAGGGATAACCCGAAAAAGCAATTTGCTGCTGTGTTACCTCCCCTTTCTCGTATAGGCAACCAAACGAAGACAGCATCAAAGAGACGCTCACACGCTATGTCCAGTTAACAATGTTGCAGTAACTTTCGTCAGAACCACGCCCACAATTTCAGCGGGATCCCTTGTATACATAAAGTAAGAAATTTTGAGGAGGCTTTTGAGACCTCAATCAAGGACACCGATTTTACAGCGCTTGAGGCAAGAGCAAGCTTCTGTTTTTATTCTTCGATGTATCATGTCACGGCTTTAGTGAACACAGGATCAGGCCTTATATTTTAGCACAACAGTAATAAAATCACTTTATTTTTATGGCGCCATCTATTGGCAAAGAGCCCATCAACAACAGCTTTCTGCAATATCATTTTGTTCTCTATAGCTAATACAGTTGACGCTCTCAAACAAAAAAAAAAAAAAAAAAAAAAAAAAAAAAAAGACGAACACTAACTCCGTTCCTTTACAATTCTATTCTACAATTAAGTCATCATGTAGAAATACCTAACGTGGACTGAAGTTTAACTTAACGTTTATCACACTTCATTTAAATGGGGATGCTAACTTTGTATCTCTTTTCCTACCGTCACTATCCGCTTTTAAAATTTTATCTTGTTTTTAGCAAGGTAAAATTAATATATTCAGCACTAATAAATAAAAGTCTATAAAATATAGCACTAATAAATAAAATTCTGAAATGACAAATGAATTTATAATATTTTGTTTTAATTTTAAGAATTTATTTAGACCTGTAGTCAGGTTTTTAAAATAAACTCGTTAATAATCAGACAACATGATGTAAAATTTTAGCAACATCTGTTTGCAGTACAAAGCACAGCAATCTAATTAAAATACCTTTAAAGGTATTCCTACATGGTTGTCAAGATTAATCTCAACTAAATTAAATTAAGCAAATGTATTCTGAGGGAAGAGAAATCTGGGTGACTATTGATTTCTTGGCAGGAGCTAAATTTAAATTCTTAGCAGCTGATCAGATTAGATAAAAAAGAAGAAAGAGCTGAATAATTAAATTCGCAAAAAAGGTCAATGCTATAAATTAACCAATTATACTCACGCCTTTAAGTTTTTATTTCACCTTTCAATTACAGTTTCTGGAGCGACTAGACATAGCCAGAAAAATAGGTAGTATTAAGAAGAAGATTTAAAAGCCTAATTAATTAAAAAAATAAAAGTACGCTTTAGAAACTTTACTACTTAAACAAGGTCTGAGTACCGCATAAAAAAGACAAATGGAGAAGAAGGGACAATTCAGTGCTGTGTAAAGACACAAGCTATGGAGTTCAAGTTACGTTCCCAGGTTTAATTTTATGTAGTTTAAGTGACTGTTTAAGATTAATAAGAATTATGAAATATTTAAGTTTCAGATCTTTCTACCTTTCTTGCACTGTTATTACACGTTTTAGACAGATCTTTAATTTTATCAACTTTTGGTTTGTTATGTTTGCCAAGGTTTTTGACAACAATATCGATAAAGGCTATTAAAGAAACGAGCTCTATTCTAGGAGGTTTTATGTAAAAAAATGATTTTGCATAACTTACAGTCAATGGCAAAATGCCGTCATATTTTTCTGGAAACAAAAATGATTTTATTAAAAGTTTATTAACAGTTAGGCTGAAATTTATTAGTGTACTACATCAAAATAAAGTTTTTACACCTAAGCTACATGTAGTGTAATAAAACATGCTAAAAATTCTTGCTTTTTTGATTTAATAATAAGAAAAATAAAAGTTCGAATAAATTAGTGTTAGAATAAATGAGTGCCTCTTGTTCATAATGAAAGTGGACAGTGGAAATCGAACGTGTACCAAGCTATATATTGGGACAAAAAACAAGAAAAAGATCTACTATTCAATCAAACAAGCCATTTTCTTACTATTGCAATTTAATTTCTATGAGATTTGTATTTCATTGAAGTAGAAAGAAAAAGTCCAGTCACTTTTACAGGATAGGTGAGTGTAAACTAAAGATAACTCATCAGTCTCGCAATATTTGTCACTGCTATATCTACGACAGAAGATTAAAAAAAAAGAGAAAATAGAACAAGCTCAATTAGTTTATGTTATCACATTGGATCTCAATACGAAACTCACTGAAGATACAGCGTTAAGCAAGATGAATTCAATAATATCAATCAAGATTAATTCTTCTAACTAAGATTAATTAACTCAATCTAGATTAATTCACTTCCACTAATCACGAGAAGCAATGCTTAAAGACTAACAAAATAAACCCGTGAAACGTGTTTATCGATTTCAGGTTTTAATGTAGTTGCAATGAGAGTAAAGGTTTCGAAAGGGAAGAAATAGACGCTCGTATTGAGAAAATACACCTGATGCAATTGCAAAGTAATTACGGGAGCATTTAAAGTTTGCGCTGCTACGCAAACCTATCATGTAATATTTGCGGAAAAGTGGTAAAGATAGCCGAATATGAAGTAGGTAGTAGAATCATGTGCATCCAAATGCGAATTAGCATCCATAATGTTATAGTAAATAAACGTATGCTTTGGGAGAGGGGAGAGAAGATGGTTTTCAAGGACTTTGGAAACCATCGTTTATGTTCCAGTTTTTCTCTCATATTTATCAGCCTTAATAGAGTGATTTATTAGAAGCTACTGTTTTGAAAACTACTAAAAGGACTAGAGAGAGTTTAGGGTAAAAGAACCGGAGTATCACCAAGCCCATTTTACAAACGCAGCATCGATTCCAGCTATACAAAATGGTTGAAGAAAGCAGGGCTAAGATTACCTAAGAACAACCATAAGAAGGAAAGACCATTATTTGTTGTTAATAAGACATGGAAATACGTAAAAAAATGATTATTCAGCTGCAGCATGAGCTTATTTTGTCAACTGAATAGAAAATGTCAGTTCAAACTGTGAGATATTAATATAAATTTTATACCCACTGTTTCCTTTCTACTGATGTCTGCCTTTGAAACACTATATATACGATTACAGTTAATCATACTTCTGTGCTTTAAGTTGGCTCATCAACTTCATAAATGCAAACAAAAAAAATTAGGTTTGAAGTGTCCAGCTGTGGTTCTCATAGGTAACCAACTTGATTGAACCTTCTTGAATCATAGTAATGCGAATTAAAACTTTCAAGAAACTACGAAAGTAGATTAGGAGATGATAACTCAGATTTTGTGCGGATTAGAAGTAGATTAGGATTGGATTGAATTACTTTGAGTTAATGCAAAGAAGGCAAAGTATGCTTTGGAGGAACGGAGAACGATTCAAAACTTCATGGTGAACATTTCAAAAGAGCCGCCCAGACGAGAAAGCGCTTAAGGACTTTGACTGCCATACTGAAGGGGCCGAATTCGAATGCTGGAGAAAGCATGATGTAAATTTCCTGAACCTTCATAGGAGGCAACAGTGACCCACCTAATAGGTGCATGCATAATAAAGTAACCAACGCTTTCGGCTTATAATGATTAGTCCCACCAATGGATGTGTCTAACGCTCATAATGGCTAGTCCCACCAATGGAAACAAAACATTTCAGAAGATGAAATTCATTGGTTGATTGATAAGGCGAAGTAACATGAGGGCTATCTATCTGTGTACACAGAATGCCTCAGCGCAGGGCTTTTTAAGGGAAACTGGCTCGTATCATGTTACACATGGGAAAAGCCATGAAAACTTTCTTGCATTCATTTCGTTCCCCAGGATTTAAATCCAGGATGAACAACCAACGTTGAGCTGCGCTATATCTCGACTGCTGGCGGCCTTAGATTTAAGCTTGTCAAAACGCATTCCAGTACATGAATTAGATTAATTTTAGCTTTATATTATGAATTGCGAAGTCATGAATTTTCTCACAATTTTGTCAGGCTTTTAAGCTAACCTTACATTTGAATGGAACGGCCTATCGTGCATCACTGTGATCCAGAAAATTGCATCAGTTAAAGCCTTTTATATCATCTTACGCTGAACAACATCTGACAATATCTCCTACATGGTTCGTTTCTGTTGAGGCATTGTTATTTTCAGGAAAACTTATGAATAGATAAAGTAAAGGCTGAAAAATGAAGGGAAACAGCATGATGGTGTAGAGAAGAAGACAAACCACCAGATGTATGTATTACTATTTTATATAATATTTGTTACTGCAAGATGGCAACGGAGGAGAAACATTTAAACTCACGAACTAGCAAAACTTGTTATAAACAAAACACCAAAGGAAAGTACTTTTGGAAATATCAAAGCGCTAGTACTTCACAGCTAGCTGTTTAAAAATCTGCTGAAAATGTATGAAAAATTAATCTAATTCATGTACTGGAATGCGTTTTGACAAGCTTAAATCTAAGGCCACCAGCAGTCGAGATATAGCGCAGCTCAACGTTGGTTGTTCATCCTGGATTTAAATCCTGGGGAACGAAATGAATGCAAGAAAGTTTTCATGGCTTTTCCCATGTGTAACTATCGGAGCAATGCATTTTTGGATCTTTATCGTAATGGGACAATACCTGCTAAACAGTTTTCTGCAAAAATTTAAATGTGTCAACGTTGCTTATTGGCACCTTTCTATGTTATCCTAGCTCTTAAAACAACATTTTTTAAAAGTAAATATTGTCCATACAATACTATATATATATATAGTATATATTGTAATTAAAATACTACACATATACACAGTCCTGTCACATTAATGTGACCACCACGTACTTTCCATGTCAGAGTTAAATAACCAATCAGAGAAGGCAGGTGGCAGCACAGTGCAGTTGAGCGTATATAAAGGGTGTGTGAGGGCTTCGGAAAACATTTCAATCGTTGGCGTAATGCAGAAACGAAGCGATTTATCCGACTTCCAAAAGGGCATGATCATTGGCTTTCGGGCCAAGGGTGGAAGCATTTCCGAAACGGCTGAGTTT
>KK116045.1:30370-80428 GCA_000611955.2 Stegodyphus mimosarum
GGCAGATGCAATCTTCTAAGAATTTTCGATGCCACTCGTAAATTTGCTTATGACGCGGTGGTTGTTTATTAAATTGACGGTTTATTAAATGCTCTCTGAATTGCAACAATGGACTCTAGTTTTGCCAATTGTAGAACACAAAAAGACTTCTGCTGTGGTGTCGCCGCCATTTTACTACAGACAACCAACCGACAAATAATACCAGAACAAACAACAGCGCTAATGCGGCCATGATTGGAACTTTTACCCTACTAATAATAAATTGTACACTTTCCTCTATCCATTAATGTTAGAATCATGTTTCTATCTTTTGTAGTTTGAAAGAAATATATGTTTGCAATCTGCTCTTTCTTTTTGAATAACCCTGTATTATTAACAAATTTGGTTAATTTAACGAAAGCAAAGCCTAATAAAAAATTAAATACACATTTGCGCTCATATAATACATTTACAAATATGATTGTATCAGTACTACACAATGTTAATAATAAACTCATCAATACTAAATTAGAAACAAGTTTAATAATTATTATTGAATCCCTTGGGCCTGTTTCTCAGAGCAAAATTTTTCTAATGGAGGTTAAAAATTAGAAATAGATATTCTGAGTTCTTTCGCTATATTTAGCTGAGATCTATATTTTGTTTCAAAGCAACAGAAAATTCAGTGTTTCAAAGACAGGGTGTTGAAAATAGTAATAGTATACGGAATGTTTTTGTTTTCAATGCAGAAAATTCATCATCTACCACTGTGCAAAATTCAAAGTGTAATTTATTACTGAACTGCCTTTTGATTTCACCACTTGCCGATAAGTCTACGAAAATTTCTTCTCCGTCAGTTGAGAGACCTTCAAGAGTATTTTGAAATGAATCCCTACCGCAACTTGTTACCAAGTTGTCGTTCGCAAAAAACTACTTTTTAAAATTCTTTGACAGTATTACTAAACGATTTTCAGTGGTTACAAAAACTACTTTCACATATTTTTCATCGGTCATGTAAATTTTAACACATTCATCCACATTTGTAAATATTTCTAAGTTTTTTTGCTTCAAATTTCTGCTAAATAATTCTAATTTTTACAAAGAGCATTAACTTAATCACTCGTATCCAATATATGTGTATTTACTCCTTGACGATTCAAGGCATTTAATTTCTCGAATATGTCGACTATTTCATCATAAATAAAATTCTCGACTATGTAGACTATTTCACCATCAATAAATCATCTAGGAACTTTTCAGCTTCCGGTCAAATTTCATCTTCTAGAAAAAGTAGCGTTAATGCATAAACATGTAGCAAAAATGTGCCACATGATAACCATTTTGCCTCGCAATAAGATAGTAAAGTTGAATGCACTGTGCCCATGTATTAACAAAAAGCAGAAAAGATTCTTGATTTTAGAAGTCTCAATTTTATATAATTTACAACGCTTACAACCATTGTTTAGAAAAATATTCAGACCAGGATTCCTTTCGCTGGAAGCCAGAGCTTCTTAGTGATTCTGTAGAGTCATTATAATTTTTTGGAAGCAGGAGACATGAAAAATGAGCAACGCCTTCGCCGGGAAACGAACCACGGTCCTCTCGGTTACGCGTCGACCATGCAGACCACTACACCACGAACGCCTGCGAAGAAGGCGAGACTTTATAAATCATGCAGTGTGTTCAGATATACTATGGAGAATTTTGTTTCGCAAGTGCTTTAATACTCTTTGGAATCTTTCAGACACTGAACGAGCATCATCGGTGCATATTCTGACGCAATTTTTCCACTTTATGTTCACCTTGTTTACAACATCGTTTAAGAGAGCAAATAACGTGAGTGCTGTTGCTTTGAGGTCAGCTGGTTTGTAGCAAAATAGTTCTTCTACTGTTGACATATTATCACAAAATCGAGCGTAGACAATGAAGTGAGTATCTTTATTACTATCTGTTGCCTCATCAATATGAACTGAGAGCAATTTATCGCGTAATTTCCTGAAATCTGATACTGTATATCTTCAGCTGTATCACCAGTTCGACCGCAGCAGTATAATTTGATAGCAGCACTGACTGCAATTTTTGGAAAACTTGTCAGGACTGTGTGTTCTATGCATACTTTTGGCGAACATATTCGTAACCGTAACAAAGTCCTGATCTTGAACAGGGAGCTGAATGCAGCTATGTTCAGTGGAAGTGGTCAAATAACTGCACGCAAGGAGGGTTTTAAAATTACCCTTTTATTAAACTACTATTTACAGCCACTTCCCAACTCGGAAGGGATAACAGAAAATAATGACCGCACTTGGGTCTAAACTGAACAATCAAATAATTTAAAATAAATGTAAGTAGAAAATTAAGAAGTCGTTGCTCTCAGAGCTATAAACGCGAGGTTGGCCGCTATGCTAAACTATCAATGGTGTGTAGCAAGATTTAGCTAATACTAACGCTACTTCAATAAGTATTAGAGTAACAGCGCTAAGGCTTAGAATTTAAATACTACTGGTCAGCCGAACGTCGAACAGAGCTGCAGTGATCTGAGTCTAAAAGTTCTCTCACACCAAGAAGTTCCTTGCTAACCTTTTAAATACAAAACTTGGCTCCACTTTAAATTAGCATAAAGCTGAAACTCGCGCTCATTCTAACGGGAAGTTGAAATAAGAGCTCATAGGAAAGAGAAATTAACATAAAACTTTGTTAGTTTAAACTAAAATTTTACAAACTTATCTCCAAACATAGTTTCTACAATCTCAGTTACAGCTGGCAAAATAAACTTTTCACCAATGGTGTGAAACTTTTACATCTGACTATTTTGTACGAAATTTTGTAAGAGATAAGTAAAACGTTTTCATTCACAGGAAATTTTTTTTTATAAATGAATTTTGCTTTTCACGTAATTTTACTTTTAATTAAAAAAATTCTGGGGGTTTGTTAACATACTCACTATGAAATGTTTTCAAATGTCATTTAAGTTTATTAGGTTTCATGCTGTTTGCTGCCAAAATTTTTAAGCAAATGACACACAGCGTAAATGACTTCTTCATTTACTTCATTACTTCATTTACTTTATTACATTCATTTATTTCATTAATTTAACTCGATTTTTTCTGGTAAATCCAAAATTTAAGTATTCTTGAGAATATTTTCTTAATTTTTTCTGAAACCACACTTATCTGTGCAATATTTAGTGCTTCACTATTATTTAATGCTTGCTTACTACCACTTAAAAATGTATACATGATTTTGCATCAATCTACTGTAGTGATGCTGTGGGTATTTAATACGGTGGATTGCAATTAACACTTAAATTGCAGCGAATCATTCACGATAGATTCTATAGCGACAGAAGTATCCTTTCGACTGGGAATTAAACGAGGTGGAGTATTTACACACGTCTGGCAATGCAGTCGTGCACATGTTCCAGTCAAATAGCAACTTCTTGCTAAAATTCGAGGATGTTCGATATAGTGGACGTAAGACAACAATGGAGAGGCATCGGCTCTGGTTTTGCCAATGCTGCGAATCGGGGCTGCCAAATATGAATTAATTTACTCACTTGGGTCATTCGTAAAGTTTGTAATTAAAGTCTTGGTGAAGCTTTAGCAAAATACTCAAAATACAGTATTATTGTATGAGAGGGGGGTGAGCGTGATGAAAATTATGATTGAAAATTGGGTTGCAAACACTGAAAGGTTGAGAAACTCTGGTCGACGACCAACGGTTGTGGAAAAAAAAAGGGTTGGAAATTTTCTGGAGGCGGTTTATATCTTAAGTGATTCTTCTAAATCATGACAGAGGTAAATTAAATTTTGTCAATCGGCTAACTAAAACGGTGGATATAAAACTGCCTTTCCTACAGCGGGAAAATTAGACGCAATATCTTCTGTTTCAGCTGATTTGACCTTTTGCTTATCATTTACTATCCTAATTATTTTGAGCAGTATTTTATATTATATTATGTTCTTATGTCGAACAACTCCTACGCATATCAACTAGGAAACAGTACCCCGCGGGGCATTACTTGAATCCTACCAGGCGCCGCAGACTAGTTTTATGACGCTTGATACAATGCATCCGCTCGGCCACTGAAGCCGCATTGTTCATTGATGCATTCGATTCTACAGTCTATATATCCAATACGTATTGAATACATATATACAGTTTACACAATACGTATTGAAGTAGTTCTATAGTTAACACATTTGAGGAGGTTTTTAACGCGTTCGCTGCCAACTACGAGTTATCTCGTAGGTCGAAGTTTATGTTTAGGCGCCAGCTACGAGTTAATTCGTAAAACGTTTTTGTTTCACCTACGCCACATATGATTAAACTCGTAGTATTTTCATGTTCTTTGAAGGTATCTGGCTTTGGGGATTAGAAGAAAAAGACACAACCATTTGGTGCAATTCAGGAGATTTATTATAATTAATATAAGAAATTAGGAAGTAAATAACATAGTAACTGTAAAAATAATCAAGCAATTTATAATAATCTTTGTTATAATAATTGTCGTAAAAATAATCAATCTGTGTTATAAGCAACCTCCAGCTACGAATATACTCGTTACGATTATACAAGTAGTTGGTGCTGTCATAAAACATTTTAACGCAAAAACCGACTAAGATATAACTCCTATAATTAATAAAGCAATTAAAATTATCTAAATTCAATATCTTTCCGATAAATACATGCCTTGTATTTTTATTTTACAATTAATTAATTAAACTTTGTTGGCGTGGTGGAACCATTTTAGAAAATGTTGCTTGACAGCGAACGTGCTACTTTAAAAAATTAAAAATTTTTAGGAAAAGTTTAAGAAATAATAAAGTTTATATTCAGCTATTGCACAATAATATTTGATAGTAAATTTATATAATACTGAAAATAGGTAACTTATTGAACTCATCGTTGTTCAGTTTCAAACTCTCTCTGCAGTCCCAGAAATATTTTCAATTCTATAGCATTTCTTAAAAATCCAAACTGCATTTTAGCGCAGAAAAACTTAACAGTGTCTGTTTGAAGCAAAATTTGAAAACTGGAAATCTTTCTGATAAAAATGAGCTTTCCCCTTCGGTAGCGAACAAATTTAGTGATTTGTTGGAAACAATTTAAAAATAGTTTCATTACCGACTGAATTGCCTGTGGGAGAAAAGGAGTGATGGAATGACAGACAGCATCTGTTCCAATGAGCATGAAGCCGGATTTCTAGAGAACGGCCATATGCCAACTTTTCATATCCAGTTCGCAGACATTCTTTCATGAAAAGAACTTAATAGAATTATGACGGAAGAGTTTCAACTGCAGTTTCTGCTAGTGGAACTAATGGCCCGAAAGGAGTTTCTTCTGGGGTTTATACGCAATGAGACTTCCGCTGGTTACGCTGAATTGAGTCCAGGGATAATCAGAAAGTTTTTTTCCTCCCTTCGTTCCGTTTCTCATTGGAGATCTCAGAAGTATTTCCGTCTTTCATTCTCTATATAGGGAGGCAAAAAAAGATAAAATTTCAGATCTCTGAATTTCGAATGTTTTGTGAGAGCGTAAAGAATAAGAATGAATAAATTATATATTTGTCAAAGCCCTCAGACGTGACTACGCAGCTCTGACAGCTCTTCATTTATACTAGTGCCTATTTTTACGTCATACGTGGACCATAAATAAAAAAAAATAAAAATCACAATCTCATTAAATTTTGTCTTTCTTTACGGTTCTCAAAAGAAGCCGTTACGTTTAATTACAAATATGTATTATAAGTGTTTTAATAACCAGATTAATTTTTCTTTTCTAGAGTATTTGACTGTTAAAGAACAAAATTTTTTCTCTGATCCTCGAACTATAAAATCGAGCACAAGATTCTGTATTCTTCGCGAGGAAAAATTTATTTAATTATTTAAACTAGCCAAAATTACTATATTAATGCTGTTATTAATCTGGTATACGTCACTTTTACGTTCACTGGTTTCTACGAAGAAAACTGAAAAAAATATTTCTCCATAACGTAAGAGATTGCAGGTATATTCTTCAATGAAAACATTCTCTGCTAAATAGATATTTTGCAAGTCTTAAATTGTGACAATTTGCATACGTTCTGACTTAGTCACATAGTTCTTTCCCTCCAGATGTTTATGTAGATTTTTTTTGAGACAAGCGTAATATAAGTAGTATGAAGTTCAACTATTTAAATCTAAAGTTCTAGCTTCTAACCCCACGAACACTTAACAAGCAAATAATCGCTTAAGTGTGAACAGAACACGGGAAACTTGGGAAGGGTTTGAAACCCTTTATTTTTCAATATATTTGCAATCAGTTCCGTCTTGGAACTTTACAATAAAGCAGCCACTCGGGCTTGAACTTAAATACTAAATAATTTGAACTAAAACTAGCTTAACTAAAGCTCTTAAATTATATAGCTGAAGCTATCAAAATCTAACTAGCTGGCCCCTAAATATTAATTAAATCGATGAAGCCTAGCAAGGGCCTAAGATAAGGCCGAGCGTAATAATAGCTAAGAGAGATGTAGCTAGAAGGCAAACGCGCGCTAATCAGGAAATCAGACTCTCTCCCTCTCTCTCTGTTGAGCCGGTTAAATCACGACTTAAATAGTTCTCTTCCTCATTTGCATTATCTGCGTTTCTGAATTCACATTATGGCAGGAAGTTGTAAGCTGTAATTAGAATAAGATAGGAAAGATACAAAATATAAAATAACTGTTAATTAACATAAGGGAAACCTTACAGTAGTTTAAGTGAAACCGAGAATTTGCCTGTTGCCTGCAGTCGTCTATCTGAAGAACATCAACCGATGCTGGGCCTAGGTGTGGTGGAACAAGTTGGAGAATGAAACTATTCTCAAATAGTGGATTTTCGCCGGAGTAGACAATCCCGCAGAAGTCTTTTCAAAATCGGTTAGCTTGGTTGAAGTATAGCACTTTAAAATTAGTTACAGTTAAGAACTGTGCTTCCTCTTAAAAGTGAGCTTGAAGTAAGAGTTCTTAACTTAGTCAAGACGTTATCTGTGTATTTTTGTTAATTCTCAAGTAGAGATTCATTAAAGTTTTAAGTTAAATGTTATTGAGTTGTTGTCTGCATGAATGTAGGAGTATCAGTTTCATATCGATAATTCGGGAAAAGAATTCTGTGGCACGTAATACTTAGAATCCATCGAGCTAGTTGTACCGGTTGTAATAAGCCCAAACGTTCTCAAAGCTAATAACAGCCAAGGTGCCATAATGTTACCTGTCGTAATTGACTTACCAAGTGAAAAAATGGTAAGAAAGCGTTAATTTGGCCTGGTTTGATTTCTAGTGTATAGGTCAGATGCTTAAACCAACCCATAAGCTAGAAATGCTTCGTGTTTTACCTTATATACAAAATGAATACTAACCGGTTTACTTTACAGTCCTCTACGAAGGCATTCCTCTCGAAGAAGATAGGCTTGCAAAAAGTAATTAAAAAATCAAGCAGTTTTTAAAGTTGATTCCCAGCCGCAATAGCTGATATTCGGCTCTTGCAAAGAAGCTTAGAAGTGTTATGTGGTGTATATATTTAGAGGTGTATGCAACTGGACAAGAGAAACAGGTCTGCAATACATTTTTAAATCCAATGAAGTTTCTGTTAGACGGTTTGAGATAATTTTGATCGTATATGGAAGTGTTCTTCGTAGAGAACATGACAACTGGTGATATTAAGTACTATTATTTAAGTATGTTTTAAGAAATATTGTTCACTTTCAGTGGTAGCTGTTTTAGAAAGGTAGTCGATGCAAGAGGTTTCGCTACATGCACGTGCACACGAACACGCACAAACACATACGCACAAGCCCTATTCGTCAGTTTATTTGAATCTGTGAAACACATGAGCGCTCTCTTTCGAAAAGAAGGGATGACTTCGTAGAGGATTTTCCAAGGGGCCTCATATTTAAGCCAATGTGTCCCAGAATTACTGGAGCAGAATCCAGTTCAGTATTTATGGGATTAAGTCAAAAATGAC
Source organism: Stegodyphus mimosarum (assembly GCA_000611955.2). Taxonomy (NCBI): domain Eukaryota; kingdom Metazoa; phylum Arthropoda; class Arachnida; order Araneae; family Eresidae; genus Stegodyphus; species Stegodyphus mimosarum. The sequence goes on from KK116045.1 coordinate 38,332, forward strand.
ATTAGGCAGTTGACTCCAGAAATATCAGATCTTGGGGGGTGGGGGCTGAAAATCATCGCATATCGTCTTGTGTTTCTCAAGCCACACACCAGTATTTCAAGAGTCCATGCCAGGAAGAAGGAAACAGTGCTTAAGACAATAGTTAGTGCAATGCTATGCTGCTGAAGTGCTAATAATTATTTATTCGCTTAATGTATTTGCATAAATAAAATGAATTTGTTGTCAGGAAGTAAAGACGACTATATTTGAAAGTGATGACTGTTTCTTAGAGCATTAACATCGGTATTGAAAATCACCTTTTTAAACCTACCACTTCAATAGAAGAGCAAAATCATTTGGAACCTTGGTGGATTAGAAAAAGTTAATACTGTACATATATTTAATTACACACTTTATGATAAAGGAATGAAAATAGTGCATAGAATGTTTCGACAATAGTTTCGCTTATTAGCTGATGTATTTATTACACTGTTAATTTTCTTGTTTGAAGTAAGGATGAAAGTGTCATTTGCAAATTAATTTAAAAGTTAATATTTGTACAATTATTACAGTAATATAATCATGAAATCAAACAAAATTGAAATTTCTCTTCACTAACATTTGCTATAATATTCTAGTCATACATTTAACATCCAATCAGCGACAGTTACAAAGCAAATATTGATGCTAAAGTGTAAATAAAGTTTGCTAAAGTCACATTAACAATTTTTTAAAATTTGACGTATGAAGGAAAAGGAAATGATTTTTACTAGGTTAAGTAATCTAAATAGTTTTTACGAAATATTTAACTAAACTATGCAAAGCTTCATTCTGAAAATATGTAAAGTTGACAGAAATCTCCTGTTTAATTTTAAATTAGAATTTCAATTAAAATATTTTCCTAACTGCCAAAAAATAAATATGCCATGAGTTTAATTAAAGCAACGAAACCCACAAGTACTTAAAATCTTAAACTTTCTAGCAACTTAATAAAGATTTCAAAATTAAAAATTTTAAAACCCTCTAGTTCAGAGTGATAAGTAACATTTATTCTTCTTAATTACACGTCTTAGTAATAGATCATCAAGTAATAAGAAGAAGCCAGAAGAAAATTAAATAATTTTTAACAGTTAAAAGAACCATTATGCTAAAATATTTCGTCCTTTCAAATAAATGTAGCTTGAAGCACTGTTTTGTTTTCCAGTCGCCAGATGAACCGAAAAGTTTTTGTTTTACTCTTTGAGGAAAAATTTGTTTTATTTTTAGCTATGAAGCAGTAGTACCAATTAAAAATTTCAAGTCTGTTTTGTTTAGATTAAATACTTTGTTTACGTAGTATTCACAAAGCTGTGAGCTTAATTTATATCCCGAGGAAAAAACAAAATTATAAATTCTACTAATAATGAAGATCAAGAAGAAATTAATTATAAAAAAATTACTTTCAGATGTACTCATAAATTCTATTTGTAATGAAAACCAGGAAAATAATATATGAAAAATTCCTTTTACGTCTATTCTAATTACTGATTATTGATAACACATACACATTTTTCATGTAAAGTGAGTTAAAAAGGATGGGAGTGGCTCGGTTCGAAATCTCTCGTTTAGCTAACAGGTTGACAAACATTAAATTGCATTTTTTCATGTCTTCAAAGCGTGACTTAGAATGTGTCACGCTTTTATTATACACAGCATATATACAACATGAATTATATATTTGCATTTTTTAAACATCCGTATTTTGCCACGAAACAACGAAACATTTTTCGAAACGAAAAAAAAAAAAAAAAAAAAAAAAAAACGCACTTTTTTCTGAAATAGTCGATGTTTTTTTCATAGTTCGATTTGACGCCTCAGATTTTGCATATATACCAATTTTGTAATATCATACGAGCCATTTCATTGGTATTCGAATCTGTAAGTTGCCTCTAATTTTTAACCTGACGCCAAAATATTCACTTCACGAACTTCTAACTTACATTACCCTTGATGTTTTTTAAAGAAAAATATTTTTGCATGGAATGATCCCGTGCTAAAATTTTTCAAAACTTCAAACTTCAGGTTATTAAATCAGTAAGTACATCAAGCATAAGATTTTTATAATTCTCTAAAATTACTACAATATTTTATGCTGCACATTTAAAAAAAGTTAAGATATCAAAAAAATATTTAGAAGATTTTTTTAGAAAAGTCCTTTAAAATTTGATTCATTTAGAAATGAAATATGATACTTTTGATCATGTGTCATATGAAACATATAGAATTTTGGTTTAATTATATGATTAAAAGGTGCCAGTATATGTAAAATGTAGATTTTAAACAGCTACCATAACACATTGAATATTTCTTTTAACTTTATGTTTAAAATTTTGGTGAATTAATAATTTTCAATATTGTTTTTATTTATATATTATTTGAAGCAATATAAACTATACATAATAAAAACCGACAGCCAATATATGTGTACCTCACAGCGATAATCTTCCTAAGACGTCCGATAACATTTGAAGAGTATTCGGAGGTTTTCAAAGATTTCTCAGGAAATTAATTTGCAGTAATGGTAAGCGATTAAAAATATTTAATTGTACAGTGGAAAAACATAAGTAAATCACACAAATACTTCGGTTCTCTTCTTAAATGAAAGTAATATCTAATGTTTTCAATTCATACAACTAAGTTTTGACTACTTTTGAAGAAAATTAGTACCTAATACAAAAACAAGGAAAAAAGAACACTGCGACGCTGTTTAAGTACGTTATGTTTCAGGCTTTTGTTATAATTATTTATTTCCATTTATATTTTATGTAATTCTAGTGTTTTTATGATTTTTCAAGTGGTACTAGGATCACTGCCCTGAGTGGACTCAGTTTTTAAGGTACCTGCACCTTTTTTATTCTACCGTTAAGCCTAGCTTATCGGCGACGCTGCTGGCATGACAGCAGGTGATGAGAATGCTTTTTACAGCCCATTTTGAGACTTTTTGCAGAGATCACTTGTTCAGGTAAGAGAGGAAGCAAAAAATGCTCTTGGTGAATTAAAACTTTTAATTGTGAAGAAGTTTGAAAATTTTAAGGTTGAAAATTGCAGCTACGCTTTCCAAAGCGTTTCAGTTGATAGCTGTAGGAAACTTTATCCCGAAATTGTGTCGCCACCTGTTGGCCATTTTGAAAAAAAAATCTGAATTTAGTATTATTGTTGAATCAACCGAATCTAGTTGCTCAGCTGAAGAGGTTAAAAGACTGACTAAAGCTGAAGTCGATCCAAGAAAAACAAGCTTTGGATGTCAGAAGAATGAAATACATTGGTAAAATGATGCTTGCAAAGCGCTCTTCAGAAGAATCTAAGAAACGGTTTCAAGAAGCTTTATTAAATAAACCGAATTTAACTTCTGCTTCTGCTAAAGGTAGAAATATGACGTTTCTACTTAAAAATATTCCAGATAATATCAATGAGGCAGAATTAATGAATGCGCTGAAAGAGCAGGATCGTAGTTTAAATCAATTAAGAGATGTATCGGAACAAGCAAATGTGAGATTTGTGTTGAAGAAATTTAGAGATGGAAGGCATATTGCAATCGAAAAGGACGTAGTTTGTAAGGAATTCTTAAGTTTGAAGCGCTGAATCTGTGTAAAATAGAAGATTTTGTTGTCTTAAGTCATTGTTTTAAATGTTTGTCATATAATCATAAGGCGCCTGAGTGCAAAATTCGCTAACCTGCTTCAGGTGTGTAGCAAACATAAAAGTTCAAAATGGGATAGGATATGTAGACATGTGCAAACAATGTCCGATTTAATAAAAGAATTAATTCTAGCAAAGAAGTTGATGCTAATCATAAACCCTTTTCAAATTATTGCAATACACATGAGTATTTTAAAAACATGATTATTTCTCAAACTTACCGTGGCTTAGTTCTTTTCGTTTTCCACGTGTTGTTCATCCAAATTTGCATAAATCTAAAATTGCCACACACAGCAATTAAATCTTTATATGGACAATGCTGACACTGATGGTTCTTTTATTCAAGAATCTCATTGTTTCAAAGGGGCACTTTCTAGATATCCATAAACTTAAAGAATTTTCTTCAATTCGACTTCTGAATTTATCAAGGTGGCCATTATTATTTAATTTCTATATCACCTTTCCTTGATTTAGAAAATATTGATCATAACATGGCTACTGTTGATATTTTAAGTGAGAATTTTGATTTTGTGTTGTCTTCCTAGTATTTTTAAATCTCTGCTGATTTACTAAATTACTGATGCTGATTTTACTAAAATCACTTGGTGTTTTTCGAGAAAAATAATGGGACATTTGATCTGGATTATGGATTCAAACAATAAATCAAATATTTGGTTTAGTCCCTCCACTGACTCTAGAAGTTTAAAGCTGTGTGAGTTTCTGAGCGCTTGGCATCTTTTTGTTGTTCATAAAGATTGTGGATTCACTTTTTGTGGCACACAGAGATCTAGTTATACTGATATAGCATTTGTTGGACGGAGTCTTCTTCGGAATATCCAAAACTGGTGTATTCCTGAATTTGTATCTCTGTCTGATCATAAGATAATTTTTTTAAAAATTTCTGTTCCATATGTGCGAAATATTTTAAGATGTGCTTCGAAAAGTGGCTCTTTTTTAACATTAAAAGAGCAAACTGGAATTATTTTCAAGGTTTCTGCATGAATTATAGGGTAGAATTATTTAACTCTTTGAAAAATTCTACTTCGCCATACATGTTAGATAAAACTCTTATAAAATTGCACAGTTTAATTATTTCTGCTGCAGAACACTCCATACCATAGAAGATATCTCGTTTAGGAAATTTTCCGTAGTGGTCAATCGAGGTCAAGTTGAATGCAGCTAGAAGGAGATAGCAAGGAACCGAAAGCGCAATTTTGAGAGATATTTACAAGAACAGCTATTTGCAAATAAGGCTAAAATTTACGTCTAAGCTAGAGGAAAGTAAGCTTAATTCTTGAAAAGTGTTTTTTCAGTGATATTGCAATGCAAAATGTTTGGAGAAACATTTAATGTTTCGGTGTAAGACGAATTTTAAGTCGCTCTGTTACGACATATACACAGTCCAGTCACATTAATGTGACCACCACGTACTTTCCATGTCAGAGTTAAATAACCAATCACAGAAGGCAGGTGGCAGCACAGTGCAGTTGAGCGTATATAAAGGGTGTGTGAGGGCTTCGGAAAACATTTCAATCGTTGGCGTAATGCAGAAACGAAGCGATTTATCCGACTTCCAAAAGGGCATGATCATTGGCTTTCGGGCCAAGGGTGGAAGCATTTCCGAAACGGCTGAGTTTGTGAACTGTTCGCGTGCCGCCGTGGTAAAAGTGTACCGTGCATGGCAAAATGGGACTGTCCAAAATCAGCGACGTGGCAAATGTGGTGCACCACGGGCCATAGATGACAGAGACGAACGACGGTTGCGGAGATGCGTTCGGGCAGATAGACGGGCTACCGTTGAGCAACTGACCACCAAAATGAACCAAGGGGCTACCAAAAGTGTCTCCCAAAGTACTATTCAGCGAACATTGCTGCGTCTGGGCCTCCGAAGCAGACGCCTGGTTCGTGCACCTATGCTGACTGCTGTTCATCGACGGCGAAGGCTAGAATTTGCACGCCAGTACAGCAGCTGGACGTCCACTGAGTGGCGACAGGTTGCGTTTTCGGATGAATCGCGTTTTATGCTCCATCGGACAGATGGACGTTGGCGTATAAGGCGTGAAACCTCTGAAAGGAACCACCCTGCAACCATTGCCGGAACGGTCCAAGCTGGAGGCGGGAGCATTATGGTCTGGGGAATGTTTTCCTGGCATTCTCTAGGTTCACTGATCATTGTGGAAGGCACAATGGATCAATACAAGTACGCATCTGTCCTTGCGGACCATGTTCACCCCTACATGCGCATTGTTTTTCCTCAGGATGATGGCATCTTCCAGCAGGACAATGCGAGGTGCCATACAGCTGCCAGTGTACGTGCGTGGTTCGAAGAGCACCAGGATGAGTTTACCGTCCTCCCCTGGCCAGCAAACTCACCTGACTTAAACCCAATCGAGCATCTGTGGGACCATCTCGATCGAGTTGTTCGCGCCATGGATCCTCAACCGCGTAATCTAGCGCAGCTGGCCACGGCATTAGAGTCGGCATGGCTCAACATCCCAGAGAACACCTTCAGGGACCTATGTGACTCTCATTCTGCACGTCTCGCAGCAGTCCGCTCTGCGAAAGGTGGTTATTCTGGCTTTTGACAGATGGTCACATTAATGTGACTGGACTGTGTATACTAAGTCGCTCTGATACGACATAAAAACGCATATTGAATTTTGTCGATCCGGCCAAATAGAGCAGAAACTATACAGCCGTCCCATTTCTTGATCTCCTGTTTTCAAGAATGCTTACATAGTATTGATTAACAGTTAGCTTTTACCATTAATGCACACAAATTACCAGTATAAAAAGCATGAGATTATTATAACCAGAGTTATTATACAGTCTTTACACAATTTAGAAAGATTTCGATGAAGACTTAAAAAAAAGGCGAATGTTTTGGAATAAAACGTTTGACAACAGCTTATTATTTGAAATAAAGTATGTCATGTGATACTTTTAAATTTATTCTTTTTTCAAAATGTAGAATGTAAACAAGTTGTAAATTAAAGGATATGCTTTTGCGTTTTTCGAATAGAAATATTCCTTTCCCGTACTTCAAAAACGTTGTGAAACGTATGGTATTAAAATTTCTAAGTGCAAAATAAGCAACATTGTTAATCGGAAAGGGGAAAAAATGAATCATACATGGAAAAAGGCTCCAACTAATCCCCGAAAAGGTGCATTCTGTTTCTAATGTTTCTAGGTTAAATGATTGGTAACAAGAGAAAATCTGCCGACGCAGAAATCAATTGCAGAGTCTTTAATTACATTTCTAATAGCAATAATTAAAAACCCCCCACTATTTATAACTTAAAAAACTAAAAAATATAATGTTCACCAGCTTTTGCGGATACAAGTGGCTCAAAACACAGCAATTTACAGAACCCTGTATGAAAACTATTGAGCAGGAGATAAATGGAAATGCATTGTGACTCTTGATGAAGCACGGGTTTATCTAAGTGATTGCAACAAACAATGATCTATTTATTATCGAAAACGAAGAGAAAAAAATGTTCAAACCTAGTTCCGTAAATACAAGGAAAGTTTTAGTAAAAAGGTTTTGATTGTCTCAGGTTAATTTTACAGTGGAAAAAATAGTTGAAATCATGTACTATCAAGAAAAAGTTTTGCATCCGATATTTAGAGAAGAAATTCAATTTCTTAATTGCAGTGACGTTCACAGAGTGAAACTTCAATAAAAAGCAACAAGTTATATTTCGAGAAGTACCACTGTATTTTTTGAAAAAATGAAGACTGATAGAGGTATTGCATATATGCCTTTTAAACGTATTCCTGCGAAGTTGACTGACGTTTCACCTATGGACTATTGTACCTTTGGTCTGTTGAAAAGAGCTCTTGCTAAGCGCAAACTACCACGATTGATGGACTCTAGAAATTAGTGAAAGAGGAACGGAAATCATTAATCTTGGAAATTTTACGAAAAACTCTTCTATCATGGAAATCACGATGCAGACCGGAAAAAAGGCTATCATATCGAACATTTTAAAAAAACACTTTTTATATTTAGAAATTGATTAAACGACGCCGAAATCTTTCTAAAATGTGTAAACACACTCTGTACAGATGAATATCTTTAAATCAATGTCAAAGTTATTGTATGAATCATCAATTCTCACGTACTGTTAACAAATTTAAACGTAAGAGTTTTGCCGGTCGATTAAACAGAGTCAATATAAAATATTCGTAACACTTACCTTTTTTGTGTATTCATATTTTAAAAGAGAACGCAGAATTAAATCAAGAGAGAAGTGAAAACGTGAGGTCTAAACCACTTCTATGCAAATTCAGAAAAAGTTTTGTGGCATTAGCTTGCAATTCTTAAGTTTGCACTAAGCTTCAGAATATGTATATTACAGATGAGGCTATGCTGCAGAAGAAAAGCACTAAAGGTACATACCTACTCCCGTTTGTTTTCATCTAGAGCTAATAGATGATCAACAATAGCTCCCATTTTCATTAAATGATCACGCATTTCTTCTTTTTTGCTGTACTGCAAATTACTCAGATTTCTGGGTCCAACTCTTTGGGACACTGCTGACCTTTCATAGTACATTTTAAGCGTATTCATAGTCTCCATCGTAGTCGCACACTTTCAAATATGTCCTAGTTGAGTATCGTCCAATAAAAGTCCTGTAGTTGCTCTAGCTCTCCCGGCTTCTGATATCCATTTTGCTGTAAACGGAGATGGAGGTTCTGTATTTATGACTACCCACAAATCCTCCCTAATCAACAAATGTTCAGTCCTTGAATTCGAGTACATACTAATGTTAAATTTTTAGCTTTTAGTTGACTATGTGATTTAGAGCCCTAGCCGCCATTTCTACGTATCATATGTAATAACGAAGGAATGGAATAAGTCATATTTCATTGGCTTGTAGTCCAAATTATTGACTGTAGTTATTGTACATCGCTTGAAAGACATCTCCTGCTCACTGATGCTCATAACGTAGAGCATAAAATTCAGGCGCAATAGGCTAAAACATTATTAGGAGAAAATTCAAAGCATATTTTACTACAGGCAGCCATTGTAGTCTATAACTCAGGGGTTACTAATTTTAAAAATTTTGTACCACATAAGTGAGAATAAAAAATTAATGTAGCATCCTGGATCAATATGTGTACTCAAAGGGGTGTCATTTTAAATTCATTTTAAATATTCATTTAAAGTTTTGCTTAAAAATTGTACCACTAAAATAATGTAATTTTTCATTTAGTGGTACGTGTATCATAGTTTGAGAAACCCCGCTATAGAGCTAGCGTTGGCAGACACTCAAAGAAATGCAGTCATGCATAATGTTGCTGTAAGACGGAATAAAAACATTAATCACTGCATCTGAGGAATTGCCCAGGCAAACATAGAAATAAAACGAGAAATAAATCAAGTTAATTAAAATGAACTTTACAGCTCCAGCCACTTTTCAATGACGCTGACCATGCTAATAAAATTTGTGTCTTGATGATCCTAATATAGAATGAAGCGTCAAAGTCCTATGCTTCAATGAAGAAGATATAAAAACGATTGATTGAGAAAAATATTTCTCATTGACTTTGGGAGTGAAACAGATTTGTTCTTTCTGAAAGTAGGAAAGAAATAAGAAATATTTTAAACATTGTAAAATGTTTTCATGAGATTGGATGTTTAATAGATGTCAACTCTAGTTTCGGAATTTATTGACACAAGCAGTTTGGGCAAATACATTTCGAAATACAAGCACTTCGTATGCATACTCTTTGTGGAAGCCAATTTCAAATAAAAAATTTCTCTTGGCTTTATTACCAAATAATTAAAAGTAAATAAAACGTTTTAGAGAAAAAATATATTAGAAAAAATATTTTATATATTTTCATTTATTTACGTTTGGAAAGTGCAGGAAGTAAAATTTCTGTATTTTTGAAAGAGCATCACGGATCGGATGATAAGCTGAAAATATCCAGAACAATTGAAGTACCTTTATTTAAATTTTCTTTGTAAAATATTTCAGTATTGTTTGAATATTAAATACAAATTTATGAAAGTGATTTTATGCACTTGGATAATTTTACTCTCCTGTATAAGTAATAATGCTTAAATCGAATTATGCTAACTGATGGATTAATTACAATTATTTCTGTAGTTTATTGTAATTTACTATAGTTTGCTTGCGAGACTTCAGTGAGAACACATTAGTTAATACAATAATAAATCTCTTTAAGGAAACGTTTTCTGTACTTACACCTAATACATTGCTCTCTAATCAGTTTAAATTAACCACTATCCACTTAAATTTTGCGAAACGCCAAATTAGAGAAGGTACGGGTAAATATTAAGAAAGATGGAACCTTGGTTTCGTTTTCTCGGTGTGTGGTGGAGCATTCATCTACGGATGAGGATGCTCCAGATTTGCCTCCTGGTGGAAGTCGGTACCTTTATATAAATATTAAAAAGAATGCTATTTATTCAACAGGTAAAGGTGTACATAAATGCTTATATAAAGGGTATTTATTTGTAAATTCTTTTAATAAAATGATAAGGATGATAGAAATCATAAAGAGGAACAGTATTTATAACGGAATCTAGCACCGTATTACCCTCAGGGTGGTCAGATAAGCGTAGAGTTAAGTATTCTGTTTAAGTGTTCAGTGAAAAATGAGAATTAATGAAATCGTAAATTGCACAATTCCTATTCAGATCACAGAAAGACTCAAAACTGTGTCAGGTACTCAAAATGGCATTCAGTTGTGCCATTGCACAGTTTTCACTGTTACTGAAAGATCTGAGCACATTCACCCAGACTCGTGGTGTTATGTTTATTTTTCCCACTGTAACAGCGATACTAGCCACAAGATCTTCCATGGAGTCCACGGCTGTCTCATACACGAAAGATTTCATCTGACCTCTGATGAAGTCCAGTGGATTTTGGTCCAGTGAGCATGTAGGCCAAACTATAGATCCACCATATGCACTCCACCTTCCACAATATATGACATTCGGGAAATGTCGGACCGCGATTATAAAGTGTGCTGGAGTTCCAACGTTCATAAATCACATGTTCACCTGTATGACGAGCGGAACGGCCTGTAGCAAACCAGGAATCATTCATTCCAGGAATACACCGTCCACTGCGTCACTGCATACTTCTGGCAACAGACGAAATCTCACCAAACAAACCTCGAAGATCAGTCTTCATGGCAAACCTCTGTTGTCATTTACGATGGGCGGAGATATGCGGTTGCTTTAAGATAAGACCTTGATCGTTGCAAGTACTGAACATGTCATCCGGCGTAAATGAGGAAATTATTAAATAACTCTAAAGCAGAAAACTGCAGATTATTAGTTGTCACCTGGAGCATCAACACGCAAACTTTGGTCGGAGGAGACAGTCATCTTCGTTTAAAGACTGGACAGTACGTGGAAGGGGTGCATACCTGCATTATGTAGGTCACTCCACACTTGCACTGTGAGGAACAGTAATGACGATGCGGCTTGTGCTCTTGTGGATGGAGCTGCTGGCAAATCTCTCAAAAACATGCTGCTTCATTTTGGGCATCCGTTCAGTTGTCTAATGTCTCGTATTTCTCACTGAGAAAGCGAACAAACCAGTTTCACACGGCCAACGTTGGGAAAAATAGTACATTATGGAATAGAGTGAAACTCGCCCACGGTATAATCGTTACGCTTTGCGTTCGTCCTCATTTGATTGACATATATTTGATGCATGTATGCTCATTCCTCGCATGTGTAATCCACCATGGCCTTCACGAAATCGTTTCGGATGACGTTATTGAGGTAATTAATAATATGAAGCTTTGAGAATGTGATGCTCTTAAAAATGATGCTTACTTCTACGGGCTTGTTATTAAACTGTGATGAGCCAATTAACTATAATTGTCTGTGGTGCTGTTTTCCACGGAACATTTGCATAACGCGAGTGCTTGACAATAACGCTATGAAGATACGTTACAAGTATTTTTCTAACAGACAGAAATGACATCAGGATGGACAACTTCTTGCTGGGCGTGTTTCAAAACTACTCTTTTCTGACAAGCTGAGTGGAATGTGGCCTTTAGCCTCTATTGTCAAAACTGTTCGTCTTCATCGGTACTAACACTCTTATGTATCTTGTTGAACATCCTGCATAAACATCCTCTAAAAATAACCTGTATAAATGACATCCTGTATTACAAACATTTTGTATAAATACGAAGACAATTATACTAAATTTGTTTTAACCATCCTATCTCACAGAAAGCAATAAAAGAAACCTTAATTAGAATAAATAAATAAATAAATAAATAAATAAACAATTCTAATCGAATGGGAGAAGGAAACATGAAAAGAAAAAATTTATTTTCATATAGTGTTAGTCTTCATCACAGAGCAGCCAGAACATATAAAATCCAACGCTTTCCTGAACTTATTTCAGGATAAATTTTAAGTTAATTTTGAAGGGAATAAATGTTTTATATATAAGCTAATATTTCACATTAGTTTAGATATAAAGCATTTGTTTAATAATTTATTAATAGTTTTATAAAAATTCATTGTTAGGAATCGAAACGGTCTGAAGAGGTGATCCAAATAGGTATAGCAGCCGAGAAGGAAATGTCGCGTTTAACTGCTACCGACTAAAAATTCGGAATTAAATATATATACGCCTGCACAAAAATTCAAGATATCAATAAAAACCGTTCGATTTGATGTAACAGCTAACTCAAAATATTTCTGTTGAAAGAAAAAAGGTTTCGGAAAAACTTAAACACTCTATCTCGAAGTAATATTACCTTCAAAAATAGTTAGATTCTTTTCAAAATAAACGTTTCTGAAACATAATTTACAAAAACGTCTTAACTCGAAAATGCATCTTATTAAATTAAACAAAAAATGAATAACAAAGACGAAAACCAAACAGCAATTTCTGCTAACTTACGCATGTTTGAGTTTTCAGTCAGACTGAAAAAAACAGACCGTTGCCAATTCGAATTACAGAAAGTTCGGGATAGAGTGGAACGCTGCATTATAGCTGGTAGCTAAGGTTTCAGTGTTTGGGATAAGTTGATTTCTTGCGAACGTTAAATTAAGAGTATTAGGGTTTTGGGAGAGTTAATTGATGTGTTTTGTTTTTGTTTGCCAAATGAAGTTTCTTTTATTTGCTTTCTATGAGGTGTAAACCTAGCTTAAAAAGCTTTGGTATATTTAATTCATTACTTATTTATGCTTTTTATACTAGCAATTACCGCCATTTAATAGATTTTATGTTACTCCATTTTTTTATCTTCATTTTTTAGAATCACACACAGACACACACGCACACACACATATATATATATACAGTAAACACATAACGAAAGAAATTTAGAACTAGTTTTTCACAAAGACGAAAATTGAAATTCATAATCAATATATTTCAAAAACTCATATAAAGTTTATAGAGGAAAACTTTAACCCTTGTCTTTGTGTTGTTAGTTCTAATCCATAAATTTGTAAAACTATTAAAATAGTATAACCGCCGCCAATCGGCATAGTGGTTAGCGTCGCTGAGTGCCGTGCCGTGCCGAAGGGCTCGGATTCGAATCCGGGAGAAGGGATAGATGCTTGTAAATGTATAGTGTGGGTGCGGCATGGCGGCAGTTCAAATATGCGGCGAGCCGAAAGTCCTCTCGTGTGAATTGGTGGGAGAGGGGTGGGAGACCTCTGGATTCCTCCCCCCGGGATGCTGTCCCTCAAAACTGGGGATGGAAAATATAGAAGTCCAACCTCTCTTCAGAGTAGGCTCTGGCAAGGTTATGGACACGACGATAACAACAACAACCGTTAATATCTGCTTATTGCATTTCGTAATTAGAAAACATTTTTTAAAAACAAAATATAAATATGTCTAGCATTTTCGCTCATTAAGCTGATGAAAAAATATCAGTAAAGACATAACGTAAGAAATTTAGAACTACTTTTTCACAAAGACGAAAATTGAAATTCATAATTAATAAATTTCAGAAAATACTATAAAGTTTATAGAGGAAAACTTTAACCCTTGTCTATGTAGTAGGTTTCCTCTATAAACTTTATAGGACTTAGGATATGTATTAGATTTATATAGCATTGTTCTAATACATTATGCCAAACTGCCAAGTTTTGTAAAAATCGCATGAACAGTTTTTAAAAAACTAGCTATCAAAATTTTAGCTCCTCAATGTTAGTTGTTTTTTGGTATATATTTATTCCTATCCTCTTTTTTAACTTATTTGATTATTCCTTTCATATTTCGAAATTTAGGTTCATTCCAAATAAAGTTCGCCAGTTTTTTATCATTTATTTTTAAATAAATTTTATAAATGTTTCAAAAAACATTTTAAATTATAACCTATAAAATTTTGCCATCATCTTAAAGTAGATATATTTTTAAGCGTACATGCAAAAAATTAGAGTTTTTTATTCAAAATTTCCTAAGATTACGTGAATTTACATTTTGGCGAGTTTTGAATTTTTTCGCATTTATTATAGGAGATAATAATGTAAATGTGGTTTACGCACTCTGTTGAAATTATTTGAAAGTATGAACGATGACTTTTTTCCGCTTGTAGACAAAGAAAAAACGGAAACGAAAATAGGTTGCTATAAATTAAGAAGTTCGCCAAGAGAATTATCCTTGGCTCAAACTAAAAAAAATCCGCCAAGATAAATTTAAAAATTTTTGCATACATTTCTCACTAAAAATTACAATATTTAATATCTAGGCGTTATTTGAGTCGTAGAGTCGAAATATGGGAAAAAATTGATATGTTATTTCAGAAAAAGTCCGATTTTGTGTCAAAATACCTAAGTTAGGACATTGCTTTATATAAATCTAATATATACCCTAAGTCGCGCTTTCGAGACATAAAAAACGCAATTTGAATTTCGTCAATCGGTCCAGTAGAACGGGAGAAATAGAACTGTCCCATTTTTTTTTTCGCGCTGTGTACATTTAAATTTAATGTTGTTTAGTTTTGTTTAAAATTTAAGGTTTATTTATTTACAGCTAGCATATTTTAAAGACATTTATTCTTATTTCTGTACTTCTTTCAAAGTTTCGTATGATAAGGAAGTATCTTTTTGTCCTTGTTTTTAAAAATATGAAGAGTTTCAAAGGGTTTAATTCAACAACCGATATGTCGATTTTGATCGATCTCTGAAAAATAAAAATTACTTAAAATGATGATACTTAACGGATATATGCCGTAAATGTATAAAGTAAAAGAAACACGATATGATTAATTAATAATTTACGATGTTAAACAAGATTTTCAGATGTAAGTTAAGAATTTAATAATTTCAGTGTGTTATTAATATCTGTATTAAGACATGAACAATTTTGCTGTCATCAAGGCTTGAATTCAGCCGATGTCCGGTTTCAGTGTTTCTAAAGTTTTTGAGTAAAACGTAACTCTAGCTCGAGGCTCCGTCATGCAACTGAATTAACAGAAAATTTTAATGATACGTATTGTTTAGAAATTAGTAAGACTGATATTATTACAAGATACAGAATGAAAAACGCAATTACCCGGGGAAAAGGAAAATGCGTGGGGAATATTCAGCAATTGAGGAAGAAAGCCCTTCTAGTCAAAATCAGGAAGGGAAGTTTTTTTGAGCTAAATTAAGGAGTTAAATTTTTATTAGCTTAATTTGGTCAAAATGTCTTTACGGGGATTAGAAGCCAAAATGAAACGCACTTTTATTTCTGTGCGCTGAATCCTAATAGAAATATTTACATTTGCTTTATTGTTCTCTTGAAATGTATAATGGTTAGAGGAGGCTGATTGTTGATTTGAGCTGCAGGATGAGGGATTGAATTCGATGCAAAGCTTGGTTATTAATGTGTCTTTTCGGTTTTTCACGAGTTTAAATCCTAGTGGTGTACCCTGTGTAACATTCTTTGCGATAAAACAGTTAAATGATTGACCGGTTTTGCTATTCATAATGCGTGAGAAGGAAATATCGCGCTGTTTGAACCCCTTCCCCACGAAAAAAGGAGAGGAAAAAAAAACCTAGCTTTTATCTTCCGTATCATGCCTTTTTATCTATCATTGAACTTCATTACCTTTCATTTGCTTAATTATTTTCCCTTATTTATATGTTTTCATTTATTTTTTATGATATTTTAATTCATTATTTGTTGGATTATAAATAATTTAATTTATTAATATATTTATCCCTTTATATTTTATTAAATCACCTATGATTTATTGTTTTATCTATTATTTTGTTTAATAATTTTTGGTCCTGTACTTGACGGTGTTCTGTAGCGTTCCAGCATTTTTAATTTTAGAAATTAAGCCCTAGTTGTAATATTAGGTCAAATTTAGAGATCTTCATATACGAGTGATAAAGCATAGATCTTTAGTGAAATATGTAAATGAAAATATCTGTGAAAGTTTATAAAGATAGGAGAAAAAGGGCAATGAAATA
The DNA here is from genome assembly GCA_000611955.2 of Stegodyphus mimosarum. NCBI lineage: Eukaryota > Metazoa > Arthropoda > Arachnida > Araneae > Eresidae > Stegodyphus > Stegodyphus mimosarum. Next base: position 54,419 of record KK116045.1, read on the forward strand.
TGAAATCAATTTATGAATCAAATTGAAGCCTTGATCAATCAGAGGGTTCAACAGACTGATAAAAGTATATAATATTAATAAATCTTAGTACAATTTGTAGAGACATTAGGCATTTTTTTGGAACAAGAGAGATGAAAACATGCAACGCCTTCGCCGGGAATCGAACCACCGACCTCTGAAATACCGGCTCAGTGTGCTGACCGTTACACCACGAAGGCACGCTAAGAACGTGGGAGATATACCTTATAAATTTAGTATGGATGTTTCTTATACTTGGAGGAATTTATAAACCGCATATGAATGCCATATAAAGGAAAAAGAAATTTCTCAGTTTGTTTCAACAAAAAAATGATAGTCACACAGTACAAAAGACAATACACAAGTAAAACAAAGAAACAAGTTCTTTTTCCCCTTTCAAACAGAATGCGTACTGAAAAGAATACTGAAATCAGTTGTATGTACTGTGAAACTGTAATATGTCAAGAAAATATGTGAAAAGCTTGATTCTAATATTAATTTACGAATTTTCTGAACGCAGAGAAACTTTCATTTTCTAATTCCATTTTCCCCGAAATTTTGTTAGATATACAACACTAGTCCTATAAATTATTTGAGTTGAATATTCTCTATTTTTTCTTTTTGAGTCTAAAAAATGAAAGTTTTTGTCAATTTATACTACATATAAATAAAATACCAGTGGAATTCGTATCATAAATGGTACTTAAAAGATCGCCGATTTTTGTCAGCATCATCCGATTTTGCTAATATCAGCACTAACCATACTTATATTCAACTTTTATCTGGAACTATATGAAATTAGTAATTTATTTATATAAAGGATTCGCTGATGTTTGGAAATGCATTACAGTGCAATCTGCTTAAATCATGCAAAATTGAATTATGACCTTAAATTTGGTGAATAAGTGCATTTCATTATTCTACATTTTATGAAATAATTAACACCACTTTAAAGCGAAACCACTGTAGCCGAGTTTCGAATGCATGTAGTTCAAACTTCCATTCATTAATATCACTTTTTAAAATTTTCGTATTCAGGAGCATGTCCTGCATGGAAAATCAGGATACGCTCCTGGTTAATGACATGAGGAATGAAACATGAGAGGAGGAGAGGAGACATGAGAAGAGATTGTTTCTCCATTAAAACAATTGTCTGAGAAAGAGAGATATTTCATAGTAATAGGTGGGGTAGAGGCCGTGTGCAGATACCAACTGATTTAAACAGGGGTTAATGCGATATCTTTTCCCGTACCTCCTGCCTTGGAGTAGAGTTCCATTCGTTCTGTCAAAATTTATTAATTTTATCAAAAGCTTCTTTTTTTAGATATGACTCTGGCCATTTCATATTCATAATCTCGGAATCAGGTGTAGTAGCTGCTTCTTTAACTAGGGAAGTCGGCGTCTTTATTTCCGGCCTTCCTTGAATGTGCTTTCACCCACACAAACGAAATTTCAATCCGGATGTTTTCTTAAAGGCGATAAAAGATTTCGTATGCTATAAAAATTTTTGCACATAAAGTCTCCATTACGATATATAATCATTTTGATGATGTAATATTTCATTGCCGACCAAGTTCCGAGCACAACAGGGCCAATTTATTGTATGTGCAGTCTTTTCGGGCAGCGCAGTATGTTTTGATTAGTTAATATTTAGAAGTCTATACTGAAGCGATATTTGCTCCACAGATATTAGTTATGCATACGCGATGTAGGTAAAATATTAAATACTTACCTTTAAATTGTCATGAAAGGTTTTTCGTAAGTGGAAGAAAGAAGTTATAAAAATTAAAATCCTTAAATTGTTGTCATCTTTAACTGTTGGAAACTAAAGATAAAAGGTTTAACAACAATGCAAAGTAAAGTGTTTATTAATGATATTTTGACACTTCTGATTTTATTGATCATATTGATTCAATGGAACAGAAACGTTAATGTAATATCTACCATTTAAACAGTGCATAAGGTTCTAGCTAATTTAAAATTATTTGAAAGGCGAAATCTTAACTTGAACTGTGAAGCGACTACTTTCTAAGTTCAACTTGTATCAGTAACTACACGTAAGAAGGGTGAAAAGATTCTTTTACTTAACTCAAGAACAATATGAACAAATTGCCGTCCTGGCGCGTGCAGGGCCTGTCCAATATTTTTGACGACAAATCAAAATAGAAAACGTAAAATTAAAATGAATCCTAATAATAATCAGTCGAATCTAATAATAATCAGTTGAAGTTGCACAAAAATAATTTAACTCGTAGTTGGTTCTTCGCTAATACCATCGACGTAGACTAACCGGTAATTTATATGCACGGCCGTAGATTAGCAAGCTGAACTAGCAGAGAAACAACGTGGCCGAAAGGTAGAACACGCTGTCTAAAGTCGGAGATCGGAGATCATCACTTTGAAAAGAAGTTTTCGACTTGGTGTAGTCTTTATTTCATCTATCACTTGTTCCCTAGGGCTATCAGATGTAAAGTCTCAAAATCCGGTCGATACGGAATTGTCTGTACCTGAGTGTGTCTCGTAGTTAGGCTTAGCTATATGTTTGGCACAGAACAAACATCATGAATAACCACTTGTATTCACATAGCTTGTTTGAACTCAAGACAAGAAGATGCAAGTAAAAAAATAATGCAACTATATAGTATTCTTTGGTAGCATCAAATGTACGAGAACTCTTAAGAATAAAAGCGAATTTTCGGTATGTCTTGTAAATACCACAGAAACAGGGAAAGGGTGCAAAGGACCCTTTTATTTGATTCAAAATTAACAAATGGCATCCCTCGTGCTTTCAGAAGCCAAGAATTATGGCCTTAAAACAAAGATAATGGGTTAACTAAAACCAAGAAAAGTAAATTAGCCTAACTGTTGCACAATTAGGATAACGTGCAAGCAGCTCGGATGTATATTCGGCGTAACATGTCTAACAGCGAGAATAACTCAACACCGCAGAATACTACTTGCAAGGAAATCAAATTATCAACGTGGCCTTCAGCAGGCAGAACACGCTCTGATTCTATCCTCTTAAACTTCCCTTTAAATGCTCTTCTTTCTACCTCATCTGAATACCGGGCGAGCTAGAAATTTACATTCTGGCAGGAAAAGGAAAATGTGGGAGATAAGAAAGCGGTTTCAACACAAAATAACTGTTTAAAGACTTAAGCGTAAATTATACACAACAGTTCGGAAAACTTGTCACTAATTGAGGTGAAACAGTTTATGGTGGACTAATTCCCGCTTGAGATTGATATAGTTTTTTTTTCACAGGAGCTATTATAGTTTTAACTTTTGCTTAGTCACCTGAAGTTGATCGTCTTAAAAGAGTTCTGCGCTCGCTCAGACATGGCGAAAGGATTACATTAGAACATGTGTACGTAGTCTTCCCATTTTACTCAATTTTACATCTTTGGACTATCTTATATGTATTCACAAATCCAGTTAAAGTGCGGAAAAAGTTTTAGAGTTTCTCCCGAAAATCAATATTGAGTGTCACAAATTGTGAAATATCATGTCTGGTATTAGACTGCTGACATCTGATTAGGAAAAATTTTCTACCAATGATTTTTTCCCAAGTGACACAGACATAAAATATCTTCTGTTCTCATAATCCCCTTCACGTCTGCTGCAGAGATGACTTTTCTCCGACTTTGAGAGAAATGACCAACAGACCTTAAAGCACTTAATTAGCAGGTTAGTTGGCTTTGCTTATAACCCTCCAGATTTCTTACTCCATCAACGCTCTTGGAAATTGTTCAGTGACAGAATTAAGAATTTAATTAGGCATGATGGTCTATTTGTACTCGATATGCATATCATATTTTGGGACTAGTAGACAGTGAAAAACGTAAACTTTCAAACAGCCAGTCGTCATGGCTTGTACTAGTAATTACTCTCTCTTAAATGACACTTTCAAATTTTAGCTTATTAAAAATTTTGTTACTGTGTAAGGTTTATCGTAAGTTTATTAACAGTTGTTTTAAGTTTTGTACCTTTCCTATCTTATTTTAATTTCAGCTTACGATTTCCTCCCAGAATGTAAATTCAGAAAGCAGTTAATGCAAATGAGAAAGAGTACTATTTAAGTCGTGACTTCACCGACTTCGGGAGAGATTCCCTGACTAGCGCGCGGTTGCTTTTTGGCTACGTCTCTCTGAGCTATTGCTACGTTCGGCCATACCTTAGGCCCTTGCTTGGCTTCGTCGATTTAATTAATACTTACGGGCCAACTAGTTAGATCTCTGATAGCTTCGGCTATATCTTTTAAATAGCTTAGTTAAGCTAATTTTAGCTTAAATTATTATTATTTTAAATTCAAACCTGAGTGGCGGCTTTTTGTAAAGTTCCAAGTAGGAACTGTCTCAAAATATACAGAAAAATAGAGGGTTGTAAACCCTCCTTAAGTCTTACATGTTCTGTTCACGCACTTAAGCGATTATTCGCTTGTTAGTGTTCGTGGGGTTCTAAGTTAGAACTTTAGGATTAACTAGTAAGACCCCACAATTATATCTTCAAATATATTAACATCTTTGTAATCGAATAATTTGAATATTCACAGAAAAACATGAAATTTTATCATATCCATATGTATTTTCATATAATCAATGAGATTTTTAAAAATAATAGCAAATTATTTTGTTGGTAATATAATAGCATATTTTGTTGAAATTAATTTCAACTTACTCCTATAAGCTTTTTATTACATATATAGTGTTTCTACGTGGAGCAAAAAATTACCAAATTTGCATAATCTTCTTTATACTGATATCGATTCATTGTGTTCATTGTGCATCCATGGTGCACACGTACTCATAAGTTCATGAACATTTTAAAGTAGTCTTTAGTTAACATAAGAGCAAAATCATTAGTTTTATTGAAATGTTTACAGAAAAATGAAGATTTTTGAATTTAAAAGTTTGAATTGCATACTTAAATCTTTTTATAAGTTATTTACATGCACGCTTTATTGCAAAGCAAAGAAATGAACTTGAGAAAAAATTGTATGTGGCATGAAACTGCATTTTAAATACCTACATAAGTAAACATTTTGGTTCTTTTCTCGCATATACTTAAATCACAAGATGATGTTATTCGTTGAATATATTTTCTTCTGCGAATTATTTAAACTTCTTTTATTTCTTAGTAAACGCCAGCTGTGTGTATTCCTTCTTTTAATATAAAAACTAAAATCTGTTTCTTATTGAAATAAATTTGATGCTACCCAGAATTATTTAGATTAGATTAATAAGCAAAGATAGTGCATTAAGTTTTAGGTAATGACTATTCTTTATGAAAGCAATTAAGTTCGAAAAAATCAGAAAGCATCAATTCTTGCTTGAGATCATTCTCAAGATCACTGAAAGGGGAAGGGATTATACAATCATTTGTTTGCGTAATACAAAGTATGATATCACTTCATTAATATATCACTCGATGATGCTAAGCGAACACCAACAGCATAGATTGCATCTCATGATTTTATACAAACATTTGTACGGAAATTTTGTTTATTTGCTATTAGGAAGTACTGAAAAAAATCAGTGAAATGAATAGATACCATAAATGTTTGGACAACTTGAAGCCTTTGAGGAAGGAAATGAAAAAGGAAAATGCCCCTTGAATGCAAGAATAATATTTCTGTAGTCATGATATGTGATGATCAAGCGACTAAACAGTCTTAAAATATAGAACAGCGGGGAGTGTGTAGGTATCTGGCAGAGCCACGGTCAGTGTTGAGGTATTCGGAACCAAAAAATTGTTTTTTAGTTAGAGTGATCTAGATCATAAAGTGATTGATGTCGATATGCAGAGGGACGTCAAAGGATTGCTAGAAATGTGTGAAATTATGTGATATTTGTATATACTGAAGTTCAAAGTCATCATTTTCGACCCGAATTCTACTTATATTTTAGCTTTCATGAATGAAAAGAAAATTTTGGACTAGTTGCGGACTTAAGAATTAGAGAGTATACATGAAAGATCTGTTTAGAAAACTTAGTAATATGGATTTCTATACCAAAAGAAAACAAGAAATGGTAAAAGAATTACATTTTTCGTGCCCAGACGAGAACATCTCTTCTGTGATTACTTACTATGTTTCATCTGACACAGAATGATAATTGGGCTTTCTGTATTCCATGTAAATGAAATAACATACGTAATCAATCTGCTAACTAAAAGAATTTCTCAGGAGTTATTTTGCTTTACTAATCGGTTATTTTAAGTTAATTTGCTTTACTGTCTTTCTCACTTTCCATTTTCCTGCCTGAATGCAAATTTTTAGTTTGTGTGCATTCAAATAAGGTAGAAAGAAGATAGTATTTAAAGGAAGGTCTAAGAGTATAGAATCAGAGCTTGTTCCGCCTGCTGAAGGCCACGTTTGCTAATTGATTAGCTTGGCGGTATTGGGTTATTCTCACCATTAGGCTTGTCATGCCGATATTAGGTCCGAGATAATTTGCTCGTTTCCCTGTTTGTGTAGCTGTTGGGTTAAATTATATTTTACTTATGCTTTATTTTAGATGTAAGCCATAAATGCTCGCGGTTCTGTAAGCATGAGGAGTGCCTTGTGTTAAACTTTTGTCTGAGTTAGATAAAAGGGTCTTTTACACCCTTCATACGTTTCTCTCATAAATTCAAAGACGGTTATGAGTAACTTTTAGAGATCTCGTCTATGCTATCAAATAAGACGAAATTTCATATTTAATTCCATACTGACGAAATTCCATACTGAGACGAAATTCCATTGGAGTAGAACCATGTCTCAAGAAAATTAACCTTTTTGTGTGGCCATCCCAAAGACGCAAGTTCCACCGGCTTCAGTTAATCCCAAGCAAGGATTTGCATTTATCATGGATACCATAAGGGCTACCATGAAACCCGCTGACACATTTAATGAAAAAACTTTAGTAACTAACTTTTTCGAGCAGTTAAATTCCCATTTTCCACTGTTTCCAGTGCCAGAGGCTCAAAGCGTTACTATAGCAACAGCCGCACTTAGAGACCAGGCTTCTATTTGGTATAAGTGCATTGGAAAAATTGTGTTGGGTGAGTCAGGGATGAGTTAGCGATACCTTCACATCTGAAAAATTTAAAAATGCTCTCATTAAAGCATTACCCATTGTAAAAGACAGGGCTAAGTTCAAGTCGGAGTTATTTAATAGATTTCAGCTTAAAGTTGAAGACGTAACAGATTTTATTTTGCTGAAAGTTAGACAAAATTTTTATTTGTTGCAAGGCAAGAAGCCGGTTGAAGAAGTTAATCAAATTATCTTGCTAGGTTACCCCCGAAACTCAGGATTTGTTTGAATTTCCAAAGAAAACGACGCTGGAAAGCCTAAATAAGTTAGCCACGAAATTTCAAAATAGACGCGTGGCGGTAAAAACGCTCATAACAGGGTGGCGAGAGGCCGAACGGAAAAAATGTTTAGGCCAGCGCCTCAGCGAAGTCCACAGTTTAAGTCTACAGTCTAAAGCATTTTCGATAAAGTGAGGCAAAAGTCATTGCCGCTTAAGGCAAGCAGCGCACATCCATAGGGGAAAATAAGATTGCATGTGCGAGTTGAAAAAGAGCAACTAAAGGGGGTCTTCCTTGTCGTGAAAAATCTTCAAGCTGCAGTAATTTTAGTATTAGATTTTTTGAAGGCTAATTAATTATTTTTGAAACCAAATTAAATTTTCAAGATTCTGTTTTACAATTCAACATGAAAAGGCTGGAGAAAGGAAGGACTAACGCAGCCACCGGCAACAGAGTTGAACCACTTGGGTGCGGACGAAGAACAAAAATACAAAAATTAGTTAAGTCAGTTTTGAAACTTGCTTGATGATTACCCAGGCCACATACAAATTATGAGCCACAGTATGGACTCGGTAAACGTGGTGCCGGTAAGATCAAAACCTACGCTCTACGATAAAATCAAGGAACAGATAATCGAAGAGCATATTCATATTCAAGAATAGCATTGTAACAACCTTAAGCGGTCCTTACGCTAGCCCGGGGATGCTGCGTAGAAAGAAAAATGATCCCCCACCAACTAACTCCAAAGCATGGCGTTTCGACTTTGATTATAGAAAACTTAACAGTATAACTAAGTAATCTGTCTACTCCCTACCTGTAGTTGAAGAAATTATTCGGCAAATTAAATCAACACGATTCATGGAATGCTGGATCTAACGTCTGGATATTTCCAAGTTGGTGTGAAGCCTGAAGACGTGCTGAAAACCGTAGTCATTACGAAGTCAGGCGTTTATGTTTTTTAAGATTGCCGTCCGGCTTAAGTGGAGTGCCCGCCAATTTTCAACGCGCAATACATATAATCGTAAGACCAGTCCTTGAGAAAAATACTGTCATTTACTTACAAGGGGGATTCCCTACTCGTCATCACCGATTTCGCTAAAATCTATAGAGCATGCAGGGCTTGGCTAGAAATGAAAGTACCCGAAGTGGGAACTCCAGATGGCGAAATCGGTGATGACGAGTAGGGAATGTTCCCTTGTTAGACAATATAATAGTTACTAGTGAAGCAATCGACAAGCAGGAATTCTACAAAGATTTAAGTCCTTAGTTCGCGGCTGAAGTTCTGATGAGCTTAGCAGGTTTTGAGGATGAACATAAAACGAATTACTGGCAGTCTACATGCTTTTAGCCTTCATAATACATTCCAGTTGAAGCTATTTACATATACATCACGGCGGTATCGAGGAACAGTTGATCAGAGGTTGTCGTGAAGTTTAGCTTTGCTATTGTAACTTCTTGCTGTTACTGGGTGCTACAAAATATTTATGTAGAGGCACGGCTAGATTTTCGTATGGTCAACAAAGCACTTAAAGCAATAGCTTAATTTTGAATAACAAAACATCTAATTATAACATAACTATTACATATTAAATTAACATGGATGATAATCGCGTCTGAGGAAGTCCGAGCAAGTGCGGCGATTATGAAACGTGTTGTTTTCTTAAAGGATAAGGGTACGCGATTGACAAGTAAACACAGTTCACTTAGAGTCGCCGCACTGTTTTAGATCCAAAGACATATCTTGTCGCTCTTGCTCTCTTGTTATCTCTACCAATACTTCCTGCAACATAATTATCCCTATTAATCAATTAATAAGGATAATAAGCTAGCTCATTCCATAAAACCGAAACCTTAGGATATTAATACGTTTCTAAAATTATAACACGTTAGAAATGTCTAAGTGTGTAACGTCTACCTGACCGAACTTCATAATTTTATAATCACGGCAATATACAGGGTTTAAAATAATATTTTTTTAATTGTAGCGCATAGTTTTGCACTGCTGAAATTATTTTATGAAGCAAATCTTTAGGGGAAAAATTTCATGTTCAAAAGCCACAATTAATCATTCAGCAATTTTTAATGAAGTGTGTTTTCAATTTAGTAATATTTTTATGTATTTGAAAGATTCTGTTAAAAATATTTCACATAAACTCTTTTGCAGAAAGTTTATTTAGAATACGGTTGCATTTTAGTTATGTTAATGTGTTTAACATTTAAATAAATTAATTTCGTTCAAAGTTTGATTAATTGTAAAGTGATAGCATCTTCATGAACAGTGGATTTCCATATTTTTAATATTTGGCAATTTATTACTTCCTTCTTAAAGCGAAAACGATTTGAATCAAGCACCTGCAAGTAAATTTTACTTTAAATCCGTTCTCAGTCGATTTTGAAGTCGCACCCTGTAGCATTATAGCAGCTCTGAAATCCGTATATTTTCTAGCCTTCGATATATGTGATAATGATATTTTAAAAGAAGGGAATGAGAAAGTTTGAAAGAGAGTATTGGACTATCTTTCAGTAACCGAAAGCACTGGGATTCGCCCGGAGCTGAAAGGTGTGTCGTAAAATTTTAGAAGTTGCTTCTGGGACTATCACCAGATAAAAGACTGGAAACTGTGGTCATCAAGATGAACTCTTTTCCCTACTTCTATTTTTATATCCTTTCAGCGTTTTTATCGCTTCTGACGCAGAATGTGGAAAGTACTCCTCGCGATGAAAGATTTAGAGTGGAAAAAATCACATTTTCTTTGACAACATTTTTCTATTTTAACTTTGCAAGAGACTTTTTTTTCAATTCATTTTTTGTTTTTTACTTAGCTATCATTATTGACTTTTAAGCTTCATCTTGTTCGTAATATTATAGTTTTTTTTAAAGTTGATATTCTAGGTCTCCGAGATGCTATGGATTTTGTAGCGTGGGGATTTGTACCAATCTTCCTACTACTCCATCAGCTAGAGTTTTTGCCAATAAAATAGTGAGTTTTACAGGTTTCTTCAAAATAACCCGCAACAAAAACGTTCACTTGGGATTTTCGGGATGAAGCAAGATGAAAAATCCGCTTAAAAACACTTGCGGGTGTTTCTTTTTTATGTAATAAAATATGCATAAAAAACAATTATTTTTGCATGCGTTTCTAAATGAAGAGATTTATAGTAACAATTATGTAAGTTGTATCGAGAATAAATTAAAATAAACAAAGTTTTTGTTTCAATCGAAATGAAAGTGCTAATTTGAAAATGAATGCTTATCCAAGAGGAATTTGATATAAGTATGAAATGGTTAACAAAATATGACTAAGCATTGAATTTTGTTTTTGGAATCTAAACAAATAAAACATATATTTTCTGAAATGCATAGATTATAATAAAAAATATTAAATGGATTCTTTTATGTTACAAACATATTGCGTATATTCCTATTTCCTCCATAACTCGAATTTGATATCTTGTGATCTGCCATGCCTCAGTTTTCTGCATCTGCATTCAGTTTTTTTGCCGTAAGTGTTAAATAAAAGAAGTTGTCTTGTGTAGTTTCTTAATTTGTCGTATTTTTAGCAGAAGGAATTGAGGGCACATGTTTCAAAATTATTTTTTTTCCGTTTTGAGGATTATGCTTCCCAAACTGGGAGGACTCTAAAAAGTTTGGATTACCAGCAGGAAGTAGATTGGGGAAAAAGAAAGATAACGTTTCTTTTAAACATACTTATAAAACAGTGAACAATTTTATAAATTACAGAAATGCTCAAAGTGCATTAAATTTTTCTTTAGTTCAATAGTTCTTGGGAAATATAGGTTCATAATAGCACTGGGAAATCAGCAAATGCCAATGTTATCTCATACATAACATGTTTTTAAATGAAGTAATAAGTTTTAGGCAAAGTCTTCTGGGAAATGCCGATAAAAAAGCTCACTGTAGTTCCATCACCTTATTGAGAAATTTGAAACAACTAGCAATATACAGTAGTCTTCCTGCATTTGTAAAGATAAAAAACAGTAATGCTTCTGCCAAGTCTGTTGAACAAATATTTCATTATTCTACGGGTTAATCTCCATTATTCTTGGTTTAGTTTATGTATATATTTTAAAAATGAATATATTGTTGCGTTATACGGGTTCGTGGATTTGAGAGTATCCGATGAAAACACGATGCAGAACAATAAAAAGCACAATTTATTTACAAGAATCACTATTTACAGCACAGTTCCAAAATTACCTTCAAAAGCTTCGAAAATCTACAATAAATACGCTGAAATAATCAGCAACACAGCTTCAGGCTTTAACTGTAAAGGTAGCTTCACGGCAACACTAAACTTATAATAAACACCGTGGAACAATCACCAATACACTGTCAAGCTATAAAGATAGCTTCACGGCAAAGCACTATCTCGATTGCTTTCCGTTCACCAAAACTCTCGCGTAGCAGCTATTCTCACAACTAATCACACTGCTCGCAACACTTCACAATCTCGCAACTAACTGCTCTCAGAAACGCAAGGGCTTTTCTTTAAGTTCCACACGTTTCGAGAAATATCTCGACAGGAAGTTATTCTAGAAGCTTCCCGATTGGACCATGGGATATCGCCGATTTAGTCGCCAAATGGGCGATAAAGTCGCCAATCTGACAACCCTACTATACACTATTTTATGGCAACCCTAGTGCTATGCCGGAAAGCTTACATACAGGCGCAACCGCCGAATTTTTCGTAACAATATTATTATCGGTAGTATTTTTAATCCTTCTAGTCATTCTTTTTGCAAAATTCATAACCAGATAAAGCCAAATTATAAAGATTATAATTCTGTTCATGTTTTCAGAAAGATTCATAAGGATCCATAAGGATTTACTATAAAACTCTTTGAAATATAAATTTAAAAATAAAAAGAATGAAGTCTTCGAGGAGGATTAAATAGCTTATCGGAGCAGATGCTAATAAAGATTGTAAACTATTGAGAATTTAGTATATAAGCCAACGTCCTTTAACTTTTTAAACACTTATTGTTCGTAATGAGAGGATACTTTTGTAACTATGCACTGTACGCACTGTATTAAATCAGTTTATGAACCAACAACACGGTCATGCCTACAAAAATACCTGTTGAAGGCATGAGCTGATATAAAGTGCACGGCTTAGCGGACAGATGACAGTTAGCCAACTCTCCTTTTAGCTTCTTTGTCCCTAAACGAAAGATACAGAAGTAGTTTGAGTGTTATCGGTTAACAAACTGAGGATTTTATGATCGACGAGCAACAATATATGTCGTTCTCCTCTCCTTACATAGAAGAGTTTGTTTTTTCGTGGTTTGTGAACGTAATTCTTGAAACCAACAACAGCGTGTCCTTATTCAGTTTCCTGATGAATCGAGACATGGTGTAAAAACTAGTTCTTAGCGTATTTTTTCCGGTAATACTGTAGAACCAGCTCTCATCATTCTACCAAAGTGAAAGCGTTAGCTATACTGGATAGTGGTATCATTTTGGACTGTATAAACCTCTGAACATCCTTCCTTGATGCATTGATTGTGATTACATAGCGATATAGGTATGAAGTCTGTATGGGAATCTCTTCTGAAAGATAGACCTATTTAAATTTCACGACCCACAACTTTGCAGCTTAGGGAGCTCATGGTTATGCTTTATTCAACGAAAATATTAGGTGGATGGAATAGCTAACTAGGTTTCTGTGCTTAGAGGCATACTATAAGAAGGCCTAATGAAGCACTTTTATACTATCCAGAAGTCTTCTGGATTAAATCCGATCTCATGGAAGAGTAAAATTATTTTTACAAATATTTCTGCCGTGCAACCGGTATAGTGGTTAACGCCACTGACTGCCGTGCCGAAGAGCCCGGGTTTGAATCCTGGAGAAGGAATGGGTGTTTGTAAATGTATAGTGTCCGTGCGGCATTGGTGCACTCCAAATATGCGGCCAGCCTAAAGACCTCTCGAGAGGATGATGGTAGGGGAAGAGGGATGGGAGACATTCGGAACCATCCTCTCGGGTGCTCTTCATTAACATTGGAACGGAACTGAGTTAAATTGCACTGCCATCTGTATGGTACTCAAGGCTGTTGCCCAACGACAAGCGTAAACTTGCGCTGCTTGCCCCGAGGAGTTTCGTGAGCTTGGGCTGACTATAGGACAGACAAGTGAGCATTAGCAACAACGACAAATATTTCTTGATAGTCTAGTCTGCCATTAGATTTGCCCATTCATTATAAACACATTTCTTATTAGCTTCCTATGCCTGTTTGATGTGGGGCAATAAGTCTTATGTATCAAATCTGCTTATTATAAAATGTTGATCGATTTTCTCCACGTTTTCACTATATTGATCTCTTACAGAATAATCAGTGTAACTACAGCATAACGGTTAATTGTTGAGCACTTGTATGGAAATATGTCAGCCGCAAATTCATTAAAGATAATAATGATAGTTTAATGTTGTTTTGAATGTATAGTGAAACCTTCCTAAAACGATCACTCATTTCTAGAGGATTTCTTCCCAGAAATCCTAAGAAGATGTTGAGTACCGAAGTTTATTTATATTCTAAAAAATAATAATCACTTTCGCAGGTAGGGATTTGTGGGAGGTAATTTCCATGAAAGAGTTTACTGTGTTATGTTTGTTTCAACACTTGTGTTTGTTTGGACACTTCTGAGTTTATGTAACTGATTTCAGAACTCATATGCTCAGGTTAACAGAGTACATTGTGCTTTAGGTTGAGTACATTTTGTTCTCAATGTTTTTTCTCTTTCATTAGCATTTTATCCGTTGTTTAAAGTGAAGATTTGAAATAAAAGCATTTTTAAAATAAAAAAAGCAGTCAGTTGCAAAATAATAGTATCAGTACTCAGCAGAATTATTAAAACAGTAGTAACACTGCGCATCATAATTATAACTTCATGATTATTTTTTAAATTTCATATACTGTATAATTGGTATAAAGCGAAGAGATAAATTCATTCCTGTAGACTTATCAAATATTTTCACTAGCAGATAATTTGAATCCAAACTATTATTCAAGTTCAAATGTAATGATTAATTTGAAAGAAAATAAACCTAATACAATTTGTTTGCTTTTCGCCTGCAATAATTTCATATACAAGATATTCAGATAAGATTGCTGCAAGGTGTGTTTCTTAAAGAATTGGTCATCTACTTCGACGATTTTCAGAATAAGATGCAAAAAGTCTTATATAATGTCTTTAAATCTGTTGTTAGAAGGATTCTGTAAATTTAAAATCCAACTTTTTATATGTTGCTCGTAGAAAAATTCCAGTTAACAAAATAATCAGTATCCTCTAAAAATCAAATATAAATTTCTCTAGTTTCAAACTTTTAAAAGTAAAATTCCCTGTAATATTGTTACGAAAAATTCGGCGGTTGCGCCTGTATGTAAGCTTTCCGGCATAGCACTAGGGTTGCCATAAAATAGTGTATGGTAGGGTTGCCAGATTGGCGACTTTATCGCCCATTTGGCAACCAAATCGGCGATATCCCATGGTCCAATCGGGAAACTTCTAGAATAACTTCCTGTCGAGATATTTCTCGAAACGTGTCGAACTTAAAGAAAAGCTATATAAACCCTTGCGTTTCTGAGAGCAGTTTGTTGCGAAGTTAGTTGCGAGTTGCGAGTTAGTGGCGAAGAGATTGTGAAGTGTTGCGAGCAGTGTGATTAGTTGTGAGAATAGCTGCTACGCGAGAGTTCTGTGAACGGAAAGCAATCGAGATAGTGCTTTGCCGTGAAGCTATCTTTACAGTATAGCTTGACAGTGGATTGGTGATTGTTCCACGGTGTTTTATTATAAGATTAGTGTTGCCGTGAAGTTGCCTTTACAGTTACAGCCTGAAGCTGTGTTGCTGATTGTTTCAGCGTATTTATTGTAGATTTTCGACGCTTGTAAAGGTAATTTTGGAACTGTGCTGTAAATAGTGATTCCTGTAAATAAATTGTGCTTTTTATTGTTCTGCATCGTGTTTTCATCGAATACTCTCAAATCCACGAACCCGTGAAAACGCAACAATATATATTAATTATGTTTTAATGGGGCTAGCCGCAATTTTAGCAAGGTAGCTATTTAACACAAAGTGAATCATCAATCGCCAAACAATTTTTTGTGTTGGGGTTACTCCCTTAGTGTACTAGGAATATCATTATCATTATAAGTGCACAGCCCCGATCCCCCTAGGCGGCACAAGCCGGCCGTATGATCAAAAAATGGGACTGGCCAGAAGAAACAAACATAAGAAAAAACAAATAAAGTCCAAAATCTGAGTCTCAGTACCGAATTCCAATTCTATCTTTTTTCTTATTTATAATTTTCATTATTGTCTCTGCAAAATCTTTCAAATTTGAATAATTCCTTTTAAAATCTTCCTTAAAATTCTTTCTATATTTCTCTCTTGCACTCCGGCTAAGCGTACATTCATCGACGAAGTGCCTGGCGTCCCCAAACTTATCACATATTAAGCATTTATTATTATTCTGTAGATGGAATCGATTAAAATAAGATGGGAAACGCCCATGATTAGTCTGTACCTAATTTATATCAACATTATTTATAATATTCATTTTTTTGTTTAACTTTATATTTTTCATTAACTCATTTTTCTTATTAGACGACCCCAGCAAAAATTCCGTTCTGTGTAAATCCAGTTTTACATTTCAGCAATGGTCTTATTTCTTGAATCTTGGATATCAAAATTATAGATCCCATCCCCAAGTGCCGCCATTTTAGCAAGGGTGTCTGCCCTTTCATTTCCCACAATTCCACTGTGCGCTTTCACCCAGTGTAATTTAACAACATGTTTTCTTTCAGCCTTTTTAAACAAGTCTTTTATTTCATTTATTAGTCGATTTTTATGATCTGGTTATCGAGTGCCTGTAGCGCAGATAGGGCGTTAATATAAATATTTATAAAACATTCGAACTGTTAATTTTTTATTAATCCATTTCAAAGCCTCTGTCAAGGCGTATAGTTCTGCTTGATAAACCGAATTCATTGGCTTAAGTTCTATTCTCATATTGTATATCTGCACTCCATGAAAATAAATTCCACAGCGCTACCCACTCCCCCCATCTATTCCAGAACCATCTGTAAAAACGTCTATATCGTCCCCAGAAGGAAAATCAAGATCATAAAATAATCCAAATCGCGTCATTGAGTGAATAATATCCCCATTATCTTGCTGAAGGCCTTACTCGTGAGTACGTTTTGTCCCATTTCAGTATCTATAATAATTTTATTAGCTAACAGAAACTTTTTGTAGTATAATTTGTATAATATCGAGAGGAGCGAAACACCCGCAAGGACGCAGGCAACTTCAGTCGAAACTGTTTTGAAGGCTCTTGTAATGGCAAGCATCTAGCCTCTCTGCAGAATATCCAATTTCATTCTAATCTAAGTACCTCCACTGGCCGGCAGCCCCAAGCTCCGACTCTATATAATATTTTAGGGATCCACATTTCTACATTTCTCTCAGGGTGGAACTCTTTCTGTTCAAAATATCAGTACTAAAATTATACTTATGAAATTTTAAAATGTTATCTGTGATTCTATATATATGCTTGAAATGTTCCGCAAAATTTAATTTGCTATCAATCATAATTCCTAGATATTTCATATTTTCCCCAAATTTGATACGATTACCATTAAATTTCAATTGTGGGGGTTTAGTTTTTCTCCCACCCCGACGGGAAATGTCCACAAGATTTCTTATTATTAAAATATATTTTCTCTTTGTCACTCCATTCTTTCAAATCCTTTTCTACTTTTTTAAACACTTTCCCCATTTTTTCAAAAGAGTCTCTCTCCACCATAACCAATATATATGGTCGGCATAACAGATAATTTCACAATTCGAAATATTGCCTTTCTGCAGTAAGTCATTAACAATGAGGCCCAAGAACAGAGGAGCGCTGCAAGAACCTTGGGAGCATCCTTTGTAAATGTCAAAAACCAGATCCAGATTATAATATGGATCCTTAAAAACCCTCTTTCGCCTTTAAAAGTAACTTTCTCTAATTTCATACATATTCTTAGTAATTTCAATATTCTTCAAGTATTGCATCAGGGAGGGCCACTTTACATTGTCGAAAGCACCCCTGGCGTCAAATGAAACCACATGCTTTGTCTTTCTTTCTCTCAAATGCCAGATATGACTCTATAAAGAGCCGATCCGGTTGACCTTCCCTTTCTAAAACCACATTGCCTTTCAGAAATAACAGTATTCTTATTTAAAATAATTTGCAGTCTATTAACTAAAAGTTTATCATAAGTCTTAGCATATGTTTTCAGTAGACAAATTGGACGAAATCCTCCCCTTTGGAATCCTTTTTTGGGACGAAACCCTTTGGAATCAAGATTAATTTTCCAATTTTCCACACATCTGGAAATATCTTCAACTACATTAGATTGACATATACACTGAAATGGGATTTTTATCAAAGAATTCTTTTCCGAATATTTCGCAGAATTTTATGCTTGACGGTATGGAACATTCGCTTAAGGAATATTTTACTTATTTTGCAGGCTTGTTCTACGGGAACAGAATAAACACGTACTTTGCGTGCCAATGAGACTTAATACTACTTAACGTAGTTCTCTCACAACAGCATAAAGAGATGTTCCCATAAAATTTCTCATCTTATTTCAAGACTGGTTGCATATAGAACAACATATCTAGGACCAAGTTTTAAAGAAGGGTAAAATAATAATAGCAAATGTACACTATATTATCAGTAATGATCAGGCAGCAGGAAAATATTTATCTGAAACTAATATCTGTAGGCTGACTATTCGCTGCTATCAGAGTTCCTGCCTTTCGAAGTAGATTTTCTGCAAAGTGTCTGCAAGTATCTGCTGGTATTTTGCAATATTTCTCCTGTAGTATGCTTAAAAGCTTTGTGTTGGCTTTTAGGTAGTTGGGTTTGGTTGGACTCGGGCACTCCAGTTTATTCCAAAGGCGTTCAAGGTGGGATGAGATTGGGAGTCCTCAATAGAAATAATTTATTTCCTTTACCTCAAACCATTCAGTTATAAAGCTTTTGGGCGCTTCTTTGGGAGTTTCAAATTGGAAAAATGTTTTACTTTCATACTCTTTTTATAGAGTAGACAGAACATAATTATCCAATATTGCTTTATAGGAATTTGTATTCGGGATTTAGGCACAAAGCCTGGGTTGGGTTATTCAATTATGGCAAAGCACACAAGGGTTATCTGCCTAAAGGGAGGGATGCCTTCGTAGAGGACTTTCTAAGGGAAACTGGCTCGTATACACGTTACACATGGGGAAAACCATGAAAACGCCCATGCAGCCAGCCCGTTCGCGGGATTCGAACTTCGGACCGAACTACCAGTGTTCAGCGTCTTTACCGCTCGGCCGCTGGTGGGCCGCACAAAGCCTGGAGAGATTAGGTTATTTCGAAGCAAGAGAGATTGAAAAATGGGCAATGCCTTCGCCGGGACTCGAACCACGGACCTCTCGAATACGCGTTGAGCATGCTGACCACTACACCACGAAGGCATGAGAAGAAGGCAGGAGAAATACCTTACGTACTGTCCCTTTTAAAGGACGATTGGTGATTAGGGGACTCAATTGCCAAATCCTGGTGGTGGAGAACCATCATTTTTATTTAGTACTTTTTTATTATTACTTTTATTCATCATTATCAATAACATTTTTTTTAAGTTTGGGCACCACTGTAGAGATATCAGGTTATTTAGAAGCAGGTGATGGGAAATGAGCAATGCACTCGCCAAGACCTCTTGAATACTCTAATAGTGTGCTTGACCATTACATCACGAAGGCGGGAACAATACACTTCGGTAAGAATCATTTCCCATGCATACATCAGACCTTCAAAACATACAGCGGGATTCCTCGCACAAGATATTATATCAATATTCTAGCGATACTTAAAGTATTAAAATTAGTATGGATAGTTCAGTTTTTTCATTTGAATTGAAAGTTTTAACAGTCACATCAAACCAAATTTGCAAGAAGTACATCGTTTATTCTGGTTCACTTAGAGCTTTAAGATCCTTCTCTAATGAGCGCAATCCTGTCCTTTGTTGAAGTATTGAAATTGAATGTAGAATTACAAAATCGGGGATATCATATACTTTTATACTGGGTTCCCGGAGGTGCTGGTGTAAATGGGGAAGGAAACCGTGGATATCGCAGAAAACACTGTAGCTTGAAATGTGTAACAAATCCGTTTTCTTGGCAGACATGAAAAGAGTCATCAAGCAAAACATTCTGAACCAGTGGCAGCTGTTTTGAAATTTACATATCTATAAGAAGTTGCAAGGTACAAAACCCAGAATAGCGAGTTAGGAGTCAATCAGAAACCGAAGGGAGGAAATTTTTTTTTATTCGTATGAGAATACGTTACTGTAATAAACTCATCAATAACTGTTGAAAGCTGAGAGTGCACCGAATTGCGGCACTTGCAATCTTCCATTCTTCCGTTACCTGTGCAGCATATCTTAATCAAATGTTTGTATTTTAATCACATTCACCAAAATCTGATCTCATAGGGAAATACTTTTTAAATTATTTCTGTTTTCAAAACCGATAGAATCTTTTATCTTGCCTTTAATGAATTTTAATACATAGATTTCATATGCGTGTTTCTTTATCGTTTTCGCATCATCTCTCGAATTTTTCATTGTGATTTTTAGGTTGTCTATGTTTTTATCAAGAAATATGGCTCTCATCGATTATCAGTAACATTTATATTTCACCTACATACTATATATAATTTTCCTATGTGCTTGGCGCATGATGACTTCAGAAGTTGGGAAGCGAACAATGTTACGAATTTCGTATATGTTTACATAATTTTAGTGAAATTATATGTGAAATTGTAGTATCTTTTGCGTAATTGAACATGAAAAGTCTGAAGAGATGAAACTCTGCCGGAAAAATAAGATTACAGGATCAAGTCTACTTAACATTGAAGTAAATGTCTCTCTTGCTAAATTGGCGAGATAGCGCCAAGCTTGGAATGGTTTTGGCAACTAATTTTTGCCTAATTCTACTAATAATTCGGAGAGAAACCGCAAAAAATCGCCCAAATTTGGCGATATTTTGGTCCACTCTTTGTATAAATGTAATTGAATAACTGTAATTGACCCCTATATGTATCTGTAACCGTATCCGACCCTTATATGTAACTTTAATTGCATATGCCTTCCAGTAATTGCGAGAAAAGAAAAGTACTAAAAATCTCCCGGCTGTATATAAGACCGAAGAGAGCATTCATTAATTCTCAGTTTTTTAGTTCAGAGTAGACTTTTGCGTATTGCGCTCTTCGTGCGAGCTTCGCCAAAGCCCCTGAAGATATATCTTCAGGGGGCTCTGGCTTCATTCTTTAGATGCGTTTTGCACTGAGCTGTGTTTAACGCTCTTATTAATTTGAAATGTGGCTAAAGATTGCACTTTGTGATACTGAGAAGATCTGTACGAGTTGTGTTTTTTTGGGAAAGTTTCAGAACTGTGAAGTGTTTCTTTTGATAAAAATAAATTTTATCAAGCTATTATCAGTTCTGTGTGCGTTCAATCTATCACGGACCCGTACACGTGCAAAAATATTTATTAATACCAAGCCATAGAAAAGACTGATTTTTAGAATAAAATTTCATTTGCAGAATTTCAAAATTCTGAGGCATGTTGCCAAAAATGCATCAGTTACTCTCTTGCACTTTTGATGATGATGAGGCACAGCAGCAGATAGCAAATTCGGAACCGTTTTTTTCCTTTACTAATCAAGGAACACACGCTAGTCACTATTTAGATGCAATTCCAAAAACTAACGAACATTGTTAGATATATCTAAATAACGCGGTGATATACTTGCAGATCAAAATGAATTTAGATTATTGACATTATCGGAGTAACACAGAAGAAAATTAAACCACGATTTTCATTTAAAAGTATTTATTTTAAATATTTCATAAACACTTAATTAAAGACCTAATTAAATTATATGATATTCAGCTACCCGTCTAAATGTAGCCTAGTAAGTAACCAACTCAAAATTCACCATGCTACTAACCCTTTTTCTGCGCTTTGTTATAGCATCGATGACCATGCGACTTATAGCTTCACTCAACGTGCCTCATATGTTTATTTTGACAGCAGTAGTTAGTATTCATATGAGTTGTAAACTCAAAGAGCTGTTGCTGGAGCATGGCAACTACCTGTGACGTGCAGGTTTTGCTGCTTATAGTCCAGGGTACATATTGTCAATTTGACAATGTAGAGTACTTAAAATTGGAAAAAAATTGGTTCTGTTTTGTTTCAAAATAATGCTCCCTTATTGACTAAATGTGTTATTTATGATCTCTGCTGCCTGAATAAATAGAAACGTTTTATGGTTCATGATGAAAATGCCTCAATATTTGTGTCTGAATTCTTGTGGATTCACAAAGGCGTTTTGTGGTGATGCGAGAATTCTGTATGTTTTGAAATTTATAATTATAGCGTTGAAAAAAAAAGTAAAGGAAGTTATATGCTGGCAATAAATCATTTTCTTAAGAAAAAATAATTGCTGAAATCCATAACATAATCATGAAGAGTACTTTCTCAATCAAATACAAATGAAATTTTTTTTGCTATGTAGTCTGCAATTTAAGACCTGAACTCTAATCTTGCTTAAGAAGCATGCATATTTGTGTGATTTAACAAAATTATTAAACTTTAAGCTTTTCACTAAATTAATTTTACTGCATTCTACTATGCATAGCGTAAAAGAATTAAAGAAATTTAAGGGAAATATATGCTTTCCACAAAAATGCCAAAAAAGTAACCGAGTAATTTCAAGACAAATTATGCTACTGGCCAAAATCATGTTTTAAATTTCCCCTCAAGCACATCTTAACTGCAATTTCAAAACTCCTTCTCACCAAATGGCATTTTCTACCCATGGAGAAAATTAAATATGACTTAAGAAGCGGAGAGTTAAATTTCCAATTTGTACGGTTTGTACCGAAATATTTCTAATTCTTCATCATTTTGGAATCTGCCTCATAACATCAGCTTACGGAAAATTCTATATTTCTTTAGTTTTTCGAAATTATTTTAATATGTTTTTATAGTAAAGGAATTAAACTGCTGTAGTGATTTAGATTATATATAATGTAATATTAGAAAGATGCTTTTTCTCCCACCCTGATTCACATACTTTCATTTTCAAGAAAGAAATACAGAGAATTATCATTTAGACTAATTCTTGATAAGGAAGTGCAAAACGTAGTGATTTGATTTTAATGCATAAAATTTGAAGAACTGTAAATTAATAAAAGTTAGGAAAATTATTAAGAACAGCATAAATTAAAAGCGGATGGGCGTTATTTTTGATTTAGGGAAAACAATCCCATTTAGGCCTTCTTTGTGTAATTATTTTATTATACTTCAGAAATCAAATCAATTTAAAACTTTACAGACCAGTTTTGGCAACCTTTCTGAAATTACTTTAGAAATTATTATTTTCACATGTAATTTAAAACTTGTTTCGTCTAATATTTGTCATTCAAATACATGTTAAATAAAAATATTTTTATTTAACAAGTATGTGAACGAATTTAGATTTAATAAAGCATTAATTATAACAACTGATAACACGCATATTATTATGGCATTCATTTGTTATATTTTAAAGATATGTTTCATTATAAAAAGAAAAATACGCCATTACAAACTATACACTCTTCGTGATGCATTTTGTATGTTAATTATATGTTCTAAACTGCATGTACTCCAGGTGGGAAATGAGTTATACTGGAGTTTTCAGAAAAGCATTCAACGCATAAAATGTTAACACTATTATAAATCAGTTAAATAGAGTTCTCTATAATATTATTTTGTTTTATTCTCATTCTTTGTATAATTTTATTTTATTCTCCTTCTTTATATTGTTTTATTTTATTCTCATTTCATTTATTTTCATGCTACAGACACGCTAAGAAATGTATAAATAAATTAGTAATGAGTAAAAGTGAATCTTGCCAAGGGCATATAATGAGGAATATTTTTAATTAGAAACTTCTGCAAATAGGAAATATTTTAAGATTTTTAATGAAATTCTAGATGAATGTTCAGTTCTTCTGTATATGAATATTTCTTCTGAGTTATTTAAGATGTAGTGTTTTTGTACAAAAAGTTATGAAATAATACGGAATATTTTGAAAAGAAGCTAATAAATCTTTGAAAACAGTAAAGGTCCTATGCACAAGAATCCTGCCCTTTATTCTTTCAAACAACAATACAGAACTAGTTTTTTTGCTTCATTAATCTCATAACTTATTTTGAACAATAGTTACTTTTAAAAAAATATGTTTTTGCTTTAGCCCTGAGGTTTGGCATTTCTACTTTGAAATTAAAGATGGTAAAGAAGAAAAACCTCCCTGGAGAATCTTGTTTGAAATAAGTTTTATTCCAGTAAAGTTACTTCTTTGAAAATTTTAATGATATATGGTTTCTGTTGAGTAGCTCATTAGATTCAGCGTGTTTTCCTCGTCGCTTAGAAAATTTGTAATACACAGAATCAACTCTCTCGATCACATCTTTGCGCCAGCTGGTTTTTTTCCAACTTTTTCAAAAATTAGAGGTGGCATTGTGATTGATGTCCTCCGTTGGGGATAATTTTTGAATATTAGAAAGTTGCTGATATCGGAAAAGTATTTTCAGCAGTCGGATAAAACTCCTCTCTCTAACTACTAACATAAGAATTAGAACTTTGATTTCCTTGAGTTCGCTTATCGATAGGAAACTTGCCTCACATCCTGCGGTCAAATGATAAGAAGCATCGTAATGCAAGTTACAAGGGAGCTAGTGCGATCCAACGTATTATCTCTGCTCTTTGTATCAGTATTACTTTAATACACGCATTTTTTTCTTCAATAACATCTCCAGGGAATTTAAAATCTCGCTATCACTATTCTTATGTTTTTTTAGGGTCTGAAGTTTTGGTTACGTTCATTTTACCATTTGATTGCCTAAGATTTGCAAATCCTATCGCGTTCAGTTTCTTTACACTAAAGAGGGATGATTCTAAAGTATTTTTATTCATCCAGGTGAAAAGACCCCAAAATAATTAATAATAACATGCTTTATAGCAACTTCGTTTCTGCCTTTTATTTATTAGTATGATTTATTTTAATGCAAGGAGAAGCTTCTTTTAAGATTAATGACACTCTTATGGGTGAAAGATCACACTGACATACATGACACTCACCGTCAGCTCTAATTAGACTACGATGCACTTTTTTGGATTGATCCTTTATGCTGCAACTGAAATCTTTTAGAAATCAAAATATAAAATACACGCGACGCTGGTGTGGTATTCATAGGTCGATTTGCTTGTTTGGGATTACAGCCGATTTCTCACTTACGCATGTGTCATTTTAGGTTTCAGATTAAAAGTTATTTGGTTCGTTATTTGAATACGGCATATCACACGAGAACTATTTGCCTAAGGAGAGGTATGTTTTCGTGAAGAATATTCTGAGGGAAACTCGCTCGTATTCACGTTACACATTAGGAAAACCACGAAAGCCAACCACGCAGTCTAACCGTTTTCCTATGCTCAAACCCAGAACTAACTACCAGTATTCAGCAGTCTTTAACCACTCGGTCACTGGTAGGGCTTTTCATTAAAATATGCCTGTTTTCTTTTTTTTTTCCAGAGGAGAATCATTTGAAGCACAACAGCAAAAAGGCTTATTGTATTGCAAGGTTTATCCTAATTTTATTAACAGTTATTTTAAGTTATGCTTCTTTCCCATCAATTCTAGTTTTAGCTTACATTTTCCTGCCAGAATGTAATTTCAGAAACGCAGTGAATGCAAATGAGTAAGAGTACTATTTAAGTCGATGTTTCACCGACTTCGAGAGAGAGAGCCTGATTTCCTGACTAGCGCGCGTTTGCCTTTTGGCTACGGCTCTCTTAGATATTACTACGCTCGGCTATATTTTAGGCCCTTGCTTGGCTTCGCCAATTTAATTAATATTTAGGGGCCAACTACTTAGAATCCTGATAGCTTCGGCTGTACCTTCAGTTAGTTTTAGTTAAGCTTAGTTAAGTTTAATTTCCTATATTTAAGTTCAAGCCCAAGTGGAGGCTTTGCTGTATACTCCGAGTTAGGAGTTGATTGTATTTATTGTGAGAAATAAAGGGTAGTTAACCTTTCTTAAGTTTTACGTGTTTGTTCACACACTTAAGCGATTATTTGCTTATTAGTGTTTGTGAGGTTCAAAGATTGAACATTGAATTAAATAAATAAAACCCCACACCATTTTGGATTTAAAAAAACTGTGATGACCTGCCAAACATTTCAGCTACTATTTTTTCTGAAATCTTTCTGGTCAACGTCGAACAGTTGTACAACTGAATATCAAACAAAAACAATTAGTTTAACGGTCACTGTGTTGCCATAGATTGGCTATTCGTACTCATTACAGTGTGTATAATTAAAATGGAAGCCTGATATATTTATTTCCTACAAAAGGAATTATTTTGCTTCTTATTATTCTTGTATTTAAGTGATTACTTTCGAAAGATAATTGGTGTAAAAGTAAATTATATTCCATTTAAGTGTTTTTTAAAATGCAACACTTGATTCATGTTTACAATTCGAAATATTTTTATCATATATCCGAATAATAAAGACTTTCTATAGAAAGAGT
>KK116045.1:80447-105009 GCA_000611955.2 Stegodyphus mimosarum
AGGCAGAATTTAATCTTGGGTTAAAGTTAATTCTGTGGAAAAATTCTGTTTACTTCAACGAGACAATCTCGCTATCTGGTATCTCTATTCTTCAGTAAAAAAATACTATTAATAATATTCTGCCAATACTGCACAGAGAATTTTTGTTCTTTGGGGAAAAAATGGAGGACCCCCTAACTGTGTTTGTCGAAAAGCAATATAGAAAGCTCGAAAGCTTAGACATGTTCTGTAAAATCAGTATCAATTTCAAACTGAATTTTGTTTTCGTTTGAAAAACATTTTTCAAAATGAACTTTGTATGATACTATATAGAGTCTCTGGGTTTTCTTAGGTAGCATACAACTTGGACGTTATGCAGGAGACGAAGTAGCTATTCTTGCCATGTCTTGAAGAATAAATACAGCAGAAGAAAGGTTTTAAATAACCTTTTTATTTAAACTAAATTAAAACAGATGCACCACCACGGTTTGTGGCTAACGTGAATTTAGCAGAAAATAAGAATGTAACAAATCACTAATAAATTAAGATAGTTAACGACTGGCTCCTTAGATTAACTAAACGCTAAATCGACTGCTCACAGCAAAGCCGAGCCTAGAAATGTTAGTATAGTTCGACCGCCTTATCCGCGACCATGAGCGCAAACACGCATGCGCCATTCGGACCGAATTATTTTCAAAATAGGGTGGAAGGATGGGGACTTTCTTTCCTTCCAGCATATCTCTTTCCGGAGAAGAGAAGACTTTCGCCTTATCAGGACTGAGTGTCCTGTGCATACTCTTGGAGAACATTGTTGTATCAGTGTCAAAGTCCTGGTCTCGAACAGGGAGCTGAATGCAGCTGTGTTCTGTGTACGTGGTAGAATAACTGCACGCAAGAAGGGTTTAAAATTACCCTTTATTTAAACCACTATTTACAACCACTTCCCAACTCGGAAGGGATAACAGAAAATAATGACCGCACTTGGGTCTAAACTGAACAATCAAATAATTTAAAAATAAAGTTGAGTAGAAAATTAAGTAGTCGTTGCTCTCAGAGCTTTAAACGCGAGGTTGGCCTCTATTCTAAACTATCAATGGTGCGTAGCAAGATTTGGCTAATACTAACGCACTTAGGTTACTTCAATAAGTATTAGAGTAACAGCGCTAAGGCTTAGAACTTAAATACTAGCTAGTCAGGCGAACGTCGAACAGAGCCGAAGTGATCTGAGACTAAAAGCTCTCTCACTCTGAGAAGTTCCTCTCTAACCTTTAAATACAAAACTTGGCTCCACTTCAAATTAGCATAAAGCTGAAACGCGCGCTCATTCTAACGGGAAGTTGAAATAAGAGTTCACAGGAAAGAGAAATTAACATAAAACTTTGTTAGTTTAAACTAAAACCTTACAACGTGACCTTTCACGTCGCAGCAAGTAATAGCACCTCTTTTGGACGAGTCTATGTGTTTTGGCAGAATGCCAGCCAGTATTTAGTTTGAGACGGTCGAACAATATAAATCTGACGGGCGTCTAACACCGGCTAAATTCAAACATTTAGCATAAACTCGAACTAAGTCCTCCACTAGTACTTTTCGAACTCATGAAACGCAGCTTAAATACTGGTTCTGAAACGTTTAGATTAAAAACGTTTAGATTAGATTTAGAACTTAAATAATGCTTACTAAAAGGGAACTGAGACATGTAATATCAGAAATGTAAATAATGATCAGATGGATTTTCAGCAAATTAGTCATTCTCTAGTTTAGCAATGTAGCGTTTTTTTACTTTGTAAAGTTCTACTGTCTATCTGCTGTGCAGAATCTGGAGAAATAGTGATTGCACCGAAGAAGGGATAAAACTACTCTTTATTAAACTCTATAATTTATTTACAATGCGCCAACTTAACGCAAACATATTACGCCTCAACTTGGGCGGTAACTAAAACAGTAGAATGAAAACTCAAAATTGGAGATATTCACAAGTAGTAGAATTAAAATACAGGACTCATACAAGCCTGTATCCTACAGCGCATAGATGAGTCTAGTGGCAGCAAGATAATAGCTATTTAGCCCCGTATAACCGGCAATAAGTGCTAAGCGGAAGCTTGCGTACAACCAAGCACAGAAATTTCCCAGATTCTGACTAACTTTTCCTACTAGATCATCAATATTTAAACTTTTTCTCCCACTAGTAGAATTTGCATTCCTTACGCGCGCTACCAAATTTAAATATTCTGGCACTGACAGTTAG
Source organism: Stegodyphus mimosarum (assembly GCA_000611955.2). Classification (NCBI taxonomy): domain Eukaryota; kingdom Metazoa; phylum Arthropoda; class Arachnida; order Araneae; family Eresidae; genus Stegodyphus; species Stegodyphus mimosarum. The sequence goes on from KK116045.1 coordinate 82,672, forward strand.
GGGAATGAAGGCTTATAGGAAATTAACTTAAAATTAAATTTAACTGGTAATTTAAAATAAATATAAATCCCTACAAGTTATATATTTTTTTTCTTCGTGATTTCATGGGCTCACCAGCTGCCGAGCGGTAAAGTCGCTGAATACTGTTAGTTTGATCCGTGTTTAAATCCTGGCAAACGGGCTGGCTTTCCGTGGTTTTCTGCATGTGCAAAGTAGGTACAAGCCAGCTTCCCTTAGAAAGGTCCTTCAAGAAGGCTATCCTTCCCTTTCGGCAGATAGCCCTCGCTTATTTTGCCATAATCAAACCTTATGATTTCGAGAAAAGTAATTAAGTCATCCTCCATTAATCCAGGTTTTAATCATCCTCCATTAATACACGTTTTAATCAACTTTAATTATAAGGTATATCTCCCACATTCTCAGCGTGCCTTCGTGGTGTAATGGTCAGCACACTGAGCCGGTATTTCAGAGGTCCGTGGTTCGATTCCCGGCGAAGGAATTGCATATTTTTCATGTCTCCTGCTACTAAATAACCTAATGCCTCTACACTGGCGGCCGAACTAAAAGGGTTGTGAATGATGACTATCCACACCCAGGATTTGGCGACTAGGTCCCCTAAAACCCTAGTCGCCTTTTAAAAAAGGGGAGTATATAAGGTATATCTCCCACATTCTTAGCGTGCCTTCGTGGTGTAATGGTCAGCACGCTGAGCCGGTATTTCAGAGGTCCGTGGTTTGATTCCCGGCGAAGGAATTGCATATTTTTCACCTTTCCTGCTTGTAATTAACCCAATGTCTCTACAGTGGCGCTCGAACTAAAAGGGTTGTGGATGATGACTCCCCACACCCAGGATTTGGCGACTAGGTCACCTAAAACCCTAGTCGCCCTTTAAAAAGGGGAGTAGGTAAGGTATTTCTCCCGCCTTCTTCGCATGCCTTCGTGGTGTAGTGGTCTGCATGCTCGACGCGTAACCGAGAGGTCCGTGGTTCGATTCCCGGCGAAGGCGTTGTTCATTTTTCATGTCTCCTGCTTCGTAATAACCTAATGTCTCTACAGGTTATATATATAAGAAAAGTAATAACATATGTGCATGTAACATTTTACATATTTTTTCTATCTTTCTTGAACGTAAAAGGAAATAGATGAGTTAACATTAGAAAACAGATTAAAGAGTTTATTTTGATCACAACTTACATAAGAAATAAAATTGTCTATCATCAACGGCTATGGACTGACTGGGAACGAAGGCTGTATAAAAGATGATAACGTATGATCTTTTGAAAGGAAAACTCCATTTACGTAATATTCAAAAAGCAAAAGACGAAAACTTTAAATTCGAAGGTCGTGAGAAACGAAAAGTCGTGAGGTCCACGAAAAGTCGTGAGAAAGGAAAAGCTAAATGTACAAAATAAAAATAAAAGAGGGCACGAAAATTGATTTAAATATGTCGCATAAAGAAGAAAAAGCTCGGAAGTCAAACGGAGGAAGGAAAGGGAAAAGTAAGAGGCAATAAATGATTATCGAAAAAATGAACTTATTTAGAGAGAGAGAAAACTCAGATTATGAGCAAAACGCATTTTAATAATCTCTATAAGAATCTACACCCACTTTAATAAATGTAAAAACAATCCATACTTATTGTGCTTACATTATTTGAAAATGCTTTATTAATTCTATCATGCGGACAAGAAAAAAAAAAGAAATTATAGCTGTCATTTAATGTACGAGCACAAAACAAAATAAAAAGTCTGAAAGAATTTGATTCCGATTTGGACCTTTGATATTAACAAAATTTAAACGTGTGATTAAACATGTTGTTATATCATTACACAGTTTAATAAATATGCAACTAATAAAAAAGTGTATAACTTGTAGGGATTTATATTTCTAAGATGTGATGAGTGCAACATACATTACTGGCAATAATTCAGAGCTCAAATAAAAAAGTTAGCAAAAAAAGCTCAGAAAAAGTACAATATATTCAAGTAAGAACCATCTTGCGCTGTGTTAATACAATACAGGTTATAACCCAGCAAATAGTTCAGTGTAGTTTTGTGTAAACTAAACGATTAAAACTACGTTTTAGTTAAATGAAAGGCATTATTTATTTAGTAGTCTGAGGATATATTTGACAGTTTTAGTTATAAGACGAATGGCAGAAGACACATAAGTGACAAATGGCTAACAATAATTCATGACAAATAAATAAAAAAAAATACCTTGATATAACTGGGTAGTAGCCACTATAGCAAACCGGTTTACTCACAGTTTTCACCATAATACAGGTTATTCACAATTTTCACCATTATGGGATAATAATGCATGTAAAAAATACAACACATGCATTTAAAAAAATTCATATTGTCCGAAATGCAAAAAAATGTTCAATTAATGAATAGTAAATTTCATTTTTTTTCGTAGGTTGGCAAAGCTACAAAGACCTGTAAACACCGTGTTACACTTTAGACCGTCCGTCCGAGTAAATAAAATTTGTATTACAAAAAAAGTATATCTACATATTTCTCATTCGGCTAACACTGGGAGACGCTTAAGGATTTCAAATTGTTGGCGTTGGAGCAGTTGCAAAAGCATACTTTGCCTCGCTTTTAAATAAGTGCCGGGACTAATATGAAAATAAAACTAATCTTTATTTCATAATCTTAAATAAAGTGAAATGGACTGTAACAGTAGCCTTTACATTAAAAACAACGAAAGAAATAAGAAAACCAGTTAACTCCCTCGCGTTCACGATTTCTGCGCATAATAAAATATACAAGATCGGCCAATCCGCTGATACGACGTCATCGGGCAATCAACGGCAAACACGTTAGATTTAAACGGTAACGGAATATACAGCAGTAGGCGAACATTATAAAATACTTTTCAGTGATTTTGATGTATTATCTACAAAGTAGCGGAAGTTTATTTTTTCCTAAGTCATTAAAATCCCGTTTTCAATTACATTACCTTTTAGAAAAATTTCGGGTTAATTTATTTATTTTACAAGAAATAACCGTTTGCTTACATAATTTGGGTCTCCCTCTCAACCCCAGTCGCCCTTTAAAAGGGGGAGTATATAAAGTATTTCTCCTGCCTTTTTCGCATACTTCGTGGTCAGCACGCTCGACACGTAACCGAGAGGTCCGTGGTTCGAATCCCGGAGAAGGCGTTGCTCATTTTTCATTCTTTTGCTTCCAAAAAATTCTAATGTCTCTACACGCGTATTTTTGAAACCATTTACGTGGGTATCTGTATTTAATTCGTTTGTTTTTTCTTTTCTGCTTCACAACTAAACTTTCGAATATAAGTCTTAAATCTTTTCAGTTTCTGCGGAAGTTATTTGCGAGTAATTGTTATGTCATCGTGCTTTAGAAAGATAACTTTGAGGAAATTTCTTATTGACAATATTTTGAGCACTTGAGAAAATGTTATTTCGCTTCATATTGCTATCGCTGCAAGTCACTAAAATTTAAGATATTTTCTTGCAATTCCTCATATTTTACACCATCTTCTAAGGATTCAGAAACAAATTTTGCCGCTCAGCTCTGTTGGTTGATTTAATTAATTTATTACGTATTTGAAAAATTCAGCTTCAGCAGCACTAGTAATTTAAACAAGAAAGTTTGTAAAGAAATAAAATATCTTAATATGCTACACGATAAATAAATTTTCTCTGACACTGGTGTATTCCCAGATATGTAATGGAGATTTAATTCATTTCACGTGGACTTTTAATCCTTTCTTTTAAGTTATTATTGTCACCGATTTGAATTACCATAGACTTTAAGAAAAAGTTCTTATAAGGTATTTTCTCTCTCCTTTCTGCATGGCTTCGCGATGTAAACATTAGCACACTCGATGCGTATTCGAGAGGCCATGGTTCGAGTTTCGGCGAGAACATTGCACATTTTTCACATATGCTTCTTCGAAAATAACCTGATGACTCTACATACTAACGAACCTTTGTACTGTCTTCGTATTTTATAAGAAATCTATCTTTATTTATGGAATTTTTTAGCATTTGATTTAAACTCTGAGTAGAAGAGTCATTGTTTTGGAAAATTTGACTCGAATATTACTTTTTTAACCTTATTTTTCTAAAATTTTTGAAGCAAACAATTATAATAATTAAAATAATTATTATTAACTAATCATCAGTTATAATTGTTAACTAAGCATAGTTATTTTGCATTGCATTTAAAGACGAGGGTCAACGTTTTAATTTTTTTAGATATCTTGCCAATATTTGAAAAATGTCATTTTTCTCATCTACGAGCATAATTTCAAGCAGCATTTTCACCAGCACATAGAATTCTTCGTTATGTTTTCAATTCAACTTTTTTCAGTTATCTACTTCATTATTGGCTATTATATGCTACACAAAAATATTCGTAATTCATAATGAAGATAATTTACGCATGCACTTTCTAGTATGTTTTGATAAATTTTGTCAGACCATTTGCCTATTTATGAAATCTAATCCCTAACTAAATAATAAAAGGCTGCCTAATCTCCAATTTTTTTCAAAGCACCTTTTGTGTTACATATACTCAGTACAGAAAATCTTCTTTAAAACTAACATTGCAACCAGAATAAAAAATATGTGACTATTTCCTAAAATTCTGTATGTTTGTTTGTTTGAAAAATGCATATCTAATATTGTAGCGAAAATTGCCCCTTTCAACTGAGCTCCTCATAGCTTAGTGGATAAGACGCAGGACTCGAGAGACGAAGGTCGCAGGTTCGAAACCTATCAAAGGCAAGGTGCCTGATAATCGATTTTTATGTAAATTTCCTTCTTATTAACCTATTTTCTTTATGTTCCAGAACATTCCGAGTCTTAAATGTTCCAGTATGCTAATCAGCTGTAGTATATAAGTAGTTCTTCATTCAGTTCGAAATAATAAAGTCTTGAGTTTAGACTTGAGTACTTGCCTGTTCATTTGTACGATCCCTTCATCTACGCGACAATATTTTAGGGTTTTATTATCATGCATGCATTTCTGATAGAAAAGACTGAAACTATTTAATTTATTCAAAATAAATATTTTCATATTCTACGAAATTTATGAACTGGTGATATCGTCGCATTTTCACAAAAGTTTTAAGGCGTCTTTAAGCCACGTCGGTCATTAGAGACATAATATATGTTCCCTTTCTATCAGTGCATGTCAATGACTTTTCCGATTTTTCATTATAATTTTCTGCTTAACAAATATTCAAAAATATACTTATCGCTTATATATGTTAGTTAATATGATAGCTTTCTTAAGCATTTGGGAGAAGAGATATTTATTTTGCTGAAGCGAATAAATTCGAAGTAGTTTTTATAAAATCCTGATAGTTTGGAGTATTCACTAAATTGCTAAAAAACGCTATATTTGCTCTCTTTATTCTGTATTCATATATGACTTTGAGTCAATTATAACTACACGAAAGTTCAAAACTTTCGTGTAGTTATAATTTCTCTTATGAGTAATTAGAAGAGGATTTGAGTAAATGCAGAATATATAGTGCATGAAGTAAAATTTTGAATACTTTCTGAATATTTTTAAACTCTTCGAATTCATAAGCCAGAAAATAATGAACGACAATCACTTTGCATAATGGTTAAGCAACTATCTAAAATTGATTATATTGGTATTCCATATAAAGGGCTGTTCTAGCTAAGGTACTGTAAAGGTCCTTGAAACCTAAGTGATCGTTTGCTCCTAATTATACTACTGTTCTTTATTAAATTCGACTTAGATGTTTGGTCAAATATTATTTAATAATTATAATTTAGCATTGCAATATTAAAAGAAATTCCTTTAAACATAATTACTTCGAAAGCAACAAGTAAACAATGCAACGGTGTGGGTTTATGATTTAAGTTTTATTAACAATTAGCCTTAAGTTGATTTCTTTCCTGTGCGCCTTAGCTCGTCACGCATCTGCGAAACTTGGAGTACAAATGTTGTTCAAAGTATTGTGTAAATGATAAGAATTTCCTCGCCATTGTATTGTAAGGCTTGTTCAAAGCAAATGAGAAGAGAGCATCGTCGAGTGCTTAAAAGGACCCGTATTCTTACTTATAGTCAATTTTAACTGGATTTTCGGCTTTAATACTGCAACTGTCTACAAAGATGCCTTTGTAGTAAAATTTTGAATACGACGTCATCGGGCAATCAACGGCAAACACGTTAGATTTAAACGGTAACGGAATATACAGCAGTAGGCGAACATTATAAAATACTTTTCAGTGGTTTTGATGTATTATCTACAAAGTAGTGGAAGTTTATTTTTTCCTAAGTCATTAAAATCCCGTTTTCAATTACATTGCCTTTTAGAAAAATTTCGGGTTAATTTATTTATTTTACAAGAAATAACCGTTTGCTTACATAATATTAGTATACTGTGATTTATTATGCGATTAAATAAAGCAACCGTTTGGGAATAGGCCGTTTTTGTCTCTGAAGTAATCATTTAAAACATAGTTATTTTGTATCGCAATGATGGATGTTCATTTAATCCTAACTTTCATTACGTATCATGCGATTGTCTGAGAAAAGTGATGGTTTACTGTAGCTTGAAGCAATATTTGACAGTAAACAGAATTTTTCGCTGTTTTCAATGAAACCTGATTAAAGCGAATGCTTTGTTGTTAACTTTGGAGCTTTTAGCTGATTTTGAGATTTTATTCAAATAGTCAATATATTATATATAGATATGTTTTATATTTTTCATTCATTTTCAAACCTTTTAACTTTAGTACAATGATATTCAGTACAATAATAACGTAAAGAATTTTCTCTTTCTTTGTCGCATGCCTTCTTTGTGTTATTTGGAAGCATATTCACCAAGCGATCAGGAGATTGGAATTCCAAACCTCGGTTAGAGAAGTTTTCCCGTTTACTGCTCTGAAATAATCTAACGACCCTTCAACATTTGATTCTTTGTCAAAAACTGAAACGTGTGCTATTTTCTCTCCAAATGTATATCATTCCTCTCATATTTCAATACAGAAGATTTTGCCGATATAGCAAAATTGCAATATAATAGAAACTAGTTGAAAATTTCTATACGTGTATAAGGTACTTCTACCGTCTTCTTCGCATGCCTTCGTGGTGTAGTGGTCAGCACGCTCGCCGCGTAACCGAGAGGTCCGTAATTCGATTCCCGGCGAAGGCGTTGCTCATTTTTCATTCTCTGCTTCCAAAAAATCCTAATGTCTCTATACTGGCGCCCGAACTAAAAAGGTGGTGGATGATGATTCTTTACCACCAGAATTTGGCGATTGGGTCTCCCTCTCAACCCCAGTCGCCCTTTAAAAGGGGGAGTATATAAGGTATTTCTCCCGCCTTTTTCGCATACTTCGTGGTCAGCACGCTCGACGCGTAACCGAGAGGTCCGTGGTTCGAATCCCTGAGAAGGCGTTGCTCATTTTTCATTCTTTTGCTTCCAAAAAATTCTAATGTCTCTACACGCGTATTTTTGAAACCATTTACGTGGGTATCTGTATTTAATTCGTTTGTTTTTTCTTTTCTGCATCACAACTAAACTTTCGAATATAAGTCTTAAATCTTTTCATTTTCTGCGGAAGTTATTTGCGAGTAATTGTTATGTCATCGTGCTTTAGAAAGATAACTTTGAGGAAATTTCTTATTGACAATATTTTGAGCACTTGAAAATGTTATTTCGTTTCATATTGCTATCGCTGCAAGTCACTAAAATTTAAGATATTTTCTTTCGCTAATAACTCGGCATTGTTAACAGTGGATCAAAGAAATCGCGCGTAAGCGATGTAAGAGCTCAGGACACAAGAGACACACTGATTCTCGAGAAAGTCGTGCAGTCAGGAGGACAAAACGGACCTCACCAATAGTGTCGCTCTTATCCATTCGAAGGCATTTGCACCTTTCATGCACCCTGCAATATTAAGAGAAACCATTCGGGGATTAGAGGTAGAAGCTGAGAATAACTACTGACTTCTGTTAAGGAGAGTATCGCTGGCCTTTTAACATTGACATATTCATGTGGATTAGTAATTTTGAGCTTGATCATCTTGGACAATGATGTCTTCACGATTAATATTGCTTCTTTCCTCATGCTGATATGAATACTATGTAGATACACGTGCGGAGCTCTTACTGCTGATGTGAGCCCTGCACACATAAATGGACGAGAGATGCCTTTCGATGTCTTGTCATTTGTTGTCGACTGTCACACGGTCATTGAACTTAGCGTGACAATCTAGACAACTAATTTTAGGGCATTGTATCTTCCCTAGTCGTACTGCAAAATAATCTGATGTTTGTACTTAGATTGATATTATTCTGTACATACTTGTATTTATACGCTTTTAAGTCGTCTAATAGGGGCTTATGAAAAAGTAATCTCTTGCAGTGTTGGACCATATACTGCATGATTTACGTAATAATATCTTCAAGGGTATAACACTTTTTCACGGCTATCCAGATATCCAAATCTATTACCGATGGACATATGGAGACTATTCTGAGAAAAGAATTTCAGCTTTCTCGAAATGTTACTGAAATAGAATTTGCAAGATTTGTAGAAGAATCTTCCACAGAAAGATAAAAACTTATTAGGTATTTCTCCCACCTTCTTCGCATGCCTTCGTGGTATAGTTTTCAGCACGCTGGGCGCATATTCCAGAGGTCTGTGGTTCGAGTCCCACGAGAGGATTGCTCATTTGTTCAGTTTTCCGATATCGAAAATAACCTAATAACTCTACAAGTGGCGCCCGAACTAAAACACGTGGTGGATGATGATTCTCCACCACCAGGATTTGGTGTTTGGGTCCCCTAATTCCCAGTCGCCATTTAAAAGGGGCAGTATATAAGGTATTTTTCCCGCCTTCTTAGCATGCCTCCGTGGTATAGTGGTCAGCACGCTCGTCGCGTAATCGAGAGTCCGTAGTTCGACTCCCGGCGAGAGCATTGCTCCTTTTTCATCTCTGCTGCTTCGAAATAATTTAATGTCTCTGCAACCTTAATTGAGAGAATTTTGCATCATACATAGCTTTGTATAGCTGCAAAGGCAGAATCTATCACTTACTAAGAAGTAATATTCTTATTGCCACTGTCTCTTAATACAGTGTTTTATTTTACTCCAAAATCATTCGCATTTCCTGTCAAACCATTTACAATCAGAGTTATACTACTGCAGATATATTTTTATGCTTGTGTATACCTATATATCTATGTATCTGCCTATCTATATATCTGTCTTTCTCTCTATATATGCCCTTTGTTTCAAGAGAAGGAGTTTCTAAAATTTGGTCACATTCCTTCCCTTTTCTTAAGAAAGTTTAAAAGATATTTTAAGAATGTTAAATTCCATTTGCATTTAAATTCGTACATATAAATAATTAGTAATGAAAAATTTCGGTTATATAATTAAGAAGCATTGAAACCAAGTTATTTGATTTAAATATACTATAAACTTAAATTTAAAAGTTTTCAGAATAAATGAAAATGCCTTTTATAAAAATTAAAATTAATTAATACACTCTAGCTAAGGAATTACCATTTTTTATGCAACAACAGCAGTACACCATGTTGAATTTAAATTAATGATATGAAACTTTAAGGGAAACTGATTATGGGTGAAAATATTTAATTTTTGTTTTGAAACATACTTATCCTACTTAGGAGGTACTAAACTCTTCTGTAATGGAATTCAGAGATCTTCATTTGAATTAAATGTAAACTATTCGTGAAAGCAAATGTAAGTAGTAAGAGAAATTTTCGAGCAATTAATTAGCGGTACCAATGTCTTTTATCTTAAGCAGAAAACGAAATTCTTAATCTGTCTTAAGAGGAAATAAATTACGTGGGAGAAAAATGAAGTTGTGCTCGGAGTAATTAATGTGAGCTTAAAAACAATAATGAGAAGGGACAAAATTTTCTTCATAAATAAAAACTAACTCATATACAGAATTTGAAGAGCCGTAAGTCGTAATTTTATGTTATTTTGTGGGGCATTTAAAATATGCGCCCCTTTATGACTTAGCGTCAGAACGTTTAGGTTGTTATAAAAGGGATCCAAATCAAATTTGTATCCCTCCATTAGCATAATGACGTTAAGCGCTGACTTTCGCATTGCCGTTGACGTTGTCCATTTTGCACCTCAAGAATAAGAAGTCTTTTAAAGGGATAATTAAAATAAACGGTATTCTAGAGAAGATAAACAAGCTAACCGCAAATTGTGATTTATTATTTTAACAGTTCTTGTTTCTTTTAACGCTTAATAGGCGGTGTTAATAAAATGTTCAATTTCTTAAATCTTAATTTTCTCGGCCGTGACATATACGGACAAAAAAGATGATTAATATTTAGATTTAAAATTCAATATTATTTATCTTCTTGAATCATTTAGATTTTAATGAATATGATTTGTTTTTAATTGATAATTATTTGTTATCCCTAAAGCTCTTTCGATTATCAACTTTTGGTTCGAAGATTTGACTCTATGTGAACTGTTGCACAAATAAATTATGAATGGATTAGGCTTTACTCATTACATTTACTGTACAGACGGCCATTAACGTATGTGCACGCTTTAAAACTCATGCTTATTTCTGCTTCTTCAGAGAATTTATCAGTTGTACACATTTTAGCCTTAATAGTATACACTAAGCATTTTCAGCATTTTGCATTTTATTGACTTTTGCTTGTAAAATTTATTTCCTAGATCGGGATTGAAGTAATTTATCCAATCTTAATTATTATACTCTATTGATCTAGTTTTCCTTTCCAAATCACGCTGAGATTATCTGTTTAGGTATCAGCTACTACTCAATGCTTATTGTAATGCAACTATGTTTCTTTTTCACATGATAAGAATGTACATTACAATGCACATTATTTCAAATATTGAATGCGGGTGCAAAAAAGCTGTCTCTAAGAGTTTTTACTTAAACATAGGTTTGAACACTGATAAAACTCAGTTTCGTAATCATATTAAGTAACGCTTCTATGGTGACAAAAGAAAACTGATTAAAGTGCTTAGAACCACCTGAAAGTATTAATTGTCCTAAATCTTAATTTACTATTAGTAGTGTAACGTTATAGCTAAATAAACTTTACTTTGCTGGCTGCATTTTTACTTGAACTGCGAAACGACTATTCTCTAAGTTCAAACTGTATGAATGACAAGACGTAGAAGGGTGAAAATACCATTTTAATCAACTTAAGAAGGAATTTATAGACGGCACACCTGGTGCTTACAAAGTGAGCCAATCTTTTGGCTGCAACTCAAAATCGAAATATAAAATTAAAACTAAGTTAAATAATCAGCCGAAGTTGCACATAGATAATTAACGCGAGTTGGCTCTTAACCTTACCACCGACATGTACAAACAGCAATTAATGTGCACGGCCGTAAAATAGCAATCTTAAATTAGCGAAACAACGTGACCGAACGCCAGAACACGCTCTGTCTGAAGTAACTCTGATACCAGCTTAAATAATATCTTTCTACCCTATTTTGCATATCACGTGAAACTGAAATACCATTCTGCAGGAAATGGAAATATGGGAAGATAGAAAAGATAAAGAACTGAACAAAACTGGTTAGTTTAAAACTAAATGCTTCTTTACAGTAGATTTATGTCTTTATGTCTAAACGTTAGAGATACAAGTGCCAGAAAGAATTCAAAATTTCCCTTTTATTAATAAAGGCTTGAAAGCTATGGATTACAGGAAACGTATTAATTATATTTTACTTTAGATTGCGTTTTTGAATTATATTTTATGGTAAATACGTCATGTTCCTGTTTCAGTAAAAAATTCGCACCAATTGATAATTACTTTCTTCATATGTACATCGTTAAATGATGAAAAATAATTTAGTTGTCCCATAACTGTGATAATAAGAAAAGTTTAAGGACCAAAGATTTCTATTTCTGGAAAAAAAATTTGTCTTTTTTTGCAAGTAACTAGAAACTAACATGACTGATCAAAATATCTACGCTTCTAATTGACTATTTGTTTTTCAGTCACATGAAAATCCTTTTTCTTGTCAATTAATTAACAAAGAATCAATAACGCTTTTCATTTTCTTTTCAGACCTAAAATTAAGCAATTTCTAATGCAAAATATATAAAACTAATGCTTCAGAAATTTAACTAACTAACTGTTTGAAACACAGAGGTATAAAAGCCCTATAAGTTTACATTTTAGTTTTAATTAAGGTATAAGGTATTTTCCCCGCTTTCTTAGCATGCCTTCGTGATGTAATGGCCAGCACTCTCGGCGCGTGTTTGAGAGGTCCGAGGTTCGAGTTCCGGAGAGGGCATTGCTCATTTTTCATGTCTCCTGCTTCAAAAATATCGTAATAGCTCTACAGTGGCGCCCAAAATAAAAATGTTGGTGGATGATGATTCTCCACCACCAGGATTTGGCGATTGGTTCCCCTAATCCCCAGCTGTTCTTTAAAAAGGGGAGTATATAAGGTATTTCTCCGGTTTTCTTAGCATGCCTTCGTTATGTAATCGCCACCATACTCGGCGTTTATTCGAGAGGTCCGAGGTTCGAGTCCCGGCTAGGGCATTGCTCATTTTTCATGTCTCCTGCTTCAAAAATATCCTAAAGACTCTACAAAGAAAAGTGGTTTTGTTTGTAACTGGTAATGACTGTGTTTGCTATTCAAAAAGCATTGAAAAGACCGAGTAAGAGTTCTATAATTTATCTTCAATAGTTGGACACTTTCAGTAAAGACTAATTGAATGTTTCTAGAGGCGAAATTCATTGAAAATTGATGTTAACTTCTCTCGATATGTCGAATTTTTTAATTCAAAATATTCATTGTATAGAGTGTTTTACGGAATAACGCCTAAATAATTTTATTTACTTTTCTTTCTTGAAAAAGCCAAACAAAGGGCATGGGCTCAGACATCCTTTATAAAATCCCGTACTTCTGTCATTAGAATACGTTAGGTCACTGGAACACGGCAAAGGAAAGCATACAAAGCCTGTCTGTCAAAGATTACAGACGCTTTCGTTGAGGACGTTTTCAGAGCAATGGGCACATACTCAAGTTAAACGGGAGAAAAATCACAAAAACCCATGCGAAGCCACGAAGAATTTGAACCTTAGTGGAACTCTTAGTGTTTAGTCAGCTATTTTGCTATTCAGCCCCTAGTGGGCCTCGCATTTCTGTAATTTTTGGAATCATCTCGCAAGAAACCAATCTCTTTTACCAGTAATAGGAATGTGCTTTGAAATTAAAACTATAGTTACTTTTGCAAGTGCAGTCTGTACAGTTATTTGAAGTCCACGAAAACTCTGTGAGCTGTTTTCTTTTTGACATTTTTATTCCATGTTTTAAAATGTACATTTTCTCTAAAGAATCAAACGACAACATTTTTAAAAACGTTTTGTTTTGATATACTGTATACACTAATGCTTCCGCATAGAATTTGGTTTGTTGAAAGGAAAGAAAATGTTATGAAATGCGAGAAAAATATTTTAGTAACTTCTGTTGTCACTTTTATAGTGGATCTGTATCATTTAATTCTCCATTGGAAAGTACAATTTCATACCATATGATTTCAAAACGCAGGACAGCATATAACTGCTATTTTGTCTAGCATATGAATAATTTTAAAAATCGAATGTCTTGGCTTTAATTATCTGTCTGCTTTCTCATATATCAAGGTAGTTTTCATCATCAATGCGAGCAATAATTACTATTTTTCTTTAACGAATTTATTTACACGCATATCTAAGCAGAATTTCATATATTTTTCGAAGTAATTTCTGCAAAATATCATTCATTTGCATAATAATGCAAAATCCCAATTTTCGAGCTGAGGAATTTCTTTATGTCTTTCCGATTTCCACCTATGGAGATTTGACTGCAAAAAAATTCAGTTCTGTTTAGATTAGAATATTAAATATTTACCCTGTTGAATTTAATTCGTAAATGAATTTTTTATGAAAAGTATATTAATGTTTGAAAAGTAGAGTATTTCTTTTCAAACGCATAATTTTAATTATGCATATTTGAAGTAATTTAGGAACTTTATGAACTACATGAAAGAATCTCATCGTATAACTGAATAATTAGGTGTTTGCTATTTTTGTTAACAATATCAGAGCCACATGTCAAGTATAAGCATTTGGTCACCTTTTATTAAATGTTATGTAAATACTTCAGGGAATTTTTGTTATAAGAACCTAATTATGTAAAAAAGGTTTTCGGACTTGAATTAATTGATACAGCACTTAATAAAATAATTATAAATTTATTTGTCACAGATACAACGCAGAAGCAGGCATAAATTTAAATAATACGTAACTCATAATAAAGAAGAAATATGAGTAATCAACATGTCACGAAGTAAAAGGTCATTTTCATATTTAATGATGTGCTTAAAAATGAGATAAAATCGTGCTTAATCCTGCAGTTTTTAAAAACTAGACATGACATAAGAAAATTCTTGTTAATAAACTGATATCTATTATTTCTTTTCTGATACCTGCTATCGTTCTCCTGAAACTAGCTGTCGAGTATCCAAAGACATGGTACTTTCAATAGAGATTTTCAGTTTAGGTTAGGTTATTTGAACATCGCAAAACCTCGAGACCTACCTGCGTAAGAGGAAGTACACCTTCATTGACGACTATTCTCAAGTAAACTGTCTTGTTACATATGGAGATCGAACCCAAACTATGTCAAACTACCAGGTATTCAGCTGTCTTAAGCACTCAGGCACTGGTGGTGGCTCTATGAAGTTATAGAACAGTGTTTATTAACCAGGATGTTTTTAGGGGATGTGTTCCTTTTCACAAATGCGAAAATTGTTTGCACTGATACGGGCTGCTGAACATGAAAATCATGCAGATATGTGGCTTTCCACGAACATCGCAATTTTTTTTTTTAAATTCTGGATATCTGCTTCACTGAAAGTTTTTAAAGTCCATTTGTAAAAGTATTAGTTTTTCTCAATGTCGGTTGAAAAGAAAAAGCGGCAGTTAAAAAAAAGGAAAGCTCATCTTCGAAAAATTTAATATCATGGAACTTTTCTTCGAATTTGCTCTTCAAAGTTCTTCTGAAGTTCTCGGTACACATTTTGTACAAAACAGGTCCTCTTACGCTTGCTTTGTATACAAAACAAGTAGAGGAGGGTGTCGAGTCTTCGTTTTCTCGTAGCCAAGTCCTCAGAGTTTTAAATTCAAATGAGATTAATATTTGAATATAAACCATAAAATAAAATATCGTAGCCACAAAAGATCCAACAACAAGCTGCGGATTTGTTCTTTGATTTCCAAGAAATGAGAAATATGTTCTTTTCGACTTCTGAAGTTTTCAGGAACTACAGAGCAGGATAGCCAATGCAGTTTTGAATAAAACGGAAGCCTAGAATATTCGCTTTCTAAATCTTTCAAAAAGCAGGAAATTTTCGATAGTTTAAGTCGTGAAATTTTACGAAGTTTATTACATTTTTTACCATTTATATAATATTTTCCATGTTAATATCTTAACACGATACTTCTTGATGTATAATGCAGTGAAAGTGGACGTGACGGAAATAGGGTTTTCGCAACTTAACACTATATATATAGTTACTTATTTATCTTTTGAGTAGATATACTATGAGGCCATTATTTTTACTATTCAATGAACCTGCGTCCGAATGTAACCTCTCTAATCTTATTATCATGTAATGGTACAATTTCCAATAGTTTCTCAAAAACAAGATACCGCAATCTCTAAGGAACATGACTAACTAACCTTCATCACCGATATTTGTATCCTCAAATAAAGCTTGACACTTTTGTTTCCATTTGATTGGAGCCATTTCCGTTACTTTTTCACATATCATCTTGTGGGGCAGTGAGGTACTTTTACACATCCAGGACTAACTATTTCAGCGGCTTAGACCAAATAGTCTTTTACAAAATTACCATCTGCGAAAGATTTTCAGTGCTTAGCCCCCAATTATATCTGACAATGCAGAGCCTGCATGGCCGCAGCTTCACTCTCATCATCCAGTTTAGTCAACATAATCGGTTACTGCTCATTTCTGCCTCGAATTCCTTGAACGAGCCTTTTCGGATAAAATTCCTCGCTGTGATCTTTATTTATCTTTGTGTTGTTGATAGTAATAGTTCCCATTATATAACTTAGATACACAGATTGTGGATTTGCGCACTAAGTGTAAAACTTTACTTGCAGTTTAAAACACAAATACTACAGTGTCCAATTTTCTGCGAACTTGCAATGCACATGTAGATTATTCGCTTACTAACACTTGGTTTTGAATGAAACATAATGCACAAATCTTCGGGAAAAGTGTGGAAGCCTGCGCAGAAGTTTAAGGACTTGCTGCAAAATTACGACATGACTGCTCTCATGTTACTGGATTACTCACGAGTGGGCTGTACAGCCTGTCACTTGTTTTCAGTCATTAGAAAAATTCATTAAAGTTTTGTAAATAAGTAAATTATGGTAATGGACTCCTACAGCCTACAGTGCACAGTTACGAGGTGAGCGAGGATTTCAGGTCAATTTGTAAGGTATTTTCTCCCTCCTTACCGTATGCCTTAGTTGTGCAATCAGAACGCACGTTCGGCTAATATCGGAAGGTTTGGAGTTCGAGTCGAGAGCGCATTTCTGGGTTCGAAAATTCTAAATGATCTCTGCCAGTGACGCCTCAAAGAAATGATAGTGAATGATAATTCTTCACCCATAGGGTTTGGCGTTTGGGTCCCGACCTCCGCAGCCGCCCTTTAAGTGGGAATTAGCTGAATGCATTTTTCCTCCTTACCGCGTATCTTTCGTGGCGTAATTGGAAAGCACGTCCGGCTGGCATAGGAACGTTAGGGGTTCGATCTGGGCGACGGCAGTATGAATTTCGACAGTTTTCTGACTTCGAAAATTCTAAATGGTATCTGAAAAATCTGTGATGGCTGTTTCGGGAGTCCTTTTTAGTATCCGAGGTTGTTTATGAGCTTCGATATTCAGTGGAATTCCGGTTAAATGAACATTCTATAATTATACATTTTATGTTTTATGTGAACTGAGGGAAGTAGAAAAATGGGTCGAGGGCCCCGAGTTTGACATTTTTGGGCTAAGTCTCCGCTCGTGCTTGTACGTGGTTTGTGTGGCATTCGGCCAAAGATGATCGGCAAACTAAGTTTCCTCGAAACGCCGCAAGAAAAGTTTTAACGCTGTTACCTTCATTGAACCTTGGCATTTTCCCATCTGTTTCTGCGTACAGAATTGTCATAATGATAAAACGTCTGTTTCGCCTCTCAAATAGAATTACTTTACAGTACTTTTTTATCAACAAAGCTCAAAATAATTCCTCATTAAAGTCCGCAGAAAAAAAAAACTGAAAATACAAAAAACTAAACTTTTACACATGTTAAAGCTAATCTCAGTTACACACTTATGTTCCTTATGGTGCAGAGCCATCTGTAGGAGAAATTTTCTACTATCCTCTTGTTAGCGAAAATATATGGGAATTCATGTCATGCATTTTAGCTCACTCGCGTTCTACTACAGCAGCTCATTTACTTTTTAAGAATTTAGAAATGGTTTGTGACTTTTGATGTTCACTGGATCGTGCTTTTAATGCTTTCGTATAAAGATATAGCAAAATGACATGGTAAAATAAACTTTTAAGTGGATCAGAGCATTGTTCTAAAATAAAAAATTTGAATATGAGTTAAAACGTTTCTATTAAAAAGTATTAATCCTCCCTCAGGATCAAAGCACGAGGGCTGTTTACTTAACTACCCGATTGAATCTTTTAAAAATCATAGAAAAGGCTTAAAAACTACTTTTTGATGTCCCCATCAAACTACTTCGATCCTACATGTTTGGACTAACGTTGATGCACTCTTAAAAATAGTACTGAAATAATTATTTTGGTACATTGGTCTAATTTTTTAAGGTGACTTTTAATCTACAAAACAGGTAAAAGTCATAAGGAGCAAGATCAAGGGGAGTATGGAGGACCGCTAGAATAATTTTTATTTGGCCTCAAAATTGCGTATGGATTGGTCGCGTATCTACCTTAGACAAAACACTGTCCATTACGATCCCAGGATCTAACCCCGTGCGATTCTTTTTTGTTGGAGTTCGTAAATGATCGCGTGTATATGCCTCCAGGTCTAACATCTATGACTGATTTCAAAGCCTTTATCACAGCTGCTGTCGCCAGCATCGATACAGACATGCTACACAAGGTTTGGCATGAACTGCATTATAGACTTTTAATGTATGCCGTGTAATAAAGGGAGTGTATACTGAACATTTGTGAGGGCTACATTCAAACCTTGATTATAATATCTCTACATGAACAATTTATAAAATAAATACATTAATTACATTTTGCGCAGTAAAGCTTTGAAATCCCGGCATTCATTTTGACTTACCCTATACTTCTTCGACTTATGTGTGATTCTAAAAATTTAAAACTCTATCCGAAATAAAATCTGAAGTACTTACTTGGCTATTTTGAGCAAACATTAAATTCAAACAATTTGTATTTTTTTAAAGAAAATAACATTTAGCATTCGAAGAAACGGAAATCTATTTCGTTAAGTCAAACGAATCCCGTCCATAAAAGTATTTTTCTGATACCTTTTAAATCCGCCTTTTGACTTAGATAATCGTTTCGTTTTTTTATTAAAAATTCTGCATAACCTAATGCTTTGTAAAATATGTAAAGGAATTCTGATGAAAGATATCGATTTTATAATACACATGAACCTAGAGGCATGCCTCATTATCTAAAAAAACAGAAGGGATCTGTTTAGAAAATTCTGTTAATGCTACGAACATTTCGTGATAACTTTATGGTGGTCGGAAAGACATACCATTGCGAATCATACGTCACAATCAGATACATATTTCATTCTTGGAAACTAAATGTTCCCTTTTATTATTCTAATTTTTGTTGAACTCTAGTGAGTTTAGTCACGGAAGAAACCTATTAATCTGTCTTTTAACAACGGGCCTAATGTTCTCAGAAATTAGTACAAGTATCTACGACATACACTTCATTAACGATATGAATTTGCTACTGTGTAACAATTAATTATTGGTCCATCGCGTGATTTAGGCAGTGATTTAAATTTTACTTGATCTGTAATTTAAATATAACTAGAAAAAGGAGCTTTAATTCGTAAACAAATATGTCTCGGAAATGTATGATAATGGTTGAGAGAATTTCTTTTGTCCAAAGTTCCGCATCTTGCCGTCCCTCTTCATTAAACTCAGAACTGATAAAAAATATACCTAAACGTAATTACTACGTTTACCAAAAGTTTTATAGACCTAAATGATAATGCAAATATTTAATCAAAATTATAATTACTGGATAATAATTAAAGGGATCGTATGCTTATTAAATGTACAAGTACAAAAAGGGTTCTTCCGCGTAGACTTGAGACAATTATTCGAAAACATTTACATAATCAAGATTATTTGTTTGTTCATTTAAATATGTCATGTGTCGAGTAGGCGAGAGCTATTTTCTTAAGGGTAAGGATGTTTTTGTAGAGTGTTTCCGGCGAAAACTGACTTGTACCTAAGTTACACTTTAAAAAATCACTAAATCCTGAATGCAGTTAAGTTCTTTCAGAAGGACGCCAACCCAGGATGAACTATCAGTGTTCCCCAATTTCACTACTTGGCCACTAATGCATACTCATATATTTGCGATTCGAATTAATATGTTGAATCAGGTTAAAGAATTTTTTTTAAAATTTAACTTTAATAATTCTTGTTGGTATTTATCTTTCAGTTAAAGCTTATTTCATTGTCAGCTTATATCTTTTAAGAACTTTAAAAGCCATTTTATACCATTTTTCTGCGACTCATGTGGCTTAAAGTGTTACTCACAAGTGGTATGCAATTGTTCAGTTGTTCCTATAGGTTGTTCCATAATTGGTTCCCGTAGGAATACCGTTAATTTGCAGAAAAAACTTATTTTAACAGCTAATAAAATTCTGAAAAAGCGTACATTTAAAATAAGAGTTCCATTTATCGAAATCAGTTAAGTTTCTAATGCCAGGAAATGGGTGATACTCAATCAAACTATTGTAAAATTTATTAAGTGGCAAGGTAGTGTACAAGTTCTCAAAATCGTAGCAATTAATATAGTAAACTTCTTGTTTGTTAATAGTTTTAATAACTTTCTGATTATTGCCGATAATCAAGTTCTTATGTAATGCAATATTAGTTTTCTTCTGGACCTCAATACTAACGTTTCGGAGAGTTTTGGTGAAACTGATATCAATTCCTTTTTGGAATTATTTACTACATTAGCAAAACATCTGAATTTGATTCGTCTTTTTATGAAATTTTGGAAGTTGTATACCAACTGGAGAATTTATAGTATTATTTACTGTTAATTCATGTTTTTTGTAAGTTGCTTTGAGTCTATTAATAACCGAGTTTTCTTGACTTTCAGAGATTTGTTAAGTAATCGTATTATTGAATTCACTGGTAATAATTTCTTAATAGAATTTTTAACAAATAACACTAAAATTATTGTTAGCTTTATTAACAGTGGTAATAATAAATTGGATTTTAAGTTCTTTAATGTTTTTCTTAAGTTTCTTGTAATCAAAATTGATGCTGTTTATAATATTGAATTGAAATTTATTGATATTGTTTTTAATGTCATTATAAACATGATGTATTTATTCCTTTTATATGTATATAATTCTTAATGTATACTTTTTATATTAATAATATAATTTATATTAACTAATTAATATTATTAGATAACTTTAATATAATTCTTAATATATTCTTCACATATACATAAAGATAGAAAAAGAAAACTACATTTATTAGCTTATATATTGATATCAATGTTTACTCATTCACAAATAAAAAAAGCTTCTTTATATCACAGCACACAGCTGAATTTTGATAGAATAACAAAATCTTCTTCAAGCAGAACAATCGAGTCTTTAATTTAGGTACAATATGATCATTCAGTATTAAACTACATAAATGATAAATCATACATTTTTATATATTACGTAAGTAACTAGATCTGAAGCTAAGCCTCGCTAGAACCATTTGCATCGTTAGAAATGCGTCGCTAGCAACGCATCCATCAAAATCTACCGACAAAATAGATGAAAATCAAACATCTGAAGGTAACAAATGAGAATACATAAGATTTAATAAAGTACAAAATGAAACACGCAAAAGGCCTATAACTTGTGGGATCTAGTACGCTTGACAATCATATAATGGTAACTAGATCTACCTAAGGTTTGTACCTTGCGAATTATAGTACAGGCGTGAAGATGAATATAACCAGGGAAAGGGTGTAAAAGCCTCTTTTATTTATCACAAACTAGCTAACAAATGGCACGGGCTTTCGGGCTTAGAACCAAAACACTATTCACTTGCGGTGAGAACTTAAAGCATAATTTTACAATAAATTTAAAGATAAGGATGCAGTGCTGTACTATACAATTCAATTTGGTCTAACAGGCTAACTCAGAAAACTTACACTGGCTAGATACTAACCAGACGGCCAGAACACGTAGCCGCTGTTAAGAATTAACAGCTGGTAGAAGCTAAAAAACGTGCGCTCACAATAGCGAAATCACGCTCTGTTTAACTTTTTCGTTCCAGCACTTTAAATTCTCTCCTTCGCCTACTTCATTTACATTCTGGCGAGGAAATGCGAGAGGGAATAAGAGAATTCAGAAAAGGCTCACAAATCAAATTTACTAAAACTAAATAGATCCCTACAAATTAGTATCAAGTAAAGTGCTTTTGCGTAATATTTTAGAAGTTTATTTACAACAGCAGCTCAAGGAAGCAGCTTACAACAATGCCAGTCGGAATCGAACATCAAAAGTCCTCATCTGAAAGGTAATGAAATGCCAATTTTGGTTGGCTATGCAGTGCATTCTTCCTGCCCGTCCCCACGCACGGCTTCTCGCTATTCCAGAGATTTCGCCTACTGATTTATTAGGATAAATTACTACTGATAATTTAAATATTCAACGCTTTATATTATAGTGATACCCTGACGTACGCAAATTTGCAGCTGCGTAAGATTACAAAAGCCGTAATATTCAAACTGAAACTTACCAATTAGAAATAAGGACTTCATAAATAATTTCTCCTCTCCACGACCCGTGCTTATTACATTAGAACAGTTACGTTATTTGAATAAAGCAAAGACACGAGGGCAATGTGCTTGAGAGAAGAGATGCTTTCGTGGAGACGTTTCGAGAGAAACTGGCTTGTATTCACGTTACACATGGGTAAAAACATGAAAACTAACCATTGGAGCCAGTTTGCTCGCCTTGGATTGAACCCAAACCACTTCGAACTGCC
>KK116045.1:105031-298186 GCA_000611955.2 Stegodyphus mimosarum
CTGACGTGATTTCATTCGCTTGTTTATTATTTGTAGTGTTCGTTATTTATTTACTCTTAAAACGGGTTCGGAAACGGAAAAATCGCATACTCCGATAATAAAATAAAATAAGCAATTAATTTAGAAGAAAAACTAAAAATAATTCGTACGTATGAAAATGGGAAAATCAACAAATCAAATCAACAGTCTTGGAATAGTAATCAATCCATTCTGACAGTGAATACGACAGTTATGGATAAAGTTAGCATTGTTGAAAGCAGGAAAGGTACGGTAATACTGAAGTGTACAACCAAAAAAAATTGCGCTCGATTTTAGAGATTGAGAAACTTTTTAGTACATGCTCATTTTAAAAACAGCGCTAAGAAACTGCAAAGAAAAGTTAAAATAATCACTTCTGAAAGCTGTAATGTAACAATATTTCATCGGCGTCGACAAACTGAGGAGATTCGATTACAAATATGTGTCTTCGTTGTGCGGTAAAGATGTCGTAAATGTTACCACGATCTGATTGCAAATTTGTGAACCAGTTTACGACGCCTTTACTATGCCATATACAACTTGGGAGAAATCCTTTTGCAGCTGTTGTTGGCCAGATATTACAACTCCCTGTTTCTGTAGCTGCAACAGATTCCTGAAGTCCTGAGGGCTGATCCAATGCTTACTAGGCGGGTATTACTTCGTATTTAATACTTCAATTTGACCTCAACATTTGCTTTAAATTTCTCGTAAGCTGCGGAGGTTATGCTCTGAAATATTTTTAAGTTCTGTGTAATCGTCAAGCCGACGTGATAATAAAGATATACTTTAAATCTTCAAATGATTTTGTATTTAATGCGCTTTAGAAGTAAGACGGGGAGATAAATCATCTGTTTGTCTTTAATATTCTAGGAGTTGACTGTTAATGTAGTACAGTACTCATGTATCTGCAATAGTAAAGAAATACAATAGTAAGGAGAAAATAAAGACTAGTAAAGAAAAATGGTAAAGAAGTAAAACAATAGTAAAGGAAAACTATTGTTTAATAAATTATGTTCAGTTAACAAGGACATATTTCGAGAATACTTTTCATACATTATTAAAAAATAATTACGTTAAAACTGCATTAGCATTGATTGAAATACCGTCATTCCAAAGAATATCACTATACATTCCTTGGAAATTTTTTATTCAGTAAGGAAAAATTTTATTCCTTTTATTACTAATTCTCTTACTTAACTAAAAATAACTTGTGCATTTGAATCGCTTCAATTTATCACGACCTGACGATTAACTCTTTCTAACGTTGATTGTTTGTTCATTGTAAAGCTTAAAAGTGTTCTTTAGAAAATGTTTGAATCTTTAAGATGCAGAATGAATTAAAACTTTCGGTTTAATTATATGCCAATAAAAAAGCAGAACATAGTAATATAAATGTAAAATGCTAGATGAAAAATAGTTATGTATTGGGTTTATATTTTTCTTTCGTTGACTGCAAAAGACAATAGAAGCCATTGTTTAATTGTAGATAAAAGTCAAGACTCAATTAAATTAACAGAAGTAATAATGTCACCAGAATCTCCTTTTACTTTTCTATTCAGTTCAAAGTGAAAGTTTGGTTATTTGAAAAGAAATGAATGAAAATTTAAATTGTTCTATTATCAGTGAGAATAAAAGGACCACTGGTTAAATTCCTACATTATTGGTCTTTCCAGTTGTTCTGGTATATATCATCAACTGATCCTTGGTTTTTGTTTGCTAAATAATATTAGTATTTCACGCGCCACCGTTATATTTCAGTTCAATGCACTGAATGCTGATATATGTACGTATATATAAACAAGGAATGAAAGTGTTTCTTTCTTTGGAAGGGCAAAGTGAACGTGCTGAGGATATATTAATGTTGGGGGGTTTTATTCAGCATTTGAAACAAAAGAAATTCTTGGAATAAAATTCTCCCACACAAAGCTAAATTTCAGAAGGAAAATCTATTTCAGAGTTTTCTCAGAGAGCCAAGATAAACCTTATCGATCTGTCGGAGAAGAAATAATAGAAGTCATAAAGTTGAATTCGGGCAGCTGGTCCGATGCCATGGTTTCATGCAGTAGCAAATATTATAACTATGGGTTCTTGCTAAATGAACTGAAGTATCAGATTGAGTTACTGCTTAGTCATCTGAATAGGTTTCTGCAGAATTTTCTTTAACTATGAAAGAACTCTAGGTGTAAGAACTATGCGATAAAAGAACTTAGCACTGATCTTGTGAAAAGTTATCTAGCTATTTATGTAAAGAGATGTGTTATAGAGGCTGGATTTTATCAGCTATCCAAACTACTTAAGCATGGAAATTGAAACTGGAAGCATAAGGATATGAGCTCTTAGATAATTAACTTCGTAATGTAACCTGATGAGCTTTTCATATGCTTAATTGCATTTAGAACTATAACATTTTACATTACTTTAAAAAAAAATTTTAATCATATTACTTTAAGTACCTATGTAAAACCGGTTTGAATTTTTCAATAAATTTAATATTTAGAATAATAATTATATCATTCTCATTTTTCAGAACGCTTTGAAAACGACTTTTTGACTTTTCTAAAAGTTATTCAGGTATAAAATTTAAAGTATCACAAGGACCAAATTTCTGATTCCTTTAAGTAAGGAAGTTAACCACAGCCAACCCAATCTAACACACTGAGTTCGAAAATGACTTTGAAAGCATTAAATTAGCTAAGCTTTGTGAGGTATTTATATTTAAATCTAAAGTTCTAACTTAGAACCCCATGAACACTAACAAGCGAATAATCGCTTAAGTGTGTGAACAAAACACGTAAAACTTAAGTAGGGTTTAAAACCCTTTATTTTTCAATACATTTGCAGTCAGTCCCTGCTTGGAACGTTACACAAAGCCGCCACTCGGCCTTGAACTTAATAATAATTTAAACTAAAACTAGCTTAACTAAGCTATTTAAAAGGTATAGCCGAAGCTATCGGAGATCTAACTAGTTGGCCTCTAAGTATTAATTAAATCGGCGAAGCCAAGCAAGGGCCTAAAGTATGACCGAGCGTAGTAACAGCTAAGAGAGACGTAGCCAAAAGTCAAACGTGCGCTAGTCGGGGAATCAGACTCTCTTACTTGAAGTCGGTGAAGTCACGACTCAAATAGTACTCTTTCTCATTTGCATTAACTGCGTTTCTGAATTTACATTCTGGCAGGAAATTGTAAGCTGAAATTAGAATAAGATAGGAAAGATATAAAACTTAAAATAACTGTTAATAAACTTAGGATAAACCTTACAGCTTTGCTACATAAATTTGCTTCTATTAAAATGAAATAAACAATAATATCTGATACAAAAATTATTTGGCACACAGAAATCAACAAAATATTCTTTCAACGTTGAAAATTGTAAAACGCAGTTGCTAGAATACAATAAACAGAATGTAGATTGTCACATCATTTATACGTATAACGTTTCTTTATAGAATCCATGGACGTTTTACGCATGAGACTCCAAGGGCTGCCATGCAAAAAAAAAAAAAAACCTATGGCTTTCGAAGAAAATAATGTCCTGATGTCCAGGCTCACGAAATTCATTACTGATTGATTAATAGTTGCAGAGAAAAACGTTTAATGGGTTACATGTATCATAAATAAGAGAAAAGCCTAAGAGTAAAAGAGTAAAAAACCGGATTCGGGGGTACAAAGACAGAGAGTATTAATTTTGAAAAATAAGGAAACTGGAGAGAAACGGCGGTTTTCGCGGTCACTGTGTTATTCAGATTCCTCAGATTTAGTATATTCAGCTATTTCTGTTTCTGAAACTTTTAACAGAGTTAACAAAGCTCATTTAAATAAATATTTCTTTAACATATCTTTTCTGTTTGAAAAATAGAAAATGTTCGGTTGCTTTTTGTTTGACAACGAAGCACAATTTACATTTATTTTTCTACACAGATGAAACTGAAATTAATATACAAAAAATTATATTTTGGGACAAAAATTAAGTTTTTGCAAATGAATTAAAACCAGACTTCGTTTAAAGGTTTCAGACAGCAAACCCCTCTTTGTCGCGTGAAATAATTGCATCATTATCTTGTTCTCTACATTGCACTCTGAGAAATCGTGCAGGATGTGAAAGTAAAATATCATTTCAAGCATTGAAAATGAAGACTTTTTAATTATATTGTTTTAAAGTACTTAAAAATATAGTAAACATTGTTCTATCCGACAAATATTCTTCTATCTAAATATTTAGAGAATGCACGTTAATATCTATGTTTTACTCACTTAACTTGCAAAATTATTTTAATTATTTATTTTATGCGCTCTAAACTTGCAAAATTACTTTCAAAGTAATGTTTAAGCCATTTTTTTAATCGTAAATCTAATGAAAATAAAACACCGGAAAAGATACGGAATTGTACAATAATTTCATTTTAAGTAATTTAAAAGGTGTCATTTTGGTTTAAAGTTGATTTACTTTCTGACTGTAATCTACAGAAAACAAAACTTTAATATTATTTTCTCAGCATTTCTTAGTTCTTGTCCATTTTGTGTAACCACCATTTTTGTATTTTATATATTTTCAGACTCAGCTCCGACACTCACTTGTTTTCAGGGTTTCATGTAGATAAAGATGGAAGTCTTGGTTGTTGCTTGAGATTTCAGAACCTTAACAACTCAGAACAGCGTGTTTGTAAAAGTTTTGCAGCTCCATACTTTAGACAGAGAGTTTTCAGATTTTTATTACTGCTGTCACTCTAGCTGAAAATTACTTTTTTTTTCATAAAAAATTTAAAGCTTAAGCAAAAATTACGTTTTAATATTAGAATTGAACATAAATGAAAATTTTTATTAATAAAAATAATTTTTGTTATAAATATTAAGACATTACATTACATGGAATTTATTTATATTTTTATAAAACTATGAACATGCAGTATTGGCATTTAAAAATAATATTATCTCCTTAGCTCTTAATTATATAAAAGTTATTGAATGTGAATTCCACTGTTCAAAGGTTGAGAAAAATTAGATATTGGGCTAATCAGTTTATGTCATATGAGACATTTTTTGAATGGAAAAATTGCGATGTTACTATTATACATATATTACGCACTATAAAGGAATAGATACACTGATGAAACATTTTCACGAAAAATGGGAACAGGGCACAAAGGTTCTCATTATTCCTATCACACGGAGTACAAGTTATTGCTTTATACATATCAGAAACATATTAAAATCTTTCCCTCATAAAAAGTGGTTAATTAAGTCTTCCTCACTAATACTAGGAGAGGAAAATGTAAGTGGATACTTAAGCACATATTGACGGAGGGCAGACAGAATTCTATGCATTGTTTGTGTTGATGAAACTTTACTGTTTAAACTTTTCTTAAAAATATGCCCACCAAGCAGTACTTTTAGGATAATTTCAGTTATGCAGAGTGCTACCAAAACGGCAAAGTAGTTAGTGACTCTAACTGCCGTACCGAAGGGCCCCGGTTCGAATCGGCATGGATGTGTTTGACCGTCCCCTCATAGGAGGCCTCGGTGGCCCACCTATCAGGAGCCTCCATAACAAAGTGACCACCGCTTTCGGCCTTAGTAGGGACCAACATCTAAGAACGGCTTGGGCCCGCCATTTGAAAAAAAAGTTATCTAGAGTCTCTTATTTAGTATTGGCGAGTTACCACACTGATACTAATAAAATTTAAAATTCAAGAAACTTTATTCATCCACTCCCTGCGGATTACAGTTAAATCAAGAATATACACTAAAAAAAAGTGGAAGTTCTATATCTTCCGTTCTACTGGGCCGATTGATGAAATTCAAATTGCGTTTTCCATGTCTCGAAAGCGTGACTTAGGATATATATTAGATTTATATATAACGCTGGCCTAACATAGGTATTCTGACACAAAATCAGACTTTTTCTGAAGCAACATACCAATGTTTTTTTCAATATTTCGATTCTACGACTCAAAGTATGCCCAGATATAAAATTTTGTAATTTTTGGTGAAAAATGTGTAGAGAAATTTAAAAACTTATCTTGGCGGATTTTTATCAGTTTGAGCCAAGAATAATTCAGTTAGCGGGATTCTTAATTTATAGCAACCTACTTGCTTTCCTTTTTCTTCATTGTTACACGAGAGGAAAAAAGACCCATCGTTCATTCTTTCAAATAATTTTAAAAAAGTGCGTAAACCACATTTTTGTTATTATCGCTTATATTAAATACGCCAAATTTCAAAACGCTCCAAAATGTAAGTTCACGTATATTTTAGGAAATTTGAATAAAAAAACTCTAATTTTTTGCTTGTACGCTTATAAATACGTCTACTTTAAAACGACGTTAAAAAGTTTATAGGTTATCATACAAAACGTTTTCTGAAAAATTTACAAAAAATATTTAAAAATACAAATTAAAAAATAAATCATAAAAAAATTGACGAATTTTATTTGGAATGAACCTAAATTTCGAAATATTTTCGAAATATTTCGAAATATATATATATAAAATAATATTCAAATAAATTTAGTAAAAAAAGACATATTATTAAATTTATACCAAATTCAATGAACACTGAGGAGCTAAAATTTCGAGAGCTATTCTTCAAAAAATACTCGTGCGATGTTTACAAAAATTGGCAGTTTGGCATAATTTGAGTCGTAGAATCGAAATAGGAAAAAAATGGCATGTCATTCCAGAAAAAGTCCGATTTTGTGTCAAAATACCTATATTCGAACAATGCTATATATAAATCTAATACATATCCTAAGTCGCGCTTTCGAGACCTGAAAAACGCAATTTGAATTTCGCCAATATACACTGAATATTTTAACAAATATTTGACTACTAAATATATTCTTTTTTCTATGCGTTGCTAGTTTTCAAAATTCAAATGATTATCAGGAATGTTAAATTACATTTTTACCTGTGCAATTTATGTCCGAGCAGCATAAGGATATACTATCGATGTGTTTCAAAAAGATCCTAGTTGATTTCTTAGTTACATCTCTTAGAACCGAAATATTGAAAAAAAAATGGCATGATCGATGGTAAAGATTTAAATCTATCTTTCACAATATTGGTTTTTTTACCTTTTCTGTTTTCCTAGAAATGCCTACTGAATAGTATTCATCTCTCATAAAAAGCCAGATCAGTAACTAGAGATTATTTTTTCTGTAAGTGGCAAATTTATCCAACAGTTAAGCTTCAGTTAAATTAAGCTTCATATGGTAAATGTAACAAGTAGCTCATTTGTCCTCTTAGCATCAAGGTACAAAAGTTATAGCCCTTTTATCACCGCCTATTCTACGTCGCTGAAGACAATGAGATATACTTTACTATCTATATTACTTGTCATGCCGAACGCGGTCTTCGGATGCCATATACTCCTAGATGCTTGGGATCCCAATGGATTCCCATTACATAGATGTCAAGAGGAGACTGCTTTGATGCCGAAATATAACTCTATTACAGAGCTAGGGGACACGCCAGTAATGGTTGATGCATACGACTTGCTTGCAGTGCCAGTAACATTGTCCAAGGAAACGGAGTTTATTATCCGGAAAAAATGAAGAGCAGAGGGACAGCGAAGAAGTGTGCGGGAGACGTTCTTTTTATGACAACTATGTAATTGCAGGTCTCAAAAGAGTTTTCTAGACTCTATTTGAAGTACCTGCGCCCAAGAAAACTGATGCTTTTATCTAAGGAAATTTATCTGCATGTGAAATCGAACCTCTAAATAAGACAACACTATGTTTAACAGAATTGTCATTTAGCACGATAGAACTTTTACTGTTATTGTTCTAGCCCCTTTTTATTATAAAAGAATACTATAATATATGTGTTCTCATATAAGGATCCTTCACAAACATTTTGTGAAAATCTCTATTCAGGTTATTTGTAGCAATTAGAATAATTTCAAGGACTGTTTTGGAGGACTGATGTTATTGCATATGTCTTTCCTTAGATTTAATTTCATGGAAAATGAAAACCTTCCAATGAAAAAGCATTAAATATCTGTTCTTTCAAAAGGGTTTTCCGTTTCAGCTACTGAACTAATGCAGACGCAGTGAATAGTTTCCATCAGTGTAATTAAAATCTGCATGAAAACATGCTTGACTAGCTATTCAATCTTCAAGCCTAAATCTCTAAAAGCTTAAAATACATGCTATAAAAATTAAAGTAATTTAAAAGGAATATAGTTTATTTTACGTTTTTATATTCATTGAGGAAAACTCGAAGCAAAAAATGAAACGTTTTAATTTGCCGTATTTAGATTAGCAATATCAGTTCATTTATATCAGACGCATGTAGATTTCACTGTCTGTAGTTTTAATGAATTAACTCATACTTCCTAGAAAGCGAAACGATGTCTTTTTTAAAGCATTAAGTTAAGGCCAAAAATTGAATTAAAAATAAAATTAAACATAAGACCTTTTTTTTCATAAAGTACTAGTGATAATTAATGCTAAGAGTATAATATTGCGAATGTGGTTGGTTCTTAAACATCCGACTCATTATACTCACGTGAGTAAAATGATTTCTTATAAAACTTATAAATCCAGTACTTATAAATTTGTCGCTGGCGTAAGCAAATCGGGACTTTAAAATCTTAAAAAATGATAGATTAATTTTAGTTGCTTTTGTAACATTCCTTTAAGCGCCTTTACAGTGTCATTCTAGAAATTTGGCGCAGTTTTTACTTCGTTAACCTTATACACTTTACTTGGTACTTTACTTCGCGTGGTACTTTACTTCGGGAAACTAATAGCACATTTTTAATGTCACACAGAGTAAGAATATGCAATCGATTTGTGCGTTAATACATTTCAAAACGATTTTGATAATAAATGCTATATTATCATTATATGAAAAATTTATACCATAACAATTTATTTGCATTTAATTAATAGCTTTGCTTTAAAAACCGAATTAATTTTAAAAATAAAAATATTTATGAAGACATGCTGTTTCAGGAAGTTTTTATGCTCAGGATAAAATATGAAAATTAAATTCACCAAAAATGTTTAACTATTTTTCAATAATTTTCAATAAAATTCCTGTCAACACACGATTAACTCTTGATGAAATGGACAGCTCAAACAAGGAAAGATAGCGTTTAATTTAAATTGAGATTTCAATATAATTTTCAAAGAATCCTTTTGAGGGCAATCGGCTAATTTAGAGAGATAGAGTGCAAAAATGCAGGCACGATAGTAAATAGTACTCCAGCTACTTTCGGAGGAAAAGAATGATTATTACAAATGCAAAAGCTATACTTTATGCAAAACCTTTTAATTAGCTTCTGTATGTAGCAAAAATCCAGCCTATAAGCAAACATGTATGCATAAACATTGTTACGAATTTTTATATATCTATATAATTTTAATGAAATTATATCATGTATATTTTAAGATGAAATGCCACAAAAATACGAAGCTCCTTCTGAAAAATGAGGTTACATGGGTAAAACCATTTGACATTGAGATAAAAGGCTCGCCAAATAGGAAGCTAGCGCCAAGATGGCCAAACATTCGGAGACTAATTTTTGTAATTGAATTTGGCGAGAAATCCACAGAAGTCGCCAAACTTGGCGACCATTCGAGGATGTTTGGCTCCAATCCCTATATAACTGCAGTTGGTCTGAATCGTATATCTAATTGTAACTGCACCTGCCCCTTTATGCAACTGTAACTGTATATGCCTTCCAGCAATTTTCCGAAATAGACAGTACTGGAAATATCTCATCGGCCGGATCAAAACTCTTTAAGCCAGGAGAGAGCAGC
Organism: Stegodyphus mimosarum; assembly: GCA_000611955.2. Lineage (NCBI taxonomy): Eukaryota > Metazoa > Arthropoda > Arachnida > Araneae > Eresidae > Stegodyphus > Stegodyphus mimosarum. Next base: position 114,814 of record KK116045.1, read on the forward strand.
AGTTCTCAGTTTATAGTTCAGAGTTGACTTCGTAAAATTGAGAAATCTTCTTGCGAGCTTCGCGTTTTAGATACGCTTTGCTTTGCGTTGTGTTAATAGTTAGTGGTAACTACTGATTAGGCACTGTCAGACTGAGAAGAGCTGTACGAGTAATTTTGTGGAAAGTTCCAGAAATGTAAAATGTATCTTTTGGGAAAATAAATATTATGAATCTATCATTGGTTGTGTATGCATTCAACTCATTACGAACCATTACTATGAAATAAAGTTTGGTGTCAGAAATGGGATTGAATGCCTGTGACAAGAGCGATTGATGAGCAACTGAGACAGCTGGGGACAGCCTTTGCTGCATTTCAAGAACAGACGAAAACAGGCCAGGAATAGAGATGAAGGCTTTTTAAGAAAAGATGGAAGGGGCAGTCAAATCTGTTAAAGAAAAGAGAAGAGCAGGCCAATGAAAGATTGCAGCAAATGAAAAGAGAAATTACTGTCAGAACAGGAAACAAATTCGAAGCTATGGAAGGGAGAAAAGATGCGGGTGAAAATAAAGTTCTAAAATTCGAAGAAAGGCTTTATGCTGCCGAACACAAAATCAGAGAAGGAGTTTCTGCTGTCGAACAAGAAATTGATAACAGAGTTTCTGAAAGGAGCTGAAAGCTAAAAAAATATATAGTTACATCAGGAAGCAATTCTGACAGCTTTAAATTCATATCTATGTTTTCTTGTCCCTCCCTAAATCTATCGATGTATGATGGAAAGACCTCCTGGCAGTTGTACAAGACCCAGTTCTTTGTTGTGTCCAACACAAGCGGATGGCATTCCGAAATTAATGCCCGCCATCTCGCCGCTTCTCTCAGAGCAGACCCAACGGATATTCGTCAAACTCTGCTTGAGAACCAGAGACTAGTCTTCGAATCTCTATCGGGCGCGTTAGAGCTGCGCTTTGACGAGAAGTGTTTAAAAGACTATAGCAGGCCATCCGGGTCCTTGAGATACAGAAAGCTCTGAGATTAGCGGATATCAAGGATTTGAAAGGAACTTTAATGTATGCCAGGGATTTCGAGGCGATCCATTAAGCAACTTGTAGACACCGCCACCCAATCATAGCTGCTCAAGTCCAGGAAACCAGTAATAAAGTGATTGCTGCTTTATACGATTTTACGAGGCAAATTAATGCTTTGAAGCGAAATATGAGAGAAAACAAACCGACTTTAATGTGCTGGAAACGTAGTGGTGAAAGCCAAGCACAAAAGAACGGCCGAACACCTCAGGGTAGGGGAATTATGGCCTCTCCCAAGAAAGGGGAAGGAAATTTAGTGGGGCGGAGGATGCCAGATATTGAGAAAGCCCATTTTAAAGCCTTCAGGTCTCTGCAGTTAGTGGCTGAAGTAATGAACGTTTCATTGTGAGACATATAAATGGAGTTAATTGCAATATGACCATGGATAAAAAAGCCAATGTTATCGTCATTCGAAAAGATTTGGCTTAATAATTGGAAGGTAAATTATCTGGAAACCGGCCTGCCTTACCGTCATGACTGTGTCTGGTGATAGAATCGAAATCGATGGAAAGTTCAATGTTGACATCACGTTTTGATTTGCCATATACCAACACTCGGCTTATGTGGCAGATATTACAGGCCCTTGCATACTGGGATTAGACTTTCTAAGGAAATACAATTTTTCCTTAGACTTTAACTTGCGACTTAATACTGCGCCGGACTCCAGCTTGCGCCTTAAACATTTCTCTGTAGGATAACTAAAACCTGGACTTAGTTTTAATGTTAAATTCTATTTTTTGAGTTTACGCAATAAGTGCTGGTTGGTTTTGTAAGCGCCAGGAATACCTTCCGTTCACTTTATTTGAGATTTTAATAAAAGGGTCTTTTACACTATTCTTACGTTTCTGTTTGATTAACTAGCCATAGCGATAAGCAGCTTAATTCAATTTAGAGTCTTGACTTACCAAAAAGAGTGCGCGTTACCAAAAAGAGTGAGACGCTATAAGTTTAATTCACATCATGGACATGATCAACCGCTAAAAAGTAAATGTTGTCGAGAAATGATACGATTAGCAAAATAGTTTTCAATTGTCATGCTGAGATTCAAACAGTGGAGATGGAACTGACACAGAAGTACCCAACAGACGACACGGTTACAAAGGTATGTAACTCAAATGCTTTATAAGAGAATTGTCTAGCCTATCGTATCAACTAAAAATTATTAGAAGCAAACTGTAAGACAACAAAGACAAGAGTGCTGCAGTTTGTTACAATTCTTGAGACAGGTAGATGTAAAACACTTTTGAGTCTAGTGACATCACTATCTGCTCTGCGGCTTGTATATTAATTTTGTGGCGGCTTTGCCTTCTCGCAACACATTACCATGTCGTGGAAGGCTATATGTGGATGACATGTGCAAGGCTCCAGGGTATTTGTTAACGACAGAGTGCTTTAAACCTCACAAATACATACATTGTGTTTACCTATCTGTAGGCACAAAGCTTTCTGGTAGTAACGCCATATTATATAACATATTTTAGGGGATTACAGGTGCTTGCACAATGCCACATTTTGCACCTGCTGTTTTATTCATATGGTTTATTACTGCTTAAAGATTCACGGTAATCGTCGCAATGAATTCGATAGCTTATACAGAAGAGGACAGTATCAAGTGGACAAGTTTTGAGATAAGCCGTTTTTATTTGCGTATACATAATATTTTCCTGTTCAAAATGTGTGAATTTTAACTGTAAGAATCCAAGAACATTAGGCCTTTTTTCTGTGATGAAAAATATGATTTTGATGTGATTGATTGAAAAAGCTCAGTTTTGATCAATTTGGACTAAGTAATTTTTCTTCAAAAATAAAAATAGTATATAGAATTTTCTGTTGAGTGAGAGGAGTTCTTTTGAATAATTTAGTTGATTTGAGTGTTGTTATTGTATGTCAAGTTCCATTTAGAAGTGTGAATTTGATCTTACTACAAGATGTAAAACTGTTTATTTCAGTTTGCTAGTTAGCAAATAATTGAAAGAAATCAGTTCGTTTTTTTCATATATTTATGTGGTTATATAGCATATATGCCCTGAGAATAAATGTGAATTATGAGAAATCTCAAGAGAAAATGTTTGCTAAAGTAAGATTTTCCAGTATACTATGGAATTTCTATTTCATAATCTCCCTTAGTGTTTCCAAATCCCAAGAAACGTCAAAATGTAATTTATGTTCTTAAAAGTTTCATTTACTTTATTGGAACGAACAACATTTTAAAAATACCTTTCATTAGAGCTAAGAGTAATAATCAATTGTTTTTTTATTCGTAATAAAAATATTAAAAATTATTGCCTCAAAAATAATAACAAATGTACTAAAAAAATATCGCATACACTTTTTAAAAGTAAATGGTAATATTCATTTCATTTATTAATAATTTCATGTAATAAATACACAGAGATAGCAAACAAATGAATCAAAGCTTCGAAAATAAATTCATGATATGATATAACGGAAACAAAGCAATATCTGAATAACAGACAAAATAAAGATTTTCCTGATATATGGCTTCCATCATCATCATTGAAGAAAATTACTCAACTTGAATGTGACTTTCGGTTTGCATCTGGAACGAGCCATACATAAAATAAAGTATGAATATAGGTTAAGTTTACTAAGTAGAGAAATTAAGAGTAATGAGTTTCACAATCCCCAGGAATATTTCCATTAGAATTTTACTTTGAGTAACGACGTAATCGCTTCTAGCAATATGATCACCGAAACGGGAGAACAGTTAATGCCTTCGGAAAACAAATGAGTTCCTGAAATTAAGACAATTTTTTCCGTCTCTAACAGTTCCATTTAAAAACTGTGCGGCTGAATTATGTATTCTTTAAGGACATTTTTAATGCATCTAGATGTTCATAACATCAAAGACTTACACACCGGAGATTTTAAACTAATCTAAGTACATTATATCTCAAGAAGGACATGTAGTATATTGCTTGATTTATTCTTTTTGACACATTTCTAGGAGGATTGAGTTTTTATTCGAACAAGCGTTTCGTACTTTACAAGTGATCTCCTCTTAGAGGCAGCCGTGTACCTGGCTTAGAGCAGCTAAATTTATAAATTTACTAAACGTAGTCAGTTGTCTCCCGAATTTTGTTTTCTAACATATTAGTGCTCTCACTGGCGGCAACGCCTTTAAAATTATCGAGCACAGAATGGAAATGATGGCTTTATTAAAGATTCAAGTCTCGCGAACGGGCTGGGTGCATGTGTGTTTTCGTGGTTTTCCCCATGTGTAACGCGTATGCGAGCCAGTTTTTCTTAGAAAGTTCTCCACGAAGCATTCCTCTCCTTAGGCAGATATCCCTCGAGGCTTTGCCGTAATCACATAAACCAAACCAACCTTTACTAAAGATAAGTTTAACTTACACTGGCTATCATAAATTAAGGAAAAATCACAAAAATCACGATTACTGAAAAGGTTACATGCAGAATTTTATGAAACTTACCCACAATATGCAATATATAGTAAGGTATCAAATAATATAAAATGAATTTGCCAGACAATTATGGTAGTATAGAAATTAGCACATGTATAAAATGAACAAATAGAAGGTGTCAGTTTGCTATAGGAAAAGTACCTTGAATGTGGAATATGATCGCCTCTAGAAGCAATACAGCACATACAGCGATGCGCGATGCTTTCAATTATGCGGTCTATCACTTCCATAGAAAGCGAGAGCCATTGCTCTTGCAAAGCAGTTGCAAGCGCGGCATGATTCTGAGGGGGCAGATTAAGAGCAGCTAGACGTCTTCCTAAAGCCCCCCTCCAAACGTGCTCGATAGGATTCAAGTCCGGGGATCGAGCTGGTCACTCCATGCGCATAATTGTTCACTGTTGAAGATAATCATCTACGATGCGAGTCCTGGATGGTTTTGCGTTGTCGTCCTATAACAGGAAAGCTTCAGCTATTGCCCCGGCATAAGGGGCCACATAAGCATCAAGGATGTCATCTCTATAAACCTCAGCATTCACGGTTCCCCTCGGAAAGACATGGATGTATGTGCGTCCACCCAAAGAGATGCCACCACAAAAAAGAGACACTTTCTCTTCCGTATGCATCTCTTTCACTGATGTTTGACGGAGGATAACGGATTCCAGGTTCTCTCCATATCAGATAACGCCTACTAACGCTTTCTGGACTAAATCTCGACTCATCCGTAAAGAGAACAAACATCTATTGATCAGACGTCCAGTGGACATGTTGTCGAGTCCACTGCAAACGGTCCCTCCTATGGCGTGACGTGAGTGGCACTCAAATGGCTGCTCGCCTCGTATGTATACGATGTATGTATATGTATATGTGATCGTATGTATATGTGATCTGTAGATCACCTTCATGAAGCCTCCTACGCACAGTTGACGTTGACATCAACATTCCGGTGGCTGTAGCAAGGGAGGATCTAACAAGAGTCGGAGTAGCGGTTCTATTCCTGAGTGCACATAATGTCAAATATTGGTCATCGGCGTTCGTAGTAGCAGTTGGCGGTCCTTGGCTGAACCTTCTAGATGCCGAATATGTGGCTTGAAATTGCCTCCAAAGTCTATGAACCACAGAAGGACTCACATTTAGCCATCTGGCCACTTCTGTTTGACTTTGTCCTGCCTCTAGTCTCCCAACGGCTCTCCATCGTAATTCTGCAGGCAAATGATGCCTGGAGGTCATTGTTACGAATTGGCTGTCTCAGATTTCTGATGTCATTAACTCAGTGAAATATGTGGGCTTGCTCTCAAACATGGACTTTTATGGTCCTCGCAGATGACTTATTCCGAGTGCAGAGCCACTAATGTGCATATTGCAGTTTTACTCAGCTACCCTTACTTGGCAACATATTCAAATTTTACACGATTTGGCTTATTGTTGAGGGAGTTATCAGGACTGAGTGTTCTGTGTATGTTCTTTGGAAACATGGTGAAGTACTTACAAGGGTTCTTCTTCTCAAGTCTCAAGTCCTGAACTGGAACAGGAAGCGGAAAATACGCTATGTTCTGGTGTAGATACTGTATTGGCGAATAACTGCACTTGAAAGGTATTTGAAATCCTCTTTTATTAAATCACTATTATTTACACACTTCCCAACTCGGGAGGGATACAGAAAGTAAAAGACCACACTTGGGTCGAACTTAACAATCAAATAATATTAACACTAAACCTAAAATAGAAATGTAATTCAACTTTGCTTCGCAGAGCAAATCGCGGAGTTTGGCCTCTAACTAACTGGTGCGTAGCAAGAAGTACTAATACTAGCGCACTTCAATTTATTTCAATATGCAATCACGTAGTAAGCACTATGGCTTATAAATTTAGCTGCTAGCTGGTCAGGCGAACGTTGAGCAGAGTGACCGTGATCTGAGACTAAAGCTCTCTCACACTAAGAGGTTTCTACCTCTGGTTTAAATAGTACTTGGCTGTACTTCAAAATTAGCATAAGCTGAAAACGCGCGCTTCTTCTGACGGGAAGTTGAAACAGAGAGGAGATAGAAAGATTTAAATTAAAATAAAACTTGGTTAGTTTAACTAAAACCTTACAGAGTTACCGCTATTTTTGTGATTTTTCCTTAATTTATGACAACCGGTGTACTTTGTTTACTACGGCAAAAGGCAGGAGAGCTATTTGTCTCAACACGGATGTCTCCATGGAAGAGTTTCTAAGAAAAACTTATCTTCGTAAAAAGATATCTAAGGGAAAAATGTTTTTCAAATTATACATAAATTTCTTATGCTTCTATTGTTTCATCGACGGAAATTGTGATCTAGAGGAACTATTAATGTTCAGTATCTGCATCAAATAGGAAGCGGAAACTGGTTAAACAGATTACACAAATCGATGCAAACTTAAAATTATAAATCTATGTAGGCATATATATATGTAATAGATTCTGTAGTAGAATGCAGGCGGTTGAATCCGCAATGAACAGCGAGAAGTTTGATGGCTTAGAGATGTTGAAACTCTATTCCACAATGAATAAGAAATTTGGCAGTCGATGTAGATTTAATTCAATTTTTATTTCAGAAAACATGTTGCGGCCACAAACAAGTTGGCACATTATTTATGCCTATTCCAAAAGTTCACATTTTTGATAAATTTGCAGTAAGAAAGAAGGAGCACACAGACTGCAGTCCAGCTAGGCTAAAGCGTAGAAAGAAAGAGCGTTATGTTCAGGATGAAATAGAGTGAGTGTTTGGTTCTCAATGCGTTTTGATTGGATAGTTAATACTGCTGTAAAATTACTATTGGCTATTTGAGTTTTAGTTCCATTTACATCATCATAATTATGTAAGAGTTATATGACATGTATAAATCTCGAAATGATGCAGTGCAGAGAGGTTACTATTTTTAGAATAGATAAGGGAAATTAATTTACGTTTCTAATTTAATCTTGTATATATTCTTTATTTTTCTTACATATTTTCACACACGTATGAGAAACTTTCATGTATTGTAATGCTGTGAAATAAAAGGTTGCGTTTAAAGAGAATAGGAAAAAGAGCTATGATAAAGAAGCTATGTCAAAGAAACCTTTAGATCACAAGTGTCTCATACATAGTATAAGCAATCAGGGAGAAAAAACATTTACTTCAGAAGCTGGAAGAAAAAATGTATATCTTGACTTAGAGGCAGCCCTCATTTCCTTCTCTTATCTGGCAAGATCGTCACTAAGCACTGAGGAGGGGCAATGTATATTATTGACCATGTTAGATGTATATTGTTGACCTTAGCAGGTGGATGAAGCATCTACTGGGGACGGGCGGAGGCACGCAACGCATTACTCAAAAATAGGACGTTAGGAGCATAAGTATTGCCAGCAAGAAGGACAAGTAGGAAATAAACAAAAAAGCTAATAATATTTTGGTGTCTAAACTATCTGGAAAGCTCGTATGAAATATCTCTGGAAGACTATGACAAAGAGAGTTTAGAAACCTCACGCATATTAAATTTACTCAGTTTAAGAGGTAATTCTAACAATTGTTTTTAACTTCTTTCTCTCAGCTTCCGTATTTTGCCAAAAGAAATAAAAATAAAATAATTAGTAATATAAAATATTACTAATTATTAAATTTATTAAAAGCTAGGATTGCTTTGTGTCATAAATTAAGAGGAAAACAATGCTGCTGGTAGAAAGAAAAAGTATGGACCAATTTATTTCATAAGAATTCAAGCTACAAAAGGGACGATAACTGAAGCTCCTATAGTAATAATAAAACAGAAGTGACCGTTAGATCTTTAGAATTTGTACCATCGTTGTCGATATTGAAAAGACAATCTTTTACTTTTATTTAAAAATAAACAATATAACGATCTCCAACATCCCCTTCACTTTAAAATGTCTCAGCATTTCAAAATAAATATGAAAGTAAATAATATCCAAATAGTATGACAAACATGTGCAATAATATCATAAAAGTTATTAAATAGTTATGAAAACTAAAGATTGCATAAAACAGCAATGTGTCATTGGACAGCAATATGCAAAGTTTTGAAATACATCTTTTAAAGGTACTAGTTTGCGTACTTACGATTACCACACGAACTTTACACCAGGATCAGCTATTACTTCTGTTCAACAGAGAGGCTATTGGCAAGAAGATAAATTATTTTCATTCAAGAATGCAAGAGCACTAGGAGAAACCCTATATTTAGAAAATTACCATTTAGCCTTTTGTTGTTGTTTGCTAGCATGGTCGAGGTGCTATCTCTTCCACACTTGTACAGTTTTTGTTCTTCTAAAGTGCTAATCTATTATCTGGTATGTCTAAAATTACTAGTTCTAGAATTACCTTTATCGGAGGTCCTATATGTAAGTGCTTTTTGTGAGCATATGCCATGGTAAGTTTCGTCAGATGGTGGCTAACTGGCAAAACTATCAGATGTATCTGACTGTAGTTCAGATTTGACTGACTCAATTGTCCTCCAACACAAATGGCCCCCTTTTTATCTAAAAAAGAATAAAGAAATCTGAACTTACTTTTTAATGCAACAGGTGTTCCTGTTTTATGGAAGGGAATTTCCGAAGAGGAAATTGAATTCTGGTAATTAGAACTTCTCGAGCCTTATTTATTTCTTCTGATGTTAGTGGTTCTCTGTACTAGTCAGCTGAGGTTCTTGTATTATGTATGAACCTAAAAGTAAAACTTAAACTCTGATTAATTGCAAATAAGTTTATGAGATTATCTAAAACATCATTATCTACAGTCAAAGTCAATACAGTATTCACAGTATTCTTTTAGATAAAGATCGTCTGTAGAACTTGTTATGTCTAACCTGGGATTATATGTTTATTGTACAAATTGTGAGCCGTGCCACCACGTCCAGTTCGAAGATAAGTCCCTAGCATCCAGTCCACGTGAGATTATGTCTGCTGGATTGCTCCTCAAGGCTACTTGATCCCATTTGAAATTCTCGGTGAGCAGCTGATTACTTGAACTGTTTACAAATGTCTTTAAGTCGATGAGAAGACATATTAATCCACGCAAGGGCGATAGCGGAGTCGTACCACAGAAAAGCCTGGTTAAATCGTAATTTCAATGATAACAGATTCCTAGTGACCAGTTGGGATAGGAGCAAGTACACTGACAACTCTCAGATCTTAATCGTCATTGTCTTGATTGCAATAATCTGCAAAAGATGGCCGGATTCACCAAAGATAGCTGGATGCACGGATTTCTGTTGAAATCATTTGAAGATAAACCTCAGCCCCATACGCAGCCTCTGAGCCATTAAGAAGTCTGTGAATAAAATACGTTTTTCTATATCGCTTCTTATCACAAATTTCGGAATACGTAGATCTTCCATTACGGGAAGCGTTGAGACAGAGTTATGCCATTCAAGCGATATTGATCTGGGAAGTAGTTCGTTCCAATCAATCTGAAGTAATCATAACTTTGCATAAACATACTAAGTCTGGTAATCACTGGTCTAGCCAACCCGAGGGGACGTAAATGCGAATTACATTCGACAATACTCTTCGTTTGGTGCATGTGCTGCCAGATTCAATGGACACTTTGATGGAGAAAGCATCCGTGTGTGTGTTCCACGTCCCTCCTATAGGTTTCACAATTTTTTCTTCGGCTGAGTAATGGAAAGCGTAATTTCCGAATTCCTATTCACTTAATTTAGAATTAATACCCTGCTCTTTGTGTAGTTTTATTCCACAACGTTCAAACAACTAGGTTAACTTATTTGGAAGACTCTTGGCTTGAATGAAGTGGAAAATGCCCAACATGACATCTTCCGTGTAGAAGTCGGTTAAAGCTACGGATGAGGCTGCAGGGAAATCTCTTGTTTCATCTATTCTTGTTTCATCTATCATTAAGGTAGCTATTTGACGAAATGTGTGCTTGTCCTAAGAACAGAGCATATGCTGTTCTTTACATAACCGTCTGAAGAGTGTAAGCCTTTCTTTGAAGATCGACTTGGAACTTGTGAATTTCAGTTTGTCAAAACACTTTTCCTATATCCCCACTAAAGGCTTACAGATGCTTCCTAAACCTAACAATGATAGGAAAAAAGGTCTTTTTGCATTATAGAAAAAAGTCTTCAGAAGAATGTCATTGGAAGATTGACTGCTAGTAGATTTTGAGCTAGCGTTTAAATTCACTCGCAGTCGAGGGGTATTCTTGTGAAGTCTGTAAGCTCCGCGATGAGATAGATAGTGAACTGCTTCTGAACTAGCTTTCCTTGCAATCTCAACCAGATGTTGAAAAATTTTCATATTTTTCTATACTGTTGCTGTTGTCATGTTATGATGAAACCTACTGAAATAGTGCCGTAGATGGAGATCACAACCGTGGCAATCTGCAAAATGTTATAATCATAGAGGTTGCGTCTCGTAAACAAGACCCCAATTTTTAACAATTCAGCAGAGATGACCGGGCAGTAAAAACGTATGCAGTTGTCAATTCTATGTCCGGGCAGTTATCACACTTTCTGTAGGTTTTACTACCCTCTGTGGTGGCCAGTTATAAGCCTGACTATGGTTTTAATTCTAAGTCGATCTCCATTGGTGTCATGGAGCTGGTGTTTTACTGGAAGCGAATATTCCAAGAATCTACTTGGCCACGGTGTTTTCGACCGATTGGTTGACATTTACGTTATTATCGTTGAGATTTCGAGCCTCTTTTGTCAGTTTACTTACGTTCTCGTTGCCTGTGATGCTGACATGCTCTGACAAATTAAAGAATGCAGGCCTCTCCCAAAAGGACTTAAGTGTTTGGTTTCCCGTGTACATGGTCACCGTTAAGCTTTAGGGTATTATTTATTTTTACTAATAATTATTTTAATTTCTTAGCCTTTTCTGTTTTCTTCTATTACTCAGGCCAGAATCCAAATGAGTTAGGTTCAACAAAAATATTTAGACTGTTGGATCGAAACGTTTAACAGAGCGCGATTTCGTTATTGTGAAGGCACGTCTTCCAACTGTTAACCTTATACATCGGCTACACATTCTTGCCGCCGAATTATTATTTTGCCGGTATAGGTTCGGAGTCAACCTAGTATCTTCAAATTTAATTAATTGTATAATTTTAATTTAGTAACTTTTAAATTTAGTATTACGTATCTTTTAAGTTCCCACCGTAAGTGGTCGGTGCTTTAAGAATGTAAGACTTTGCCGTCTGTAAATTACATTGTGCTCAATAAAGGGTTTTTTCCCCTTCCCTTTGTTGTGTTCATATTTAAACCTGTGAAAGAATTCTCAAGGATTTACACTTAGGTAGATCTAGTCATATTTTATGACAGTTAAAAGAGTAAATCCTACAAAGTAACAATGATCAATAACAATGATCAATAAATTATCTATTTTCTACTAAACTAGAAGTTTCAATTGAGCCTGACGCCACATAATCAAATACAGTTTCTGAAAACAAAAATTTATTACCTTCAATGCTAAAATTTCCACTTTTAATCAACTCAAAATACAACTCAGCCTCAAGCAAGAAATCAAATTTCTTGGGTTTGTAAAATTCAGGGTTTGCTAAACTAATATTAGGAATTTTTATTTCCGAAATTTTAATTAATTTAGGTGGACTAATATCAGCTCTTTTTGGTATGACTAGAAAATATAAATTATATTTATAAATGCCCTTGAAATCTTATAATTCACTTTTCATTTTTAGTTTAATATTAAAATGGAATCATTAATTAGTGAAATACGAGTAAAAACCTTTTGCGTTTTTAATCCCAATAAATTGAAGCATTCAGCTGTTTTAAAATTCAGTGAGAGGCTGTGTCGAGTATTGCAACCACAAGATGTTTACTTTGAAATGAATATAAACAATAATTAGTACACAAGAAGAATATTTTCTTTTTAACAGCCATGATTAACGACTGAGTGGGTGTCTATACCTTGGCGTCTGCCTGCAGGTTTTCAGTTTCCGACTCAGTGAAAGCGGGTGTGGAATCTTTATCCAATTCTGCATGTAATAAGATATGATATTTAAGTTTTGAAAATCGAGCAAATGATCTGTGACCTACTTTATGAGATACTAAATAAGATTATATTAAATCAGCAATTTAAGCAGAATGTGTGTATTTTGACATCAGATCTCTGGATATGATTAATGTTTTTATATATCGAAATTTTTTACATGGAGTGCACTTTCTTTGCACCCTACACAAGTTTATTTTGAAAGATCATTCGAATACTAACCACGAGATTTCTTGACTAATGAGTTGAATTTCTCGAGATCGCAAATTTGTTTATACCCTTGAACGGTACTGCTGCGAAATGTCCACCTGCGGTAAGATAACGTCCCCACAAAGCGGGGATAGGGTTGCCAGATTAAGCGCAAAATCGCCCATTTGGGGATATTTGGTGATAAAATTGGCGATGTGCCATGGCCTGCGCAAGAACATTCTGGAACGCATTTTTAGCGGTTTTCTCGAGAATGCTCTCGAAGGTAAGTTAAAACTATATATACCCTGCCTCTGTACGCGTAGTAGCAATAGAGTTCAGTTGTAGTGTTTTCAGTTTAGAGATTAGCATGAGAACGACCGAACCGAGTCGGGAGTTGCACTTTAGCGTTTTGCCCTGAAGCTGTCTTCGTTGTTGTAGCCTAAAGGCTGTGTTGCTGATTGTTTCAGCGTGTTTATTGTAGTTTTTCGACAACTGTAAACTTGTCTTTGGAACTCTCGTGTGTAATACTGGAGCCAAAATGGCAGATGTGGAAGAAAGGTTTGAAGAAAAATTGAGAAAGTTCCAGAAATAAGTAGATGGTTTGAAAGAAAACCGGACTGAGTCGAAGAACGAACCTGAAAATTTTTAGGTTCGCCCAGTTTCTTCTCATACGATAATCAAACCAAGCACTTACGATGGAAAATCCTCATGGACTGCATATAAAAGACCCAGTTTTCGATCATGAGGGAAACTAACAAGTGGGGCTTCCACATGAAGGCCTCGCAGTTGGCTGCATCACTTCGAGGATATGCTGCAGACATCTTAGGAGTGCATCAGAAAACCAGATTTCAAACTTCAACGCCCTTTCGAATGCGCTGGAACTGAAATTCGGGAAAAAATGTCTTACTTTGCGCAAATATTCTATGGAATTTTGTGAATTAAATGGTTTCACACGTTAGGTTTATTTACGTATTTAAAATGTTTTCAGACAATTTTGTAAATAAAGAGAGAGAAGGTTTTCGAAAAATAGCTAATGCATGTATTCATACAGGTATATTTAATAGACATTTTGCTTTATCACTTATATTTTAGCCGATTTGGTTCCTTATACCCTAATAAGTATAAGCGACAACTATAAAAGCAGAACACTAATAAGTATATTTGCTGGAACATATTTAGTAATCCTGAACACATTTTTGAAACAAAATGTTTAAAAAAAACCCCGCAAAATTATGCTCTAATAATATGTTTATCAGCTGTTTCTATCATTCAAAAGTAACACTATTAACAGATTTATTTGTACTGTCTTCCAAAATTTCGGTGCCGAACGATGTCGGATACCTTAAAGCAGCTTTCTGTCTGTTCAAAATAATGACAGTCGTTCTTCTGCAGCGCGAGGGAGAACCAAATATTATAATTTAAGAGGAGCATAATGCTACTAGTAGCAAGAAAACTAAGAACTTATTTATTTCGTAATAATTCAAACTAAAAAAAAACTAGAATAATTGAAACTACAATAACTGAAGCTACTAGAGTAATATGAAACATAAATGACCGTCGTAGCTTTAGAACTTTACTATCGTTGCCAATTTTGAAAATCTAATATTTTACTTTTTGTTTAGAGTAAACCATGTGATGATCTCAAAGACTTTGCTCGGATAGAAACAAAGTGTAATTATCCCATTGCTGCTCCTAAGTGTATCATACAAGTATTTCAATAAAGGTACTAAGTAAGGTTTTTTTAATTATACCACAATAAAGAAAGTGTAGGTATCTGTAATTAACTTTGCTACATAATACAAAATTTTGCTTATAAGGAATTTTGTAGGAATATATTTAAGTCTCAGTACTGATTAAACACGCATACGAATTTTAAACCTGAAGAATAATAGTAATAAGTATTCTCCGTGTGCAGACTGGGGCTGCTATCTTTGAATGTGGTAAACAGGCAACGGACAACTCAGCTCTTCATATTGAACGATTTAAAGCATTGATGTATGTCTAGGTGACTAATTAAATCTAAGGCTGACCAGATCGTTTTCCGAACCGCTTGTGTTCCTGATAATACACCTCACTTCCAAAAGTTAAGCATGGAGAGGAAAATGCTAATTTCCGGAAGCCAATCAGAATTGAAGAGGATGCAATTCGCTGTAGAGGTAGATGGAAGTATGCAAATATGTTAGGTAACAGCCAATCGATCTTTTATGTCAAAAAATATGAAAAAAATGGCAGTCTTATAAGAAGAAAGCTTTATGAAGGGTTACGGAAGTTGATTGTAAGTGCTGATAGAAGGTGTTTACTTTCGTACAATTTGTTTTCAAGACATATGTGTTTCTATGACTTCCAGAAGACGAATGGAAGATTCTGAGCGCTGGCGTGCTGTGGGGCACATTGAAGCAGGACAGTAGATCACAGATGTTGCTATTTTCTTTGGCGTTCACCATCCTGTAATTTCACGTTTATGGAAACAATTCCAAATCATACAGACAGTTGTCCGAAGGCCCGTAGCCGGTCGCCCAAGGGTTACAACACCGCGGAAGATCGATATATTTCTATTGTAGCCAAACGGAATCGAGAGCGACCTCCACTTGTATGACATGTATGGTTACAGCGTCCATTGGTAAGGCGATATCTGCAGCTACAGTACACCGAAGATTACATATGAGTGGACTGTACGCCCGGGTACCTCGAGTTTGTGTTCCTCTATCACTGTAGCTCGGGTACCTCGAGTTTGTGTTCCTCTATCCGTCCAATCAAGAGGGGCACGATTACAGTGGCGCCGGGAACATGCCACCTGAATGTGTCTGACTAGGGCAATGTCATGTTTACTGATGAGTCAAGATTTGCCCTGGAGCCAGATGACAAGCGTATAAGGATATGGCGTGAACAACGAATACGCAATTAGTCCCAAAACATCACCGGACATCATGCATTCCGAGGCGGAAGCATTATGGTGTGGGCAGGGATTTCATTAGGATACCGCTCCGACCTGCACATCTTTAAACGCGGTTCTTTGACGGTTGTCCGGTATAGAGATGAAGTCCTAGAAACCATTCTGAGATTGTACGCTGCTGAAGTTGGCCCTACTTTTGTTTTAATGGACGATAACGCACGTCCCCATAGAGCTGACATCGTCGATGACTACCTGGAGAGTGAAGGGATTGTGCGTATGGCGTGGCCAGCATATTTGCCCGACCTTAATCCCATTGAAAATCTTTGGAATGCTCTCGGGCGCGCTGTATCTTCACGTTTCCCACCTCCAGCCACTCTTATTGAGCTAGAAACTACTCTACAAGAAGAATGGCGATTGCTTAATTCTGAGGTGGTTGACCACCTAATTGAAAGCATGGTCACAAGGTGTAAACTTTGTATACAGATGAGGAGGGGGATCAGATACCCCTCTCATCCCTCTCTACTCCATAGATATATTAATAGCCTTTTTTTCATTTTATGCTGTTTATTTTCACTTTATACATAATTCTGTTTAAGTCTCCAGTGTGTCATTATCTGATATCTTACAAAACTTTAATATTATTTTCATTTTTGTATATAATTATTGATTTTGTTTTTATGCATAAATATATATGCTACTTTCCTGCCGAATTTTGTGTCAATCAAAGCAGTATTTGTTGATTTTTTTTTTGCATTTTACATATTCGTGCTTATTATTTGGAAGTGAGTGTATTTAAATACTAATGTAAAGGAAAGTATGAACTATAAAAATAGTATTTGAGTACAGTTGTTTAATATCATGAAACTGACTTAAAGTATTCGATATTTTATACATAGAAACAATGTTCCTTTCTAATGGCAAAATATCATTGTCGCGCGAGTAAAGTGATATTTATCGCTTTAATGGCATTTAATGTGACATTAACTGTGACATGAATTAGTAGCGTTTTGTTTCGAACTGGCAGCCCTACGTTGCCAAGCGTTCGTTTTCGGTAATTTGATTTTTATTGTCCAGTTTGCAGTTTTATTTTCATGGAAACACAGAATGATTATAAATGCATTTTGCCTGTTTTTCAGATTAAATAAGACAGCGTGTCAAGCAGACAAAGTCAAACGTTTCGCGGCATATTCTTTCCTTCAAACATAATTGAAGATCAGGCGCAGTGACTTATGATCCACGTTCAGAAAGGCCGTCACTTTAATGAAGATCGCTTAGATGCGTGCCCTTCACGAGGATTCCTGTGTCACAATGCGAGAACTGGAGCAACTTATGGAATGTAGATGTCAACCACTATGCGCTGTTAGCGTCCGATGAGTAAGATAAAACCCATAACAAAAACATCAAACCCATAATAAGTTGCTATGAATTTATATACCGATCCACTAAATTCTTGTGAAACATTTTGTCAGCTCTGCTAGAAAGGAACCGAGGCTGCACATTATCCAAGTTCTGTAGTAGTATTTAATGCATTTTTGGACCAAATCACACGTAAATGAAAGTTATAATATCAAGCACAATTCCCGATTACGAGAAAAGCGCTCAGAGATTAAATAATTCTGTCCCTAAAAGTGGAATTAGAATCATTGGAATAGGAATTGCACTCTATGAACATCTAAAACTGTTGAGTGCGTTTTTGATAAATAATATTAGTTAATATTTTCAGCGCAAATTTAAGCAAGTAAATATGTTTAGTTAACATCATAACATCTTTAGTTTTATTCTAGAATTTTATAAAATCCCATTATACTATATTTTATCGTTGTTTGAAAGTGCTTTCACAGTGAGCGCAAATTCAGGATATAAACATTAATAAGTTACATAGAACAGAATTCAGTGCCTGAAACAAAAATAAAATAAAATTATTAAAATTTAAATGTTGGAGTAAAATAATATATGATAGCGATAGTTATGTATTCTTTACCAATTCATACGATAAAAGAAGCCTGTTTAGTTAACTTCGAGATTTAATTAAGCTTTCCCTTTTTAATATTAATACGAGTGTTCTACAATACGAGTATCATATGTATTTTTCTCAGTTATCCTTTTCTTTAGATGACTATAAATGACGGATGATTGAATATATTTTGAGCAGAAATAAATGTCTTGAGAGCTCTTGATAATAATAGCTATATTTTGTAACTGCTTTTTCTAGTTCGGTTATTTGTTCCATAGCTATAAATGTAAAGACATAATTTGTCGAACACCCCTTTCAGCAAAAGGTACAGTTAGTTGCTGAAGGCGGCGCCGAGGGAATGAGATGGATTTGGAAGTTCTTGTGAATCATTCAGTACCGTGAATATCCTCTTCGTTTCTTTTCATGAGATATCTTCATTCACTGCTTTCAAGGGAACTCATACGTTTTGCAAGCCGGATGTAGCCGCGGTAGAGTCTTCCGCTTGCTATTTATCACTTCTGCCAGATGGAACAATTGCTCTTATGCTCAAAATTTTCTATTTTTTTTGCTCCTTCGAGAAAGGGGAGGTCGGCATCTTGGCTCCTGAAGAGTTGTAAATATAGTACGTTAAACTTCTTATTCTCTAGTTTATTGGAAGAAGAATATCGGCCGCCTCCAAGGAAATGATAGTTATAAGGAAAGGATTTTATCATTGTAAAATTGTTCTTCATGGTTAACCAGTGATCCATTTCATTTTGTGCTTCTTCGACATCAAAATGCATCATACAACTTTTCACGTTAATGCAGAAAGGCGAAAATATATTTCAGTTAAAATATATTCAAAAATTTTG
The DNA here is from genome assembly GCA_000611955.2 of Stegodyphus mimosarum. Lineage (NCBI taxonomy): Eukaryota > Metazoa > Arthropoda > Arachnida > Araneae > Eresidae > Stegodyphus > Stegodyphus mimosarum. Next base: position 133,195 of record KK116045.1, read on the forward strand.
ACACGAAGATATGTGGGTACGTCTATCCATCTATCTAGCTATCTGTCCGTATATATGTAGAATCTTTAGGCACCACTTGGAATTTAATAGTAATTAAATCATAGTTCTAAATAACAAAGTACCAACAGAAAAGACGCTTGAAATGCATAAAATTCAAAATCCAAAAATAAAAACTGCAAAATTGGAAAAAGAATAAAATAGCCTTTTTGAGAAAATTGAAAACTAACAAAGGGACTGCTAGTTTGACAAAATGGAAAGAACTGTATATGTATGTATGTAAGTAGTACATTAAAATAATGTATCTGTTAAAATTAATTTATTACTCCTGCTTCAAAATAACCTAATATCTCTACAATACATATATGATGCATATGGTGAAATACTCATATACAGATATGGGGAAATATACAATAGTATAATTCCTATACATATATGGTATAATTCATATATAGTGTAATATACATACACGTATAGTGTTTGAATACATACTAATAGAATAGTCTCATGACAAAGTAAGAAATAGTGACATGATCCTGATATTTATATATTTTCACACTCATAGTGTTATCATAGTCATGTAATAATATGCAAATCCTTAATCATTGTTTTATGTAGTAGTCATAAATCATATTTATCACCAAGTTCCTAAATCGTTAAGTCAGAGTCATTCAAAAGTCCTGATATTAATAAATTATTTGAAATTTATTTACTGAGAGGAAGTGTACTATATGTCATTATACTTTTGTAGTGAGTCACAAAACAAGACTGCTTCCAGCACTCCCAAAATTATATTTCCATGACTTGATAGATCGTTTTAATTAAATGTCATTGTTTGATTAAATATGCACAGTATGCCTGCTTATTTATTGTTAAAATTTTTATACGTAGACTAAACTAAAACTATTAACTATCGAAGTATAAACTATTCTAGTGACAGATGAAAGAAACACGACTTTACCTTGTAAGGTATTTCACCCGCCTTTTTAGGGTGCTTTCGTGGTGTAGTGGTCTGCATGCTCGACGCGTAACCGAGAGGTCCATGGTTCGATTCGCGGCGAAGGCATTGCTTATTTTTCACCTCTCCTGCTTCGTAATAACCTGATGTCTCTACAACTGGCGCCCGAGCTAAAAAAGTGGTGGATGATGATTCTCCACCACCGGGATTTGGCGATTGGGTCCCCCAAACCCCAGTCGCCCTTTAAAAGGGGGAGTATGTAAGGTATTTCTCCCGCCTTCTTAGCATGCCTTCGTGGTGTAGTGGTCTGCATGCTCGACGCGTAACCGAGAGGTCCGTGATTCGATTCCCGGTGAAGGCGTTGCTCATTTTTCATGTCTCCTGCTTCGAAATAACCTAATGTCTCTACAACCTCAGTGACTTAGAAACAAAACAAGAAAGCTTGGAGTAGCAATGGAAATATTCTTATCAGCGAGACAAGCTCAGACACCAGAAAGAAGAGTTTAGCGACCATTTTTTTAGGATAACGAGGAACCACTGTTTAATGGTTTTAATGCCAACTTAACCATTAACCACTTCTTAATGGTTGCGTAACGGTTTTAATAATACCACGATAACATATTGTTCTACACATTACTCTGTAACATATTATTCTAATCTATTCATTTACACCCAAGAGATAATAAAGGTAACAGCAAACACAAAAGAAAAATATTACTTTTCGCACCACAACTTTCGGACACGCAAGATTACCAGAACACAAGATTTCCCATATTGGTATTAGCAATAAGGATTTCAGGACAATCTGCATCCATTGCATTCACCAGATCTGACCCTAGAGATTTCTATTTGTCTCAAAAACCGAAGCAGCATTTGCGCGGTTCACATTAAAGCGACGATGTTGGGTTGTAGGGAACCATTTAGAAATAGTTTGAAGTCTGTGAAAAATCCAAATTCTAACACTTAAAGAATCACTGTGATAAGTGTACAGACATCAAAGGGAATTATACCTGATAAAGCAATTTTAGACATTCAACTCTTGCAAGTGAACTAGACGTGAAGCTTACTGAATACTCGGCGTATAAACTGCAATTAAAGTTTAAGTTGTTACTAAAAAATTCTTTGAAGTAGCTAATCTACTAAAACTGGAAACATTAAAGATTTCACTAAGTTATTAAAATGCTTTATAAAACAAGTTAATTGATTTTTTATCACGTGACGGGGATATTCATACTGACAACATTTCCAAATTATAGTTTCAAGCCTTTAACATCAAAATTATGGACTTTTGGAAATTTCTGGAATTACGTTCAATGTTAATTGGCAATAAAAATTTAATTTTGTTTCAGATACATATGACTAGTTTTTAGAGATTTAAATAAGGATAGGTTTAATAAAAAATTTGGAAGTTTATGCATTAGATGGCCTTTCTTAGTTACATTTTATTACATAGCATAGGATTAAGTGGGAAGTACACAGTCCAGTCACATTAATGTGACCATCTGTCAAAAGCCAGAATAACCACCTTTCGCAGAGCGGACTGCTGCGAGACGTGCAGGAAGAGAGTCACATAGGTCCCTGAAGGTGTTCTCTGGGATGTTGAGCCATGCCGACTCTAATGCCGTGGCCAGCTGCGCTAGATTACGCGGTTGAGGATCCATGGCGCGAACAACTCGATCGAGATGGTCCCACAGATGCTCGATTGGGTTTAAGTCAGGTGAGTTTGCTGGCCAGGGGAGGACGGTAAACTCATCCTGGTGCTCTTCGAACCACGCACGTACACTGGCAGCTGTATGGCACCTCGCATTGTCCTGCTGGAAGATGCCATCATCCTGAGGAAAAACAATGCGCATGTAGGGGTGAACATGGTCCGCAAGGACAGATGCGTACTTGTATTGATCCATTGTGCCTTCCACAATGATCAGTGAACCTAGAGAATGCCAGGAAAACATTCCCCAGACCATAATGCTCCCGCCTCCAGCTTGGACCGTTCCGGCAATGGTTGCAGGGTGGTTCCTTTCAGAGGTTTCACGCCTTATACGCCAACGTCCATCTGTCCGATGGAGCATAAAACGCGATTCATCCGAAAACGCAACCTGTCGCCACTCAGTGGACGTCCAGCTGCTGTACTGGCGTGCAAATTCTAGCCTTCGCCGTCGATGAACAGCAGTCAGCATAGGTGCACGAACCAGGCGTCTGCTTCGGAGGCCCAGACGCAGCAATGTTCGCTGAATAGTACTTTGGGAGACACTTTTGGTAGCCCCTTGGTTCATTTTGGTGGTCAGTTGCTCAACGGTAGCCCGTCTATCTGCCCGAACGCATCTCCGCAACCGTCGTTCGCCTCTGTCATCTATGGCCCGTGGTGCACCACATTTGCCACGTCGCTGATTTTGGACAGTCCCATTTTGCCATGCACGGTACACTTTTACCACGGCGGCACGCGAACAGTTCACAAACTCAGCCGTTTCGGAAATGCTTCCACCCTTGGCCCGAAAGCCAATGATCATGCCCTTTTGGAAGTCGGATAAATCGCTTCGTTTCTGCATTACGCCAACGATTGAAATGTTTTCCGAAGCCCTCACACACCCTTTATATACGCTCAACTGCACTGTGCTGCCACCTGCCTTCTGTGATTGGTTATTTAACTCTGACATGGAAAGTACGTGGTGGTCACATTAATGTGACTGGACTGTGTATAATATTTTATTATTATATTATAAAATAATGTACGTAATATAACAGTACGAAATTACATTGTTGTTTTCAGGTTACCTTACACGTCATCTGATGTCGACTAAAAAAATAACATTCATCTGAAAAGTGAAAGTTATACGAAATGGTCGTGCTCCTATTAGTTCAGTTTCTGTTATATTTATTATGCATACAGATATTAAATGTATATTAATGATAAGCTTTTGCGACATATATGAAAGTAATCATAAAAGCTTCTGATGCTAATAAAAACATATATGTTTTTATTAGCATCATAAGGTCAAATACCGTTTTTAAAAATAATAATGATAACACAAGATCTTAGGCATTTCAGAAACAGAGAAAACTTAAGGATATTGAATAGGAAGGCCATTTTTAGAATTAAATTGGTCATCGTATTTTTTAAACCTCAAAGAGAACTTTATTTTGTTAAATTTTATTTCTCTGGAATTGGTCGAGTTACTTTTTGTCCTTTATTTCCTTTGTTTACAAAGTAAAAAAATATATGTTCCATACTTTAAAAAATAGGTACATCCTAAATAATGCCTGAAAAAAATAAGATTTTCGTAAGGATACCAATCTACTTAAATGAACTCTTCTGGATTCGTATGCAATGTTGTATAGGTAAACATTACGTTTTGTTTTACAAATTTATTAAACGCAGGGATCTTTTCTGGAGAGAAATTTAACACAATGTATTTGAACTAATACAGCTTATTCAACGGATTCTATAGACTGAGATATGAGACAAAAATGTGAACTGATTTCCTGTTAGCGGGCATTACCTGAGGATACAGGTAAACGAATCAGAAATTACATAGATGATCGAATCAGAAAGATATGAATGGAAAACACTACTATTTAATCACCTAAAGAAAGATAGTAATTTATAACTATTCATAAATATTAAAAAAATATGTGATATAATTAATGCTCTCGACTACCACTATTAAACATTATGCGCAGCTCTTAAATTTATTATTAATTTTTTTTCAACCCACTTCTATTTCTTTATCAGTCTATGCGTTCCCCCCTATTCCAGATTTTGTCCTTTTGGAGAACAAATCCATTTTAAGCCTTCTTTTTCAACACTGTTAATTTTTAATGTGAATGCTATCCAATGATTTTGCTTTTACATTTAAAATTTTCATATAGTAAGTAACCCACTGTCACAGGCCTTTCATTAAAAAAGGGCGTACGACCGCTATGAACATTAAAATTTTTGTTTCTTGCGAAACGTTCGTAATTCATAGTGGTGACGTTTTCTCACTGCCAAAAAATGATAGAAGAGTATTTGAATGTATATGCAAAAGAGCTGTTCAAAATTAAGAAGACTGTCAGACTTCGTAGATTATTTCTGGAACTGATAGACAGACTTTAGTGATTTGGTATGGCCATAAATTAATATAATCCAAAAGAAATGTGCCATAGGATATTTCTGCGTAACGCTCCTCGGAGCAGAAAGATGTAAAACTGAGGTTACAGCATCAAACATAAAAGAGGCTAATGGGAAGGCTGTAGTTACCTCTAACGGCCATACAACTGTCAAAAATTGACTTCATACTGCAAATGAGGTAGCTTGTGAATCTCTCTTTCACTAATGCACAAGACTATATTCAGGTCCTGGGGTGTTTGGGAAAAGAAAGGCAAGTTTCGATTGCCCTCCCAAGAGCGTCACACACGTGTTCTATAGGGTTTAAGTCTGGAGTCTTTCTAAGGTATTTCTTCATTCCTTCCAGCATGTATTCGTGGTGTAACGATAGCAGACTCGATAGTGTACGGAGAGATCCAGGGTCGAGTCCTGGCAAGGGCATTGCTCATTTTTCATGCTTCCTATTTCTGAATCACCTAACTATTTTACAACTTAGCCGGTTAAATATCCTCATCTGGTTAATACTTCAATTTATCTGGTTAATACCTCAACTTATCAGGTTAATATCATCAATTTCTAGAAAATCATCTACCACCTTGTAAGATTTATCCTAAGTTTATAACAGTTACTTTAAGTTTATTACACTTTCCTGTCTCTCCTAATTTCAGCTTACAATTTCCTACCAGAATGTAGTTTCGGAAATGCGTTTACTGCAAATGAGCAAGAGTAGTATTTAAGTCGATGTTTCACTGACTTCATTAGAGAGCCAGAGTTTCTGACTAGAGCGCGTTTGCCTTTGGGTCGCGTCACTCTCTAAGCTAGTACTATGCTCGGCCTGTACTTCAGGCCCTTGATAGCTTCACCTTCTTAATTGAGTTTTAGGGTCCAGCTACTTAGAATCCTGATAGCTTTAGCTATATCTTTTAGTTAAGCATTAGTTAAGCATTAGTTAAGCTTTAATTTTCATTAATTTGACTTCAAACCCAAGTGGAGACTTTGTTGTACGCTCTGAGATAGGAGCCTACTGTGATTATCCTTATTTTAAGAAATAAAGGGTAATTAATACTTATTGAGTCTTACGTCTCTGTTCACACACTCAAGCGATTATTCGCTTATTGGTGTAAAAGGGTTCCTACATTTAACTGTTAAATAAAAGGGTGGAACCCCACAACCTTAACACTATGTATGCAAGCCTTGCTGTCGATGAAAACATACTGAGAGCCAACTGCGTTCTTTGAGCAGTCGAAACCGTTTCATGAATCTTCAACATATTTGTTTTTTCGTTCGCTGTTATTAGAACCTTTAAAAAAACTTTACACACACGTGAATTTCATTTTCATTTTCTTTCTCGTAGTTATTTTTAATAATGAGTAAAAGAATGTGGGCAGCTAAACGTACATATATATGGTAATTCTTTAAAAACACAGTTTGATAAAAAAAACACAATTTTTTATAAAATAATTAACTACGTGCAGATGCAACAGTAATTAAAAGGTTAATAATTGAAAAAATAATTTAAAATATTTAATTTCCATATACAAGATTGAAACGCATAAACAAAGCTAAGCGATATTAAAAATGGTAAAAAGAACATAAAGTAACTTAAGCCAATTTTTTAAAAACTAAATGAAAGATATACCGTTCAAAGAATGAAAAGTTAAGTTAAACTTATAAAAACTTGGAGTATGTAGGTCTCAATTCTATTCTTATTCAAGGGCTTAAACAAAATTAAAACATTTCTCATGGTTCAAATGTCAAAAAATTACAAAACAACTTTTCTGAAAGTTAAAATGGCCATTAAATTTATCTGGTAAATGTAAATGACAAATCCACAGATATGTCCATGATATTGATTGGTACTGTAATGTAAAAGAAAAATTTGTAGAAATCCCCCGATAACATCGATTTAGAACTAATTTTCTAGACAATTTTTCGACGGTTTATATGCATCTGTTTAATTTTTATGAAATGGTGTTTTTTTCTTCGAATCTAATTACAGTAATTAAAGTTTGCAGGGATTGGAAAATTAATTTTTATCTTTCTTTCATTTGTGATCAAGAAAACTGAGTAATTTTTAATTATTTGATAGTCGAGAGCAAGCTACATTTCTGAAACATTAAACGGGAACCTCTGTAACAGAGGGTTAACAAGAACTCTAAAGTTATTTGGTTTTCTGTAATTCAAAAGTTTCTTATAGTAGCATCTTAGATACAGCTTCGCCTGAAATATCGATTGGCCAAATGACTAAATGGAATCAATTTAAATTCGAATGGATAGTTTAATTAATTTAATGCAGAACTAATTAATGATGTTTCGTCTGTAATCTTATTCCATCGGAACAAGAATTTGTACCTTGACATTAGATAAGTGTTTGAAAACTCGAACTTTCAAATTATTAAAATAGAAAACTCTTAAATACAGACTTAATCGAAATTATTGCAATTTACGTCATTTCAAATTTGTGGAATTTAATGCATATTTCCTGAGTTTTCTGAAATATAATGAATAAAATATTCGTCACATACTTTAAGATCTTAGGATGAAAATGTTACGGACATACACCATAGAATAAAATGAAATGAAACTTCCTACTTTAGTTTATGCATTTTTGTTAGGTAGATTAAAGCCGATAAAAATATTCGCTGATTTGCATGGTTAGCAACTTCTTTAAGTTCTCAGATTACAATTTAAAGTCTTACCGTGGTGTAATTGTAGCTTTTTGATGCAACTGAAAGCACGTCCTACTAGCACTTGGAAGATCCGGAGTTCAAATCCCGAGGAAAGCATTTCTTGTTTTTCATGTTTCCTGCTCCGATAACCATCTAATCATTTTATGAGTTTAGATTAGCTACTACTCGAGAACCGTGAGCGTAATTAAAAGTGTTCGTGGAAGACATTTCCTACGAAAATTGCCTAGAGTATTGTATCACCTAACTATGAAAAATAAATACATACAAGAAATACTCAACCAGCAAAAAAAAGTACTAATGCTGTTACCAATGCTGTGTGGCTTCAACATTTCTGTCATTAGTCAACCACAATGAAAAAAAAACAAGTATGCTATTTTTACACTTGAGGTATATCTTTAACTTTTATTTCAAACAGAGTATTTGACTGGCTATCGGTAACTCTATTCATAGTTTGGAAAGCCCCTCACCTTTTGCAGAACTGGGGCACCTTATCGCAGAATTGTAGAAGTAGCCACTAATTGCTGTATGGTAACTTGTGTATACAAACCAGTGTATGCTCAAAAACATATGTAAACCCCAGTCTGTTAACGGATTCAAAGCTGTTGTTTCCCGCGGAAAATTATGTGTGGATTTATCAGTGTGCGCGGAGGGGGACCCAAAATTCAGCTAATTAAATGAAAATGAAAGTCAGCATCCGACAATAAACAAACAAAACCCAAATAGGAACATAACAATGGAAACACCATTCGGATACGATAAAGGACATTGTTAAGAGACTCAGAGGTGAGAAGAGTGATCTTGCATCAGCTAAGTTGCGGACTGTGATCATGTAAATTCGCAGACTCTTCTTTATGCATCTAACCCATGATACTGCGGGATGCATTAGACGAGAGGCAGTTTATCTGCACCTTAAGAGATTTTCCAACAGAGAAGTATTTAGTCGTGCAGTGTTCGTTGCTTGGCGCGAGAAATGTACCCGAGCAACGAGTGTTGGATTATTTTATTACGCTAAGGCAAGAGAAGAAATATCTTCTTGGAGAACTTTCTAAGGGAAACTGGGTTGAATCCGCGTTAAACATGTAGAAAGAATTGGTTCAATGTAACTCGCATGCAGCCAGCTCATTGGCCGATGTCTAGAACGCGCTCGAACTATCAGGATTCAGCCAATTTACTGCACGCTGTTAGTGGGGTTTCATTAATGCAAACTCTGCCACTGAACAAAGTGTTCTACAAGAAATGGGCAAACTGGAGTGGTTGGTCTAACCTCCATGCTCCTGACGCCTGGTGCGTTTTACATTATGATGATTTACACCTCATTTATCTATGGTGTTTCCAGGCTTCAAACTTGTAAACTATGAGCAGCTTGTTGATTCAGCACAGCAGGTTTCACCGCTGAGTTTAGCAGATCCAGAGTTTTCAGGAACAGTTCTCTTTTGTTTTGCTCTGATGAGTTTCATACGTATGCGTGCCTCTCAGCTACGATTTACCATCAACGCTGGAGCCGGCAATATTGGAGACTATTTGCTGAAGCCGTTCATTCTACGTTCAATGCTTGATGAATGCATAAACCTAGAATCCTTGCAAGGAGGTTCTTTCATTCCATCGCCATATGTGGTTTCAGCACATCGGAGGTCCTCCACACTTCAGCAGAGATTTCAAACAAGATTTAAAGGTAATCTTTCTCGGCCGCTGGAATGTTCGAAGACTGATCGCATGGCCACACGGATCACTTGATCCATAAACATTTTCGCATTTTTTTTCTTAAGAATCTCGTGTAACTTGCTATGCCGCTGCTTCTAATGAATATTTGGTAGAAAGAATTATTGCAGATTAGTTTGATTAGTTTCAGTATGACAAAGCACGAGAGGGTTATCTCACTAAGAGAAGGGGTGTCTTCGCGTAGGACTTTTTTAAGGGAATTTGTTCTTTTAAGGGAATTTGTTCGTATCCACGTTACACATGGGAAGAACCGGAAATTCTGCGCACGCAGCTAGCCCGTTCGCTGGAATCAAACCCAGGTCAAACTTACCGCTCAGCCGCTGGTCGGCCTCAGCCATATTAGAAACTAGATGTATCCGAGGTACGTCAGGTATCTTTCAGAATTTGCTCCAATAGATGAATTGCCATCGTTCTGCGTATGTCAGTGAGTCTAGGCAAAACCTTCAACATGTCTAAAACCATTCGTAGGACCATCGTCTTTATATATGTAATTACAGTGTAAATAAGATGCTGTCTATTAAGTCTTGCATTTCATCTGTGTATTATGCACTCTTTAAAGAGATGTACACCACCCAAGAATGGCGTTTCTTTCAGAGATTAAAAAATTCGTAGAAAGTGATGCCCAGTATGTTGATATCATGAAAAGATCATAATATCCTGAATTCTCTAAATCTTTTCGCAGTGTCTTGAATCCGTCCGTAACGCTGAAATTTTGAAATCGATCATTCCTAAACTAAATTGTCAACGCTTTCGTCGGTATATTCTTTTTCATGTTACCCTGTGAACGAGGGAAAGAAACCTTTTTTCTTCTATTCTTTCTTTTTTTATGCCTATTTCAAGTAATATTAATATTTGAAAAAAAAACTTTCCCATTCCTCGTACATTTTCGAAATTGCGTGGTTATTTCCTTGGCGTCGTAGGTTGAAACCATCGCAATAGTTATTATATCTCTTAAGAACAAAATTCTTGAATACCATTCTTTATCATTCCCTCCGAGCTCATGTTCACCGATTTTATAAAGAAATATTTGTATTTCGTCAAAACACTCCAAAAACCCATTAAGAACCTTGCCTTGACTTAACCATTATATTTCTGAACGCAAGTGCAAATCTCCATATTTCGATTAAATTTCCTTTAAAAAAAAGCTTTGAAGAGCTTTTGTACTAATGCCTGATCGTGCTGCTGTCATGTTTATGATATTAACAGCCTTTTCCATTTCATCTTTGTACTGTTGCGTAGATGACTTTGCATATATATTTTCTTTAAGTATAATACAACGAAATGGTAAAAGTGAGCGGTAAAGTTCATTTTCCATTATATTTACATATCTATCAGTTTACTCTCTCATGGCTGGAACAACATCTGTTTTTATGGAAAAAAAACTTTTTAAATCCAATACTTGCCCATTTTTGAAAGGAGCAAACTCTTGTTCTTGACGACAAATGTTATTGTCCTTAGTCGTGTCATTCATAGAAGCGAAACCACGAAGTTCTGCATTGACTTTCGAACTACTGTTTATTGATGCATATCTAATAACAACTGAAAGGCCTAGACATGCTATTTACATAGGTATTGTCATCGAGTGCGATGCTAATTACGTCCCTAGATAACAAATTAGTGCGATGCTGAACTGTTTTAGCTGACAATGATATTTCTATAATTCTCTCAATGATTTTTTTTATTCTCGGAATCATTAAATAAGTGTTTGGAAAGATTTATGAGTGTGTTTTCAAAAATTCGCAATCTGTAAACGGTTTTTCAAATTCGCAGTTTGGAAAAGGCTCAGATGCTGAGAGCTGCAACAAAGCTAGCAAATGTAACGTAATTATGGCTGGAAAAAAAAATAACAATTTATTTTGTTTTCCAAAATTTAATACAAGTTTAGCACTGCATTAAGATTTTTGTTTATTTAGCATTTACTCAAGTTTTTGAGTTTTAAAGGAAAATATCGCTCAATATTGTACGTTCTGGAGATAATTTCATTTGTGGATAAAAATACATATTCATGTCTTCAATTGGTGAATTGGATTTTCTTGAAGCTTTTCACATCCACGAAGATTTATCTTGTTTAGTCAATGACTTTAAGTCCAACCAAGTCCTTAAAATACTGTTAACGTAGACGGAAGACGCAAGAGAATCCCGCCGACGTGGAAAATAGAACAGGCAAATCGGCAACCTTGTATTCAGCGTAAAGTTTGTAAAATCTCAATCGATTTCGAGGGCAAAACGGGTCACCCTTCATTAGGAGCAAAAAATTCTGCAAATCGGGAAAGCGAATGTGGATCATATTTATACCCTACAGGCAACCAAAGCAGTTTTGCAATTTTGTTACTATTTTTGCTGATAGATGGCGCTACCTTCTCGTTCGCTTTACTGTGGAGTATAAATACAACCGTTGCGCCCACTGCTTAACTTTACATGAACGCGAGTTCGATCCCAGGCAAATTCGTAAAAATAATGATTTTGGAACTTGTATATACTTTCTTTTACTTTCATCTTATTTGTTATTTTATGTATTTTAGAAGACTTACTGTATTTTTAGAAGTTCCTATTTTTCTAAACCTTTTTTTGCAATATGTAGGACTTGTTTTATTTTGCGTCACATCACATGAATGTTTGCTTAACAAGAACTTTTCCCTCCAGTGCAATTGCTTTTATTTAAGAAATGCTTGTTCTAAAAAAAAATTCTTCTTCGATGTAATTGTTACTTTCCCAGAATTTTTTCCCGTTTCATACGGAGCTGTACGTACCCAATCAGAGAAGATTTATGGAAATGTAGAGACCGCTACAGGTCGCAGACTTCTGACACGAGTGACGATCTATCGATCTGCTGCTTTCCAGTGTGTCCACACCTTCAATCCTGTCCGTCGGTCTCATTCAAGCATTATTTTATTTCAGGCGCTCATAATACCGTCCAGATCATGACATCCGGAATAAAAATTGCAATCTTAATAATAGTTTTAATCGTCGGCATACAGCAGAACTTGGAAGTATTTTCCTATTTTGCAGATTTCTTTGCTCCTGGCTAAGAGGGATTTGTACCTGTATTCCCTCGAAATCGATTGAGATCTTAACTAAATCTACGTTAAACTCACGGTTGTTGCGTTACTGCTTTTACACATTAATTTGTTAGCTTTTTCGATACATCCATAATTTTCTTTCTGCAAAGTAAAAGAGATGTTGAAATAATATTTATTTTGTTTTTTATTTATAGATAGTAATAATTTTTTTGAATAATGATAATTTCATTTTCAGTTAATTGTTTTTATGTATTCTTTAAGTGTTTGTTTCATATTTATGTTTTAGAATTTATTTTTATGCATTATACTTTATTTTAGAAACTCAAATGGGCCACTTGAAATTATGAAATAGGTCACTCTGTGACCAGCAGGTCATAGGTTGCCGAGGCCTGGTCTAGACGTACTGTACCAGGGAGAATACATATGTGACTCAGGAGAACGTTGGTGAATTACCCTAGTAAATACCGACACCTCTGTCAAAGACGTGAGGCAGTGCCTTACTAGTGTGCATAACATACCCTCCCGACAAATGACTTCTCGAACATAACCATCAGTTTCTAGAAATTATGTTGTTGGTAATGTGTTCACTTTTGTCTCCGTTATAGCTAGTTTTCAGAACTACTCTTTATGATGAATGACAATTCTATGACAGGGCTATATTATATGACAGGGCTATTCTATGACTATAATATATTCTATGTTATGGGCCATTTTTGCTGATTCCAATATGTTCATTACACCAATCTTTCTAGATGATGATTCGCTGTCAGTTAAATGCACATAAGCCATATGGGCTTTTGTAGTAAAACAGAGTTAAACATTCTGAGTTTTATTTTTTATAACGAGAACAAAATATTTTTAAATGTAAGTATGGGGACCGGAGAAGTAAAAAATTTAATTTTTCTGTTTTATACAAAATAATTATTTTAAATTTAAAAATACAGAAAAGGGAATCTTTGAGTCATTTAAAACATTTTTATAATTGGAAGTATATGTTGATATATACCAACGGTTCAGAAATAAAACCTGTATATATATTAATCATTTACTTTTAATTTCTTGTTTTGTTTACTAAGTTCAGTTTTTCTAGCTCATTGGGATCTCCCTTAAAATTATGTAATTTTTGACTCATGCCTAATTGGCTACTTTTGTTTATTTGTACATTCGCCTTACCATGTTTTTGAAAAGTTTTTTCAGTAGTGTTTTTATTTTAAATTTATGGCAGGCGCGTGGGTAAAAGAAACGATAAAAATTGAAACCTACTGTAGTATGTAGTTCTTTTATGTTTCTATTAATGTTTTATCGCTTCTGTCTCAATTATTGTCGTTTGACGAAACGCGTAATGGAGTTTAGCTATGCTCGAATTTGTCACGCTTTTCCCTTGATAAGTCCGTGATTAACCTCGAGTTAGGCTAAATTGCCATTTACAGCCATTTATTGTTATTTATTTTGGTGTTTTTAATATTTATTTTAGCTAGTGCTTAAAATTGTTTTTAAATTTTTACGTGTTTTATTTTTTTTTAAATGTTTAGTTTTTGCAATACCTACATTTAATTTTTTTTTAGTTTTTTACAACTGCTTTTACTTTTTAGTAACTGTTTTTTGTTCAAGTTTTTTAACTCTGGAACTAAGGTATGAAATTTACTTTTAGGCGATTGCTTTTAGAATTTTACTTCTTTTGCTTATTTTTAGTTTTAATTTTGCAGCTCAAGGCGCAAAATTCTTGAATAAATAGGTCTTTAACGTTCTTTTAGTACTTTCAGATATATATATAATAGAAATATAGGATAATTAACCCAAGTCGTTTGCTGTGATCATAGATTACTGACAACAAGCTGTAAGAAGTAGCAATGAGTTATAAAAAAGTGTTAATGAAAACACGAAGGCTGAATGAACTGTGCCAGAACATATGGTTTTCTGAAGAAAATGTTACACTTTGATCTTTCTCAGTTTTATGTTGAATACATTAGATTAGTTAGAAGATAAAGTGCTTGCTTATTTTTTATCTAATACGATACAAAAATGCAAATCTGCTGTTCTAGTAATTAATATTTCATGCATATTTCATACTTGGATTTTAATTCTGTCTTTTTTTACTTCAGGTATCAAAGCCAAAAGCAGCACAAATGCATTTCTGGAAATGTAATATTTGATTAGAAAGGAGTGTTAAAGCTTTAGGGAATTTACTGTTTGCGAGATAGTAATTTAAACTTTTGCAATCTGTATTAAATATCTTATTCAGAAAACTGTTTGTAGCTAAAAAATTTAAATTACAAATGTGTACATATGTTTCTCAAGGCTAAAAGGGAAACTGTTAATTTTAAATTGATATAAATAATATTTTTATTCATAATTTTCATTCTCGTCAGACCATTCACTGTCAGTTTCTAAAACCAATTTAACTAAACTTTGTAGAGATATTAGGTTATGTTTTGAAAGCAGGAGATGTGAAAAATGAGCAGTGCCCTTTCCGGGACTCGAACCACGTACCTATGGAATACGCACCGAGTGTTCTGACCACTACATTACGAAGGCGTGTAAAGACGGCGGGAGAAATACTGTATATACTTTCCCTTTTAAAGGGCGACTGGGTATTAGGGAACCCAATCGCTAAATCCTGGTGGTGGAGAATCATCATCCACCATCCTTTTAGTTCGGGCGTCACTGTAGCGTCATTAGGTTATTTAGAAGCAGGAGTTATGAAAAATGAGCAATGCCCTCACCGGGACTCGAACCACGGATCTCTCGAATACGTGCCGAGCGTGCTGACCATTACACCACAAAGGCAAGCTAAGAAGACGGGAGAAATACTTTATAAAGCTTAAAATTAAAAAATTGTACTTGATCTATAGCATTTAATGTCATTTTTTAATTAAACGTCTGAAATCATATTAAGAGCAGCTAAAAATTTCAAAGACATTTTCTCACCACAGGCCAGTATAATTGAAATTATAGGTCATGACTTAGAAATTATAATGACGGGAGTAATGTAGCTAGTAAGTTAAAGTTACTAATAATAATAATATAAAGTTCTTTTCTATTGTTTCCCTTTCTTCACATGAGTTCCTATGTTTAACTTGAGAATTCAAGACGGTTAGACTTTTTTAACTTTAAGACTTTTTTTAACTTGAGAATTCAAGACGGTTAGCAGAAAGGAATCCATAGCAGAAATGTTTAACAAAGTATCACTTTCGAGAAGTTCCCTATTCGATTACTACGCTGAAATGCGTTACATAACTACATAACACTTACAGAAAAAATAAACACAGCAG
Source organism: Stegodyphus mimosarum (assembly GCA_000611955.2). NCBI lineage: Eukaryota > Metazoa > Arthropoda > Arachnida > Araneae > Eresidae > Stegodyphus > Stegodyphus mimosarum. Next base: position 148,935 of record KK116045.1, read on the forward strand.
ATAAGTCTTGAGCTGCCTTTTAGTGACATTTGGTTTCAGCAGCTTGTTGTTTAGCTGTCCATCTAGCTCTAGCATAGGAAATAAAAAATTGTTCTTAGTAATTAATTTGAAATGCAGTGTAACGCTGTTCCTAATAAAATGAGTAAACATTAATATATTCTTATTTTTCATTGAAAATGTATTATTGTACATGCCCTTTACAAAAAATCTGAAGTGAATGATTTTAGTTTTATTGGCTCATGTTACGATCTTATGAAGTTCGTTCTCTGGGCTTTACCATATTATCATCTGACGTTACATGCATATTTTGATTTCAAGCAGTATCGCTCAACACACACTATAATCAACTTTAGATGAGTTAAACATTTATTCAGTTATCGTATTTGTTTACATGAAACTCTAACTGAAAGAAAAAATCTTATTGAGTATGCCATAACATCAGCTGTCTTCCTCAGTCTCTTTGTGTTAAATAAACCGATTCGCTGCAGCGAATGGGTTAATCATCTTAGTATGGCAGCAGCTCATCTCTTCATTACTAGTTTTAAACAACTGTTTATTTAACAAGTAAAAGTGACAGCTAAATGTCATATAATCTAGTTCAGTAGATGTTAATCGGTACTTCATTTAATAACTTGGTCCTTGAAGACATCAAAACCTTCGACTCATTGAACCTATTTATAAATAAGTGTCTTTAACTTATCAAACTCGTTTTAACTATAAATGTGTAATCACTCACTAAGCTTCAGAAATCCTCTTCTTGAGGAATGAGTCTTTTTCCGTTCTTCAGTTCATTCTCCATTTTATCATGCCCTTTACAAGCGGTAATGAATCTTGTATTTAAAGTGTCATGTTTGAACGAGAATGATTAGTGTGTGAAAAGACCAAAGCCGCATTTACTTTCCCACAGTCACCGGATGTGTTGACGCACCCAGTAACGAAACTGGGGCAGACTGTTTGAATTCTGTTTGCGTCTAGCGAATAATCCCGTATCTGAAGTTATCTACTTATAAAGAATACAACGTTTAAATACTGACATTTATATTTCTGCAGTTATTTATAGTGATATTTTTGCATTTAATAATACGATTTGCATACAGGATTCTGTTTTTACAATGTAATTATGTATTTGTAATAGGCATGTACAATATTGCTAAAATATCTATGTACAAGCCTCGTTTCTTGAAGTATTTATCATAGTCATGCATTGATTAAATCTTCCTAAAATAAGGCACGGGATTTTATAAAAAGTGGAAAAATATTGCAAATGGCAAAGGGCATGAGGAAAAAAGATTTTAGCTTTCTGTGTATTCCCGATGTGATGCCTTTTTCTCCCTCCTTACCGTGGGCTTTTGCGGTGTAATCGGAATTACGTTTGTCTAACAATCTGGAGGTCCGGAGTTTTCACGTTTACCGACGTTGGAAAAATATACCATGGTTCAACAGTCCCGCTCAAACTATAATGTGGCCGACGATAGCTCAGCCATACGAATTTGGGAGAGAACGTAGATTATTTTTCATGTTTTCTGTTTCGTCAAATGTTTCAATTTCCGTCAAATTACAAAGTTAAGAATTCAACGACGAATGTTTTATCGAAAACAAAACTGTTATTTGCCAAAATGAACCGATTTTCTTTTGTAGTTCATCATTAAATTTGTTCTCTAAAATCTTTAAATCAGTTAAATGGTTGGGAAAAGATACAAAGTCAGGAAAGTCATTCTGGAATTTCTTTTTTTGCGGGCAAAACATAGGTATTTTAAATATGCTGCTCTCAAAACTTCAGTTTTCTATGAAAAGTTTCAAATAACAAAATCAAAATTTTATTGAGTGAAACGCACATTTGTTGTCGTGTCCTCTTTTAATGTGTGGTTCGTGGTAGCAACTTTCTTTTACTTTGAAATCAAATCATTCAGCAGCTTTCAATCGCATCCTTTGTCTCTATCCATCATCCCTTCTCAATTACTTTCCAAAAACAGCAAACTGTCCTTTACGAAAATCGCAGCTATGCGAAGTTTATATCAGTTTATATATATATGTTTTTTTAAGGAAATTACATTTTGTTTTATTCTTGCTTGTTTGCCGTACAAATATGTTTTCCCGAATGTATTAAGCTTGATATTTTCTGGAAGTCTACTGTTACATTAATTAGCAACTTATTCAATGTCTTGTAAAATTTTGAATTTATTAAATTATAACATTTTACGTTACCGAGCAATTAGTTCCTATTATGGAACTGATTGAAGACGATATATTTAAAAGCATTTTAATTAGTTACATTTTTTAATTAATGTCCAAGATCGTATTCACAGAAAAGTCTGAGAGTACAACGTCTGATCTGCTCGTTTTGTAACTTCAATTGTTTACTTTTCTTGTTAATAAGTAGAATCCAGACTCTCACAAGTACTCATGAAATTAAGATCAGATGATTCAAAGTACGGATGAATGGGCCTCTATAATAATTTCGTAAAAATTATCATTACGAAAGGTTGCGGTGTTATGACCCACGGTGTTAGGGGGAAAATACCCTGGAAAAATGTCTTGAAGAAAATACCATAAAAAATATATCCCCCAAAAAAATAAAATATGCCCTGGGAAATGTATGGCTGTTTTAGAGATTTTTGGTAATTTTATAAGAAGGTATTTAATATCATGTCATAAATGTTAGAGAAAGTTAATTAGCTTTATAACGCATTAACATAACTTATTTAGCTTTAGTATAAGAAAATTACTATTACATTGAATAAATTCTATTTTACGAGATATATTAAATGCGCATTATTCTAAAAAATAGATTTAAAGTTGTAGAGTCTTTCCTTCTTTGAAAGCATAGACTCAACTCGAGACTCACTCTGAACATAAGCTACTTATCGTTAATATCCAGTAATCAGACAGAGAAAATAGGCAGGGGGCAATGGACCCTATTATTGAATTCAGATAATTTAACAGAAGGCATATCTTGTGCTTACAAAACTAGCCAGCATTTATGGCGTAGCTCAAAAGTAACGAATTTAAATTAAAATTAAGTTAAGTAAGTCGTAAGATAGCCACATGTGCGCAAGTTGGCTCAAACCTAATACCGGCATGACAAGTCTCATGACGAGAATAACATAACGCCGCCGACATATTGCAAAGCTAAATGCTAAACTAGTAACGTGTCCTTTCGCAGGCGGAACAAGTTCTAATTCAACTACCTAAAACTACTATTAAATGATATCTCTTTCTACCTCATTTGAATATGCTCAAACTAAAATTTGCATTCTGGCAGGAAAAGGAGATAGACAGTAAAACTATTGAACATAAAATAACTATTAATTTAAATAAGAAATAATAGTTAAAAATAAATAAATCCTTACAAAATTAATAGAATACAATGAAACAAGTAAATATAATACAATGAGCTAATAGAATACAATCAAACAGGAGGTTATCATACAATGAAACAGGAGCACTAATGTACACTGCTCGCCACCCAAATTACAACACTAAGAAAGACAAGAGATATCACAACAAAATTTATTTAGTAGATAACATGTTGACCAAGTATCAAATGATTAAATTTATAGACTTCTGTGAAGTGTGGTTCCTTCCACAATCAGTGGCCAGAGTACCCACCATTGGTGGAGATCACCGCTGCCACACGTCTCGGCATTGATTCAAAGAGACTTTGGATGTGTTCTTGGGGTACAACAGACCAAGCAGCTTCCACACGTTGCCAAAGTTGATCTATTGTTAAAGTTGATGTGGCAAGTTGGGATGTTATCTGGATCAATCGTTCAGCAACCATGGACCACATGTTTTCCATCGGCGAAAGATCCGGAGAGCGAGACGGCCAGGGAAGCAATTCAATCTGGCGATTGACGAAGAACCCTTGGACAATGCGCGCCATATGTGGTCACCCATCATCCTGTTGAAATATGCCTGTGGGCAAGCCCTGAAGGTAAGGAAGGACAACTGGCTCCAACACCTCGAAGATGCAGCTCTGGCTGTTTAAAGTACCGGCAATGCGTACTAGAGGAGTGCGAGAGTGATATCCAATACCGTCCCATACCATAATACTTGATGCAGGGCCAGTGTGGCGGTGCATAACGCATCTAATCATTTTTAACATCCTGTCTCCACGGTGTCTCCAGACTCGAATCCAAAGATCGTGGTGTTACAGACAGAAGCGTTTCATTCCAGTCTGCCGTCCACATCCTTCTTTCATCGCACCATTGGCGGCGGAGACGTCTGTGGTTCTGCGTCAAGGGTAGACGAAGCAATGGACGTCTTGTGGACAGAACATTCTGCTGTAAACGGCGTGGAATGGTATGCGCAGACACTGGATGATGCGTAACAGACTGAATGTGCTGTGCTATGGTTCGTGATGTGACTGAGCGATCAGTCACTGCCATGTGCACAATGTTCCTGTCATCACGTGAAAAGGTGCACTGAGGTGGATGCGATCACGTCGGTCCGTCGTACCCTCCTGCATTCAACGGTCACATATCCGCATTACAGTTGTTTGGTTTCGTCCAATACGACTACCAATTTACCTGAAAGATAATCCACACTCTCGGTAGGCCACTATCCTTCCTTTGTCGAACTCGGATACTTGATCAAACGATGATCGTTGTTTACTACGAGGCATAATTGATCTTGTTTTGAAAAATCACAAGAAAAACACAATTGCCGAACTTGAAATCGTAGAAAACTCCAAGCCTTAAATAGCGCTTTAAAGGGGCGCCACAGGCGCGCGTGATGTGCGTCTGGGCTGAAATTCTAATCATTTGCATATCTCACCTCCAATAATGCATGTTGTAAATTTCATGTTATTTGTATGCTTCCTTCAGGGTGGTGCATTTATAGTGGCCAGTAGTGTGTTATGTGTATTATTGGACATAAATTTAAGCTACTTCCTTTTTTTTAATCTCTAAAATTTTTTAACTCCTCATGTTCCACAAAGTATACTACGAGACTTACACAAATACGTTATGCCACTAATAAAATAAACAAATATATAATAACTCTGTAAATGGGTAAAAATTATTAAAAAACATTGGAATTTATTTAGTTTGTATGTGAAAATAATGTTAGGTCGATAATTCTTTTAACCGTTCGTCATAAAGAATCAGTAGTATTGCGATTCGAGAAAGTTTTAAAATCTGTAGATGTTTGATAACTCATCGTTTATTCTTTAAGGAATAAATCTAACTTTATATATATTTAAAATATTAATTTTAAATGTAATAGAAATTTAAACTTATATTTATTTTTTTAATTTAAATGTAATAGAAACGAGAAACAGACCGAGAAAAACTGTCGCGAGGGCTTTTATTAAGGCTCGAAAGCAAAAGGGAAGCATTGAAAACAGATTTTGAAAAGCAGAATTACACAAAGCTACAGCACTTTTAAGCATCACATCGACTCCATTTATTTGTATAGTACTTATTATTTCTTCATGTTCGTATGCGTATTTTATTATTTATGTAAACTGAAGCTTTATTATTTAAATACATTGAATCAAAATGGCAAAGTTTTATAATTTTTCTGAATAAAACACGGAGATCTAGTGTTATAAGTTATTTTAGTAAATTTATCATATTTTTGGAAAATTTGCAAATCTCTCTTTGCGATATAAGAAAAATTAATATGTATAGCACCATTCTCAAAGTACACTGCTTGAAATTTATGTAATCGAAAATAATTTAATTTTTCAGTCTCAAAGAAACAAATTAAAATTTGAAGTTTTTATCATGTGTATAATAGGGAAGTTTCATCTCGTTAAACGAATAAGTGGCTTTCTCAACATCCAAACTATAATTTCCGTTATTTATATAAAAAGAAAGATTTGAGGAGTATGGAAAACTACAATGCTGATATTTTAAAAAGTGTTGAATCTCTAATTCGTTAGTGGTGATTAAAAACTATGTACAGTAACAAAATGCTATTTTAAGTTATTTATTATAACTAAAGTAAACAGTATTCTCTCTTTGTTTAAATTCTGCATTAGAAATACCACGTGACTGAAATTAAAACTCCAAGCCCCCGGTTTTGTTACAATATTTCAAATTATTAATACATTATACATCATAATACTTGTTAACACTGTTTAAAATGTTAAACCCGCATTTTCATGTGGTTATTTAAAAATAACTGTAAACCAGAGAGTTTGCAAATGACAATATTTCTCCTTTGGCCACGACTGAATTTTCCAGTTGGCATTAGCCATGAAGAAGATGGCAATAGGCTTTAGGTTTCAAGGAATGGTCTGTACTGGCAATAATTTTACAATAATACAAGGCACAATTAAATATAAAAGCATGAATGTATTACATGAAAGTATCTCCACCTTTTGCATTCTTTCCCCCTAGAACGTTACACCAAATTCTCGTTACACCAATTGCAGAATAATTGTTTTGTAAATTGTTTGTTCACCGTTCCTCAAAAAGCTCTAGGATTATTAACAAAGGCAACGAATTTATGATTTTTGTAGGAGAAACTCACATATTTGATGACCTAAATCTCATCTTTAAACTCTGAAATGAAGTTAAAAGTTTATCATTCGTCGATGAAAAGACCGATCCCTGAAATTGTAGCCGGGTTTTCTTTTGATGAAGAAAACAGTATTGAGCTTCACTGAAATTACTTACGGCGTTGAAGGATTAAAAAAGTGAATGAAGTAAATACAGAAATGAGGAAAGGGGGGAAAAAGAAATATGCGTGCAGAGGGCTTTATTTGATCAAGACTCGTCATGCAGAAACTTAGAAGGAAATAGTCTTGAATACTTAAAACAGAAAGGAAAATGAAATAATAATGATGGCCATAGTGGTGCTCTGGAATGCGTAAGCAAGTTGTAAACTGTATAGGGAAATTGAATTGTACAGATTCAGTGGCATCATAAATTTATTTAATGCTTGTTCAGTGCACTGTAATATGAAAGAATATCAGTAGTATTCAAACATTCGTAAACGATAACCAAAGAAAAAGGGCAAAAGAAAGCAATAGAACATTTCAAATAGGAAAATATAAAAAAACTTCATACATTTCACTCCTAGTTTAATTAAATACTCATTTCAAGAGAACATAATATATTTCTCCAATAGTTCTGATTTCTTATGTGGTACCCGTACATTAATTACATTTCACAAACCCATTTTAGAATCTGTGCATTCCTATGCATTAACCATCAATAATAATTGTGAATGCTTGCATCTTAATAATTGTGATGCCTAAATGCAGCATCAAGAGTTTGATTACTCTTGTAAAACTGTAAGAATATTTGTTTTTTATTAGAAAAAGATTGAAATGCTATGTTACGTATTATTCGCGCTACTAATTTTTGGCTAATAAAAGAAAACTGGAAACAATTATTTATTCTATTTTAATGTAATTAATTAACGAAATTATATATTAATATAATAAATTTGTATGTATGACTATATGTATGCGATGAAAAAGACGTAGCAATGTTGTTAAGCATAGAATGTAGAGCCATATTGAAGAGGAAGAATACTTATTGCGTAGAAATGCCTATTCACAATGAAAAAGAAATTTCGCAGTCAAGGCAGATTTAATTCAGTTTTTATCTCAGCAAGTATGTTGCGGCCACAAAACACTTGGCGCATTATTTGCGCCTATTTCAATAGGTTTACATTTTTGATAACTTTGTAGTAAGAACAAAACACTCATAGCAGTCCAACTAGGCGGAAGAGTAGCAAGCAAGCGTGTTATGTTCAGGGTGAAATCTAAATTCCGACTGAGTTAGTTTTCATTCTCAATGCAGTTTGAGAGGATAATTAACACTGCTGTGCAATTATTATTGGTTGTTTGAGTTTTAGTTTCGTTTATTCAGAATTATTAAATGACATGGAATTGACATTAGTCTCGAATTGACGCAGTGCAAGTAGAGATTACTATTTTTAGGAAACAGAAGGGAAATTAATTTACGTCGCTAATTTAAATTTTATCTTTTACATGTTCTTTACTTTTCTTACATATCCTACCCCCCCTTCAAGAAGAAAAAGGCGTAGCTACAGAAAAACCTTTTAAAAAAGCATTAAAGCAGTAGCAAATGAAGAAAAATGTAAATCATAAAATTTTGAAAAATATAATTAAAAAATATGTAGATCAAAATTATCAATTATAATTTTCTAAACGGCTCATTTTTAATTTCGATACTATGTCTCTAGTAGTAACCTTCTCGAAACTGCGCCATATCTGAAAACTAATTCCGCATTATGTCATCTTAAACTTCTGCATTGCCTAGACGTTTTAGCCAATCAGATTAACAAAACATTTTACTATAAATCCCGTTGCAATCCAACTGCACTCCTTAGTTCTCTGTCTACGCTTGTTAGTTTAAGGACATCTCTTGCTTAGCTGCTTCTATTAAAAATGTAATGCTTCATCATCAAAACTGTGGGGGTGCAGATTGGCCCCATTGTGATGTGCCATGCGATAGGGCGATCAAAAAGTAATAAAGAGATATTTGGATTGTATTGATTTTTGTGATTCTTCAAAAGTTTTTCGCATCTTTTACTACGTAATTGATATTTTCGGTGATGATCTAACCTCAGTTCACACGCGACTGCAATATAATCTCTCCCCTAGTCAAGCACTTATCTCTCATCAAATTACTGCAAGGAAATAAATTATTTCATCACATGCATATATATGCAAACGAGGCAGAGGGCTTTATCAAAATGCAAGCAAGGAACAGGGAACCCCAAAATGTTTGATAAATTTTGGTCTAAACGTCTGTGGATTCTCCTTTTAAAACGCATGTCAGCCTTAGAATACTCAAACACTATTTACTTTAGAGATGCAATTCTATTTCTATACTTTCTTTTTGAATAAATATATTCAAAAAATTGATCATATTTTTATATAAGGAATGTCTAAATATGAAGTTAAATGCAAAAAATTGTCTTTAAACAGACTAGTCACGCTTCCGTATCTTTTCAGGCTTCTTTGGATATGGTCATCTTAGAGAGGTATTGTTTAACTTCTGTGTTTTTTATGTTCTTAGAAACACTGGCAGTCTTTGGAAGCTAGTTGCCTCAAGGGTTTATAAGGTATTTCTCCCGCCTTCTTAGCATGCCTTCATTGTGCAATGGTTAGGACACTCGGTGCGTACTCTAGAGGTCCGTGGTTCGAATCGCAGAGAGGGCATTGCACATTTCTTCAATTTCCTGATTAAAAAAAAATTCTACATGTGTCTACAGTAGCGCCCGAACTAAAAATGTGGTGGATGATGATTCTCCACTACTAGCACTTGGCGACTGGGTCCCCTAATCTCCAGTCGCCCTTTAAAAAAGCGATTATATAAGGTATTTCTTGAGTTAGATGATGCATTTGAAATAAATTAAAAATACAAGGTGTTGTCTTTAAATTATATTTACACTGATAAAAATCGCATTTTAAGAAGATCCTTGAAGAAAATGTTTATTGTAAGATCTAAATTGAAAACTGGACTGAATTATACTAAAGTTCATAAGATTTAGTTTCGAGAGATAAAATTCATGGGTTTGAGAAAAGAATAATGGCTGTGGAATTGACTAAAATATGTTAAAGAAAAATTTTCTGAATCTGCAGGCATGCTGCGCAGTCGAAAAGGACTTGGAGTTAACATACTTTTCCGTAGATTAGTTTCATGGCAAACTAAGGTTTTAAGCAGTGAAACCACCTTTAAAGGTTTTCTGTGGGAAGATCTAGTGCTTTTGATACATTTATACACTTTTGATGCTCTAGTTTACATTTTGGTACGTATCTATAATGATGAATTTCATACAGATGGAATGTAGAAAAGTAGTCCTTACTGAATTCTGTTATTAGCCTTACACACAAGAATAGAAATCATAAGAATATAAGTTAAGAAAGAATTTTTTTTTCATATAAGCTTATAAGGTATTTCTCCCGCGTTCTTAGCATCCCTTCGTGGTGTAATGTTAAGTACATTCGGCGCGTATTCGAGAGGTCCGTGGTTCGAGTTCCGGCGAGGGCATTGCTCATTTTTCATCTCTTCTGTTTCTACAGGTTTACTGTGATTATGCAATACTTCCGAAAAAAATCTGCTTTTAAATTTTCTAGGTATAATTTTAAATTTGAGTTTTCTCAATGAATGATGTAGAAACAAATTAGTTTCCAGTAATATTCCCTTGCTAAAATGCCCCCCCAGTGGCTGAAAGATAAAATCGCAGAGCACTAGTAGTTTGACACAGCGAACGAAGTGTCTGTTTGAGGTTTTTGTGGTTGTAAGTAACGTTGATACGAGGCAATTCCTAGGAAAGACTTCTACAAGGACATTCCTTGCCTTAGACAATTAGCCCCAATGTGCTTTGCCTTAATCCAATAGATCCAAATCCTCTACTGAATGTAGCTATTACCTACTACTATGTAGCAACCAATGACACGTTTCATCATAACTAACGAATCAGTACATAGACGATTAATTGCCGGCTGTGCACAAAAATGTCATTAGCAATTTTAATAGACCATTAACCTGAAACAAAACAAGATCTTATTTTTACTAAAAGAATATCAGTTTGACAAAGTTAAAAGAAAATAATTTTACAATTTAATAATTAGTTAAGCAGATTTAATATAGGCAACCTCACGCAATACCCATCTTCCCTTTTGAAATTCTTTAGGTTATATTTTTCATGAAAAACTGTCTACACAACCTTTATAAAAGAGATTAATTAAATAATGCTCTATAATAGTTAAGTACATAAATTTAAAATTCCATTAACTGCCATAAGTAGCATTAATGTTTTACTCATTTCCTGTTTTTGAATGCTTAAGTTTGCTTCTTGCTTATTTTGCAAAAAATTATTAATTAATACTCATGCAGTCAGTCAGCCTCCTTTTCATAATTGTTTTAGAGTGTATTCTTCACGAAATGCTGAAAACACAGCTTTATAAAAGAAATTAATTAAATAATAGTTTTTAATAATTAAGCTCATAAATTAAAAGTACTTTTAACTGTCATACGTAGCATTAATTTCAGCATTTGAATGCTTAAATTTCCTTCTTGCTTTCAGCAAAAAGTTATTAATTATTGCAATTAATCCCTATATATAGGGGAAAATATTCCTTATTCCTACTTGCTTTCACAAGCCACTATGCGGATATATATTTACAGCTTGTAAAGCCTAAAAACCCATGTCAGCGATGCTATCGTCATGGGACGATTTACAGGCGCTTTTTTTACCGTGATGTTTTTTAAGACGATGTCTTAAATCTGGGATGTTTTTGAAACGATTTAATTTCCACGACTTTTTTTACAGCGCAATGTTTTATAACAGCGATGTTTTCTCCCTGCTTTCCTTTTCCACATGCTGTTATAGGCTACTATCACATCTCCGTTTGTTTCGGAAGAACAACTGTTTGGAATTATTTTTCTGCTTTGTCGCAACAGCCAATCACCACAGCGTTGTTTTCGACGCGACGTTTTCGTTCGCTATGTGTTCGCCTAGAACTGTATGATACAGTACGCTTCCTTAACTGGATACATTTTTCTACCTTGCTTTATTGCAGAACTAGATTTGAAAAATTCCGTAACTTTTATCTAGACAGACTGGTGATAATTCAACTATTTAACAATAGATCTAAGTAATTGGTACAAATCAGATATATCAAATATAAAAAAAAGTAAAATTTCGTTTTGAATTTTGACTCTAAATTCTACTCTAAGAAAAACGATGTATGTATTCAAAAAGCTACATATAGTAACTTAATACTTAATTTTATTAGTAAATAAAATATATGAATATTCTTTTTATCTTCGAGGAACGTTACCTTCCATACTCAGTTTCTAAACTAAATCAGATATTTAGACTTAATTTTCCCATATCGTACATATTATTTTCAATATATACAGAAAAAGAAGTAATAAGCAATTTTACACTGCAAATATCCATATATTATTCAAACACAAAAATAAAACGTAATGAATTCTTTCCATTTTGAGTTTTTGAATGAAAATCAAACTGATACTTAATCTTTATAGTTGAGATGTTGTAAAATTCTTTCTCCGTCTGTATACCGAATATGGCATTTGTACGCATGTGAAAGGCAGAGTTTCTATATAGCTATTTAAACCATTGAAATTATTTCCCTTTTAACGGCGTGAACCGGGTATTTTTCTGAAAAACCTGTACTGTAAGCTGTAAAATATTACGAATATCAAATATCGAAAGAAACTAGGAAAGGGAAAGCATTTAGGTTATAAGGTATTTCTCCCGCCTTCTTCGCATGCCTACGTGGTGTAGTGGTCTGCATGCTCGACGCGTAACCGAGAGGTCCGTGGTTCGATTCCCGGCGAAGGCGTTGCTCATTTTTCACGTTTGCTGCCTCAGAAATACCTAATGCCTCTACAAGGTTAAAAAGGAAAAGTATTGGTGACAATTAAAAAAATCATAAGAAAACATATAGTACATTTTCAAATTTTTGTAAAAGACATTAGCTTAACCTCTTCACTGCATAAAAAATTGATTTCCCAAGTTCATTGATACCTGATTTGCAGAAAAGTAAAAAAAAACAACTTTATAATGGCGTTGGCAGTAAACAAACACGAATGCGTAACGGAATTATGCTTTTTCTTACATTTAAACTGCTCCAAATTAATTCTCTTTTATAGTTCCCACCAACTATTCAATACTTTCCGACAAGATGCTGCAGAAAAGATTAATGATATCAGAGCTTTTTACTCAGTTATAAGTTTGCTTCTTAATCTCACATTTCTGTGACGTAAAAGATTCTTTACTTACTGACTAGCAGTTCAAATTTAAATAAATGCTCACGTAACATAATTACTGTAAACTAGTTACATAATTATTCGCAATTTTATATTAACTGTCTTTAATTAAATCTCATTTGAATATTTAAAATGAACTTACTATACTAAGTTCAGAATGTGTGCTTGCTGTTTATTTTTGGAGGCAATTCCCTTTTCTTCCAAATATAGATAAAAAAATTCTTTTCTAATTAAAAGGTATATTGACTATGCACAAAGTATTGTAATATCAATTTAAGTGACTGAACAGTGATTTATTCGGAATTTTGCAAAATAAGTATGTTATTTCCTAGAGATGCAGGAGGAAATATTCTGTTTATTAATAAAATTTCGTAACTCAGTCATATATTGTCTTTATAAAGTTTTTGATGAAATACATTTTGTATTTTCTTGAATTTTTCCTTGTGTAAAGCGAACTAAAGTTACCGAGAAGCGGTAAAATAAATATTTACCATATGAACAATTTTTCTTCTTCTTTTTACTTTGTTATTACCTAGAAAATGAGTAAATTAACAATGCAATTAATTTTAAGCTCTATTTCTGTGCAGTTAAATAGAAAAACGAAATAGCAAATGCAAGGTAGACGACAGAAAACCTAAATTCAAACTCAAACTACAATGATATATTTCTAAATCAGGAATGCTAAACTTTAAACATAATGTTATATCCGCATACAATTATTTAAAATTTTAAGTTTGTGGGGTTTCACTTTTTTATTTCACAGTTCAATCCTTGAAACCCCAAACACTGGTAAGCGAATAATCGCTAGTGTGTGTGAACAGAGACGTAAGACTCAAGAAATGTTAACCACCCTTTATTTCTCAAAATAAATGTGACACAAGCAGCTCGTAACTCTGAGTGTACAGCAAAGGCTCCACTTGGGCTTGAACTCACATTAATATGAAATTAAACGTAACTAAAGTTAACTGAAAGATATAGCCGAAACTATCAAGATTCTAAGTAGATGGCCAATAAATCTTAATTAAATCGGCGAAGCCAAACAAGGGCCTAAAGTACGGCCGAGCGTAGTAATAGTTTAGAGAGAGACGTAGCCAAAGGCAAACGAGAGCTAGTCAGGAACTCGGGCTCTCTAACGAAGGCAGTGAAACATCGACTTAAATACTGCTCTTACTCATTTGCATTAACCGCGTTTCTGAAAATACATTCTGGTAGGAAATTGCAAGTGAAGCTAGAAGAGATAGGAAAGATGCATAAAATTAAAATAACTGTTATAAAATTAGGATAAACCTTATAAGTTCTATTTTTGTCCCGTTAAATAAAAAAGTGAAATAAGAAATGTAAGATAGACAACAGAAAGCCTAAATTCAAATTCACACTATTATGATATTTTTCTAAATCAGATGTGCTAAACTGTTAAAAAAATAGCCGCATATAATTACATAAAAATGCTGCAAAAGTCTACAGGAAGATTAAAGATAAATCAGGATATTTAGGTTTAAAATGCGAAATAACAGTCTCCAACATTCCGCTTTACGCACATTAATATTAAATGAAAACTTAAAAAAATATTCAAATATCCGAAGCTTTGTGACGGAAAAATTTGTAATGAGTTATTTAAACTCTCTAGAGAAAGATGACCTACTTTAATTACAAAAGTTTTCTTCGTTTGAAAAATCAGTTTACTTTATCTAATGCACTTAAAATATGTATAATTCTAAAAATAGAAAACAACTCAGAGAATTGTAATACTAGAAGAAGATTTAAGATTGTTTCCGAAATACCTAAGCTACAAATTTTCTTTCATTTAAATGCAATTCCAAAGATTTCTTTCTGGAAAACGCTCAACGATTACCTCGTATTTCTGGCTTCTGGAGCGGGGACGATTAATTGCACGATATTTAGAAAACCTCCTGGGTAAACTTGGAGAACTGCCAACTTTTATAGCATTTGTATGCGATAGTTTCTGCTATTACCTTTGCACAATTTTTTTTTGCGTATTTTGAAAGCGCTCGACCTAAAGATCCTAATGGTATAAATCTTTTTAAACAAGATTTTCATTTTCAACGAATTTTGACGCTGAGGTTAGATTGTATCATCATAAATAACGAACCCCGTGCTTGGTAGTGCTACTTTACGCATTCAAGATTTCTATGTTTTGAACATAATACTTGGCATGAGGAAATCCTGTTATTGTAAAGTTCAGTCAGTAAAACTCCTTTTCAGTTTATCACGCTCAAGCTCATTTTACTCAAATATTTTTGCAGCTCCGCTGCATTTTGGCTTTAAATAAAGGATTTCTGGGCGTAACTTCTTGATGTTAGATGAATGTGTTACGATGGAAGAAATTTTTCCTCTTCTTCTTTGCTCTTAAACTGTAACCACACTTCAGAGCCACCCGTATCGGTAAATTGAGTTGTGTTTTATATAATATATATTTATATCACTATGCTTAGAAAAAGTTAAAACTTGATTCAAAAAAGTATGAGTAATATAAAATATTAGGAAATAATGTCTTGGGAATAACGGACGTAGAACATATATGACGAAAGTCTGTTAATTAATCCAGTGTACGTACTTAAACAAAAAGGAAATTGAACTAGAAACTTACAGAGGATTGAGCATATTTTAAAACAACAAAAGCATTTTATTAATTGCACTATTTGTTTTTATTTTACAAAAATATTTTTCTTATTATAAGAAATAAAATGAACTTTAATAACACTAAAATTTACATAAAATTACAAAACGTAACCCTTTTTAAAAGTTCTTTATTACCACATGGCATCCAAAATCTTCTTTTTATGACACGTTTTTCCCGTAATAGAGAGAAAATAAATATGAATACATTAAAAATGACATAATAGACCGGGAGAACTATTCGAAAGTGAAGTTATAAGGTATTTTATCACCTTCTTGCAGCATGCCTTCGTGGTGTAATGGTTAGCACACTCGGTGCGTATTCGAGAGGTCCAGGTTCGAGTCCAGGCGAGTGGTAATGCATATTTTTCCCTTCTCCGGCTTCAAAATAAACTAATTTCTCTACAGAGGCGCCCGAACTAAAATGTGGTGGATGATGATTCTTCACCACCAGGATTTGGCGATTTGTCCTCTAATTCCCAGTCGCCTCTTAAAAGGGAAAGTATATAAGGTATTTTATCCATCCTTACAGCAAGCCTTCGCGGTGTAATGGTTAGCACACTCAACGCGTATATGAGTGGTCCAGGTTCGAGTCCCAGGTCTCCTGCTTCAAAATAATCTAATAGACTCTTCAAAATCTCATGTTAATAACTTTCAAATTTTGTTATTTGGAATAACTACACTCAGCACACATTTGTAGATTCGAGAGTTTATTATAAGAAAAATATTACGTCATTTAATCAGTATGAAAAATGTATTTTATTCACTTGTGTACAGAATAGTTTGTAATTAACAGAGAGGAAAAAAGTAATTTAAACAGCATTACTTCGGTTATACATTATTTTCATTCCAAACTTAGGATATCATATTCGGAACAAGTATATAATTGTTATGTAATACATACTTAGTTATACTTCAGTTGTTGAATTAAAATATCTTAATTGTAATGATTTATCTTAATTCTGTTATCAGACTTAAAGGTTATTAATTTGTTTTTATTTTGTAGTTGACCTTAAATTTCTTGCCTTGTTGAAAAGTAATTGTTCTCATTTAATTTTTTGACAGTTTTGGTTAACTATTTAAATTTTTTTGTCTAGTTAATACTTATTTTTAACTTCTTTGCTTAATGTTTAATTTCTTGTTAAGTTTACCCTTAAGGTCAATTTTTTTTAAAAACACTTTTAAAGTTTGCCTTACACAAGCTGGTGTTAAGGTTTAATTAGGTTTTGTTAACGTATCCCCTTTTCTGGTAAGCTGGAATCCATATTTTCTGACTCTGGTGGTCGTGTTTGGTGTTGTTGAAAATATAAAAAATTTTCTATGTGATTATTATATTTTAATTGAAGAAATTTTCTTCAGTCTTTTATTTAATTTGGTATTTAAAAACAAATCCTTAATTCTTTTCAAAAAAAAAACTTTACGTTGCATTTGGGAATCAATATTTACGACTTTGTTTTGACGTTTGCTTGCTCTGCCAGACAGTGGTCTGAGAAATATCTTTCGTCAAGTGCGAAATCTGCACCCTGCTGAATCAGCTTGTTTTGTATGCAGCTACGCCACGCCAAGCTTGAGGGGTCGGGGTGATTCGCATTCTTACAGGCGTTCACCATGCTAAAATGGAACCCTGAACGAGGCTAGCTCCTGCTTCTCAGGTTGATGACCCTGAAGGGTAGGCGATTATTCGCCGACTTCTGTCGTACCGACCCCCTTGCTTCACCTTCCAGTTTTTGATTCCGCTCCTAGGGTTGCCATGCACTTGGCTGGTTTTGGGCTGTCCCGGATCGCCAAACGAGAGATTGGCGAGAAGAAGAAAAAGGGTGTGCAGCTATCTACGAGAGAGAGAGAGACTCTGAAGTTTTGCGCCAGATGGAAAAAGAGTAGTACCGTCTCGGGTACTTTGTCTGCGGCATTTGGAACGATGGCGAACCGGACCGAGAGAAAACCACCGAGTGTCGCCGACGCAGGAAGGAAGGAGCGAGAAACGTCGAGTGCAGCCGGAGAATCAACTTCCCGAATACAGCAGGAACCAGGACAAGCAACGAGCAAGGGCGCAGGAGAGAAGGGCCCAGTCCACCAAACGTCCAGAGGAGCAACCTCCTCTACAAAGGAAATTGCCGAGGATACAACGACGGAATTTCAAAAGAAAAAGAGACGAGCAGGCTCCGAAAGAACAACGAAAAACGAGGAAACTGAACCAGGCCACAACTTACTCAAGTTTTAAAGATTGGGCCAAGAAAAGGATGGACGATCATAATAAGATAAGTACAATTTCGTATTCAAAAGTTTAGTTAATTTTTGAGTATACTGCAAGTTGCAGGGCTGATTTTACCTCAAGCGAGGTTGACTTTTACGCCAAGTGAGCGATAAGTTCTCATATGGAAAGTAAAATGTTTTGTTAAAAGAAATTGTAATTCTTAAAGATTTAAAATTACTTAATTTTGTAAATAGATTAATTCTGTAAAAGCAATGAATTGCTGAAAAGAATATGTTAACTAAATGATTTTGTACGACGCTTTGTCTAAAGACTTGTAAAATGTCTAGAATGAAAATTCGGAAAATTGAAAAACACGATTTAGTCTGTAGACTATTAATTCAATGTAATTTGATATTTCAAGAAAGTACCTTGAGAAAGGAATAGGAAGCACTTGCTGTAAGCTTAGAAATTTAACCTATATTTCTGTAAGCTTAGAAATTTAACCTCTATTTGCATTTCAGGATTGCTATGAAATTGTTAATGTGTTATGAAATGTAACAAATAATATTATGCTAGCAATGCACGTTAAGTGCAATATTAATGTGAATGTTGTGTGCAAACTGCGAATTTGTATGCATGAAAAGTTAAAGATTCACTATTTTAGAATGCAAGTGTTAATTAGGCTCTCCACCAAATACACTTAAAGTGTTAGACATAAAGCTAGTGAGAACCTTAGGATTAGCTGGTTATAGGGCGTTTTTTTCAGGTCTCGTATGTCAAGTTCTAACTAATGTTAGTCGATTGTAGGTGGAAGAGTTGAACACCCCCGAACACATAAAAACCCGCAATGGCGGTTTGCTTTACATCCAACACCGGTGAGAGAGCATACGGGGGAAGAATTTAATTGTGCTTGAATGATAATGTGTGTGTGCAAAATTACACAGAAAAAAAAAAAAAGGATTTGTACCACTTAGAATTATTCTGTTATTATGTCATACTAAAGTTGTTTTCCTTCCAGATTTTGCTGGAAGGAGTAAGACTGTTTGAAGAATAAGACTTGAAAAAAAAAATGTTGAAGATTGTTGTTCCAGAAAATTTCATCTGTATTTTACACAAACATATATTGCCTTGTAAGAGTTGGCCTAAGTTTAGAACAGTGAAATTTTCGACTATTTAGAATTGCTAGTTTTCAACATGGTCCGTTTGGACCAAAGTAGTTTAACTATCGCAATTCTGGCGGGAAGTATGTAAGGTTTTAGTTAAACTAACCAAGTTTATTTTAATTTAAATCTTTTCTATCTCCTCTCTGCTTCAACTTCCTGTCAGAAGAAGCGCGCGTTTTTAGCTTATGCTAATTTTTGAAGTTCAGCCAAGCACTATTTAAGCCAGAGGTAGAAACCTCTCGGTGTGTGAGAGCTTTGCCTCAGATCACGGTCACGCTGCTCAACGTTCGCCTGACCAGCTAGCAGTTTAAATTTATAAGCCATAGTGCTTACTACGTGATTGCATTGTAAAATAAATTAAAGTGCGGTAGTATTTAGTATACCTTGCTACGCACCCTTTTAGATAGAGGCCAACTTCCGCGAATTGCTCTGCGAAGCAAAGTTTAATTTAAGTTCTATTTTAATTTATTTAAATTTATTTGATTGTTAAGTTCGACCAAAGTGTGGTCTGTTACGTTCTGTATCTCTCCCGAATTGGGAGGTTTGTATTTAATAGTGAGTGAATAAAAGAGGATTTCAAATCCCTTTACGTGCAGTTATTCTCCAGCCCAGCAGTTACATCAGAACATAGCGTACCTTCCGCTCCCTGTTCCAGTTCAGGATTTAGAACGTAAGGATAAGAGATGCACAGAACACTAAGTCCTGATAGTATGTTCTACTGTTTTCTCACTTCCGATTGTAACATCGCCACCATCACCATATATTTGTATATTGTTACTAATTCTGTTTACCTTTAATAAATGAAATATTTAATTTAACTTAATTTGTATGTTTTCACTTATAACTTAGAACACTGGACCCAATAAATTTAATTAAAACTTGAACGGGTTATAAACCAAATTTAAACACAACGCTTTGTTAATACTTTACTGTTGGAGTATTATCTGGTACTATTTACTGTTATAGTTGAAAACATAGGTTTTACAGTCTAAATGTTGTTATATCTTGCAGTCTAAATGTTGTTGTCACACAAATTTTACACCCATGCAGTATTTATTATAGTGTTATGATTTAAAGTTGTTTTTCCATATTCTTGACTTTCATGTGTATTGAACATTGAAAACTTTAAATTAGAGGAAAAACTCCAACATAATTACCACAGGACAGCCTCTGTTGTTAAGTATGTATTCATAAGCTCATTGGTATTTGAAAAAAAATGAATGATAACACTGCAATATAAATATAAAGCTTTTCTATTTCTGATATTCATTATTTTCCAATTTAGAGGGATTTACCTTAAGATATCAAATAAGACTATGTTTTCTTACTTCAAATTCGGCACTTAATTTGAATTTTCATGAATTTATTTCCAGCTTTCAATCCAGTTATTAATTTCCAGCTGAAATGTAATTAAGAAAATAAGTTGATTCCATTTTCTTATGCATATTTACTTATTTATTGATGAAATTTACGAACAGCTGAAGAACATTAAATTCCGAGCAAACAAAGAGGTTTTACGGATAAACTTAATGCTAGTAATTACTCACGTAAAGATGATTAACGATTGTTAATTGATAATATTCTGCATCTGAATGTAATTTAAAACCTTTTTCTATATTCCCATTCATTTTTTATCATTTTTTTACGATTTGTTCATCCACAGAGAATGTTTTTTTAAGATAAAATGTTTTTGAATGAAATGTGATTTAATAAAAAAATGTTTATTACTAATTTAAAACAGATTATTGTATTTAATCGTAAATTTCAAATCAGTCATTTAAACATTTAAGTTTTGCTTTATTTGGAACAACAATTTAGCCTTAGTTTCGATTGCCGATTCTAAATTTGCATTCTCGTTTCCTTCACGAAAGGAATTTTTGTCAAGAAAGACAGCTCAAGAATCGCCCCAAGGTAAGACCACTTAATTCCTCGTTAACTCTGTTTGTGCAAAGGCTGTGCTTTAACATATGAATAGGTGTTGCTGTTTGAATTATAAGGACAAGTTTGAACTGCCGTTTTGAAACATTACATTTAAATTACATTTTACAACGTATATATTATTAGATCATGTATTACTTTTAATAAATTGAGTTCGTAAAATAGGCAGGAAAAGCTCATTGTTAGGTATCAAAGCACAATCATTTTGCAATGGCGAACTTATTACATACCGTTAGAAAGAGCTTTCTTTAATTAATATAATATTGTAGATTTCTGTAAGAAAATTCGTTTATATATACTAAAAACACGGAATTAGATATACTATAAATTACACTAATAAAAATATATAAAACTATTAAATAATGGCACAAATTATTAGAATTACGTATACTGCTTTTAAATTCATCGGCTAGTTTAGCAATGCACCTTTTTAATTTTCAAGATGAATTTAAGATCTTACGGGATTTCGCATGGCAGCACCTCTGAAAATTTGCATTTTACTAAGCTCGAGGATGATAAATGCCCTGGTAGCGTAGGAGGATATATCTAAGGGTGATAAAAATAGAAAGATTTAACTTGTAGAGACTTGGTTTGTAAACGTTTTGTTCAGGGAACCAAAACGCGTATAAAAAACTAATTCTTATAAATTTGGGAAAATTGTGTTCTAAGGTTTACTTGCAGTTAATTGTAGTTTAATTCTATCCTATTTCTCCCTCATTTGTTAGGTCCAGAGCAGAAGACCAGAAGTTATAGAAACTGATGGGCAAGCAACATAATGTAAAAGTACGCCGTTAAACTGTGAAGCTCTTGGAGCTTGTATAGTATTGCGCAATTAATAATTCGGAAGTGAAAGTCGCCTGCAGAAATTGTGAAGGAGCTGGCGAGAGCTATTGATGTGCACGTTAAGTTGTTAGGAAGTTAGTTATATCCACTTGGAAACCCACGTATTTTCAGATTTGAGTTTAGGTAGTGCTGGAAGGAAATCGGAATCTTATCAAGCAACCTGATGTTGAATGATTTGTAAGAGCAGCACTTTTTTTAGTTTGTTATCATTTTAAATTTTATAACACCCTCAAGGAGGAGTAAATAAATAGACCGGGGGATTAAATTCAAAAACTTTTAAACTGATCCAGACTGTTATCTGGATCTGTTTAAATGTTTTTGCATTTGAAGTGCACTTTTGTGTTACAGTTAAGCAATACTAGAAGCAATATCTCACTAAGAATTAGGTTAACTTCTGTGACAACCGTAGGAGTTAAGCGCAAATTTTAGTCTCTTATAAATATTATAGAGTCTCGTATTCTTGGGCAGCAAAAACAACAAGCTCTAAACGACTGTATGAGAAATTATCCCTAGGTCGTAAGTGCAACAGAAAGGCAGAAGAAGTGTGTAAAAAATCCTTTATTTACTCAACATAATTTCACAGGTGACTACACTTGGCTTGCACAAAGCCAACACTTCTGGCTTAACTCAAAACCGATTATTATGAAGTAAAAATAAAGTAAAAATATAATAAATTTAGTCTAACGGTTCACAGGATAATTTCATTGGAAGAAAGGCTGTGATTCATAGAAGTCGGCGGAAAAACGCCTAATGGCTAGAAGCACTCAACACCACAGCAATCTAATCGCTGGTAATTCAAAATACCAACGTGGCCTACAAGTTAGCATAATACGCTCTCTCTAACTAACTAAAATCCCCTTCCAAAACCTTTTCTTAAACAGCACTTTCTTCTACCTCATTTGAATACACACGCGCTAGCTTATTAACATTCTGGTAAGAAGCGTGGTTGAAAGCGAGACTGAAACGAAAAGCACTTAAGTACTTAAAAGTAATTTTTAGTTAAATTAAATGAATCGCCACAGCACAATACGAAAGTTATATAATAAACATCATGACTTATTCAATAAGTAGGCCACTATGTATAAGCTGTGGAAATTCTTGTGACATCACGATTTAAGAATAACCTCATTAAAGATGCTTTAGTAAATAAAGAAAATGTTATTTTATTAACAGTTATTTTAAGTTTATGCATCTTTTCTATCTAGTCTAGTTTCAGCTTACAATTTCCCGCCAGAATGTAATTTCAGAAACGCAGTCAATGTAAATGAGTAAGAGTACTATTTAAATCGATGTTTCATCAACTTCGCGAGAGAGAGTCTGAGTTTCTGACTAGCACGCGTTTGCGTTTTGGCTGCGTCTCTCTTAGCTTTGCTACGCTCGACCATACTTTAAGCTCTTGTTTGGCTTCGCCGACTTAATTAAGATTTAGAGGCCAACTGCTGAGAATCTTGATAGCTTCGTCTATATCTTTCAGTTAACTTTAGTTAAGCTTAGTTAAGTTTAATTTCATATTAATTTGAGTTCAAGCCCAAGTGGAGGCTTTGCTATATACTCCGAGTTAGGAGTTGATTGTATTTATTCTGAGAAAAAAAGGGTAGTTAATCCTTCTTAAGTGTTTGTTCACGCACTTAAGCGATTGTTTGCTTATTCGTGTTTGTGGGGTTCAAAGATTGAACATTGAATTAAATAACTAAAACCCCACAAAGTGATTAGAAATTTCTATGGATTTGGTGATAAAATATAAGAAAAAGGTCTCGTTGGTTTGCATTTAAGTTGATTACCCCCTGTTCTAGGCACATAGGGACATGAGAGATGTTTTTCATGAAACCGCTTTGACCTAAAGGTTTACTCATATTTCAGTGGCGTTCTTCAGTTCGTACAGCCTTCCAATGTTATAGAATACACATTAGAACCTTCATCCATATGGAATTAGACAGGGTTAGGTCAGGGAATCTTTCTGTTAAAATGCGACTGTACATTACAAAGAATGTGAAAATATCATACAAAATGACTAGACATAGGTATTGTATGAACCGTTATACAGTCTTCTGAAAGTAGATCTTCATTTAATTCAAAAGTATTCGGAAGTTATTGTTGATAGCAGGAGTCAGGTACAATAATCATCAGCGGGATATCCATCAAGGACATTTAAATTTTTCTTCATATGAAGACAGAAAGGTGGCAAATTAAAATGATGCTAATTGTTACAAAAGAAGAGTAATAGCTGAGTAAGCTTTCTTTTTGTGGGTCACGTTTCATGATTTTGAATTGAAATTATAGTGTTTTGATGCTGTTCAATCCTATGGCTGAACTGTGAGCAGGTGCCAGCAAATTAAGCAACAGATTCAGCAAACTGAGTAGCAAGTTAAAGAATATTGCAACGTATCGTTCTAGATCATAAATTACTCCAGTAAATGAAACCGATAATTCGGCCATTACATCCGAGTCACAGTGACGTTTATAATATTCTGTAGGGAGCCATAAAAGTACTATACTTCAGGAATAAAAATTGAAAAGTTATATGCATAACATCTCAGTCTAATCTGCTGTTTTTTATTCTCTTTTGAAAGAGGGAAGCGTAAAAGGGAAGGAGCCAAACGAATTCAAATTTTAGCATTCATTTACGCAAATTTATTTTAGTAGTTTCGAAAATTTCAGAAAAATGTGGAGAAAGGAGGCAGTTCGGATTGCCTTCCTGATGTTACTAGTATCTTCTTGAAAAATTGGAATTAATTGAGTTAGATGATGCATTTGGAATTAAAAATACAAGGTCTTGTCTTTAAATTGTGTTTACATTGATAAAGATCGCATTTTACGAAGAACATTGAAGAAAATATTTATTGTAAGGTGCAAATTGAAAACAGGACTGAATTAAATTAAGTTCATAAGATTTAGTTTCGAGAGATAAAATTCATGGATTTGAGAAAAGAATAATGGCTATGGAATCGACTATGATATGTTAAAGAAAAATTTGCTGAATCTGCAAGCATGCAGAGCAGTCGAAAAAGTCTTGGGTTTACATACTTTTCCTTAGATTAGTTTCACGGCAATCTAAGGTTTTAAGCAGTGAAACAACCTTTGGATTTTTTCCGTGAGAAGATCTAATGTATTTGAGAAAGTGGTTTACATTTTGGTACGAATCTATAATGATGAATTTCATAAAATCATACGAATATAAGTTAAGAAAGAAATTCGTTTTGTATAAGTTACGATTGCACGTTTGTATAAGAATAATAATTTGGCCGCTAATGAATGCTGGTTGCAAAACTGCGATTAAAATTTTAAAAAACGAAACTGTTGACCTGATTACAGTACATGAATGAATACATAACCAGCATACAAGTACAGTTAATTAATATTTGTTTCAGTTGTTTAATTCACGAAAATGAAAACCTTGTTAATCTCAGTGATAAATTATTCATTAATTTAACTATGTATAGGAGTCAAACTTCTTGAAAATAACTCAAGATCACATACCTTATTTTAATTAAAAAAATTAGAATTTATTAAGCTTTCTTCATTTTAATGCATTTATTTTAGATGAATTACATTTCTGTTCGAGGATAAAAAAATGGTTTGATTTCTTTGCATTAAAAATTGATACTTTTGATAATTTTCCTTTAAAATGAACATTAGGTAACGCTCAGATAGGAAAGCTTCCAAATACCAGTCATCACCTCAGGTAAAAATTAACGAAGATAGTTTCAACTTCAGCAAAAGATTACATATGAGCTCATAGAGGGTTGATTTGGTTTGGTCTGGTTTCGAATTACTTGATTGTATGAAGCTGCATGTCGGCTACCTCCTAAAGGGAGGATAAGAAATTCTTAAGGGAAACTGGAAAACTAGATTATAAACACGTTACATATGGAGATACCACCAAAACGTCTATAGAGCCAGACTGTTATCTGAAAACTGAACACGAGTCGAACTACCAGTGTTCAGAGCTGATCGCCACTAGTGCGTTCATTCATGCGCTGAGTTCCAGTTCCAGTCGAAAATCAGGCCTTATTTCAGAGTCCTATTATTGTAGAATTTGTAATGTTTAGGGGCCCCCATTGACGATGTATATGATTGGGATATGTCTTTCACCCAAGAAATTGGATCAGGTGCATCTGGAAGATTTAAAACGAAATTTAAATTCTTAACAAATTGCTCAGTTCTTTATCGTCAAGGAGAAATTAAGAACAGACTTGTTTTGGATTAAAAATATCAAGATTCTGGGTATGATCAAGTTCAAGATTTAAAAAAAAACAGACACAACATACTTGTAAACGCCAATTTATTTCTCTTAGTACGTACAGACAGACAACATAGACCCCATCTTTGATCTGACTAGCGAAGCCTCTCGGGTCTGTATATCTATGGTCCAGTGACCCTCTTCCAAGCGAGCACAAACCCGCAGTCCCCGCCCAGCTTTATACAAAGCAAACAGGGCAAAGCAATAACACGAAGACAGGAAAATTGCGCTAGTCATTTCGCCTCCGGGCACCACTCCATCGGCAACATACTTCGAAAGTGCGCTCTGACCACGCTGTCAGTCCCCGTCACGAGATTTGAATGGGGCCAAACTCCGGAGACTAGGTCGGTGATCTTTCATCTAGCTCCACCACAGACAGAGCAACGGATACGACAGTACCAGTACGCTCCCTGCCAAGCCCGAACCAACCATAGAATGAACTAGGGCTCTAGTTCTGTGAAGTCAACTTACATATCCTCGTGGTTGAGACTGTCTTAGCGCAGATCCTAGCCAGTACTTCCCAGGAATTCTCTTGAGTCAACCCCCGGGGGGTTTCTCTTAGTACAATTAAAAGTTTTGAAACAGTTACATCGTATTCAATTAATACTAGTTTCAAGATTATAAGGTATTTCTCCTTCCTTTCTTGGCATGTGTTTTCTTGGTGCAGTGGTCAGCACGCTCGGTGCGTATTCGAGAGCTTCGTGGTTCGAGTCTCGACGAGGACATTACTCATTTTTCATATCTCCTGCTTTAAAAAATATCCTAATGTCTCTACAAGATAGTTAGGGTGTTTTGTATTTATTTATTTATCACTCGTTGTATTGCTCGACTAAGTAATGCACAGGGTAGCTCACGAAAGGTAGCCAGCGTCTGGTAATAATATGCCAAGACAGATGGCAATTTTCTAAAGCGATGTGCACAGAAGTGAAGTGGAAGGCAAAATAAAGCTAAAAAACTTCTTTATTTATACGACACCCATAGAGCATTTTATGTTAATTAACCAGTGATTATGATGGAAACCTTTACTATAAGTTCTCCTTTTCTGTAGTCCTCACCAGGATAAAAATTAATTGGTAGAGTATTTAAATGGAGAGTTTTAAGTGTTTTAGATTCAGAGCTTTTGGCAGCGTCGCCTGCAGCTTACGTTCCGTCTCCCAGCTGTGCTGGTGAATATTCCGGGTTTAACCTTCCTGCTACCCAAACTTCAAAACCTTCCATTAAAATATTTTGCCAGCTTAAATAGGTGAAACTATGTAGTCTCCAACTACATTACCTTTAATTTATAATTTTGTTGTTTGAAATGCTTGCAAGTGACGGAGTTTATTTGTACGCACAAGTGGTGCTTTCTGTTCATTTTAAGGATTTTAAAAAAAGGCTATTCACAGCCTTCTTAACATTCTGTCATAATATTTTAGATGGATAGATAACTCGCTTCTCAGTCTAATAGGGTCAGAAAGACTTTGATTTAACTTCTACATAGTTAAGACTCTGTGCACTAAGTCACCGGACAGACAGGCAATCAGCAGACAGAGAGCAAGGGTAATGGCTCCCTCAAAAGCTTGCGTTACTGATGTTCAGTGGGGATTACGTTTTCATTACGCCACCTGTGTTTTCCCTTATAATGTATATTTGTACGTATAGCTATTATGTCTTTCCATATATGCATGATATGCAAGTATGTGTACACACACACATATATATATATACACTCACGTTTGTGAAAATTGCAACACCATGAAGGACTTACGCGAGTGAGCTGAAATTTTCAGGAAATGCAAAGTAGCGCATGATATGCAAATGATTAGAATTGCAAATCCGTAGCGCATGCGTATGCTGAGCAGCGCCCTCTAAACGGCTGATGGATCCGAATAAATAGACGGCTGTAGTGAGGCGTGTATGGTTATCGGTGGTTATCTGCTAGTGGTAAACGTTAACTCAATCTGTACTTATGCCTCGTCGACGAAAGAGAGCGAGATTTGAACAACTTACAGAGTTTGAACGAGGGAGAATCATCGGCCTTCCTGAAGCTGGATTGTCGTATCGTGCAGTAGCCTCTCGTGTGCAGCGTAACAGCAGCACAGTGATGCGCGTTTGGAAGCAGTGGACGGACGAGTGTCGGACAACTCGGAAATCCGGGAGTGGACCCCGAAATGTGACGTCAGCTCGCGATGATAGACACCTGGTCCGCATGGCGCGGACGGACCGTACAGCTTCCTCTAGACAATTGGCAGCACTGTGGTCAATAGCTACAGGTGTTTCATTGTGTGCTTCATCAATTCGTAGACGTCTGCTGCAGTGTGGACTGCGCGCACGGACTCCTTTATACAGGATCCCCCTAACGCACGACCATCGCCGCCTGCGGCTACAATGGGCCAATCAGCATAGAGACTGGCGTGCTGATTGGCAGCATGTCGTGTTTTCTGACGAATCCCGCTTTAATTTGTGGTACCATGATGGCCGCATTCGTGTCAGACGCTATGCCGGTGAACGCCACCTTCCGGAGTGCATTATCGAACGCCACAGTGGACGAACACCCGGAGTTATGGTCTGGGGCGCCATAGCATATCATAGACGATCTCAATTGCTACGAATTGTGGGCAATCTGAACAGCAACCGGTATATCCGTGAAGTTCTACAGCCCGAAGCTGTTCCCTTCCTTCAAAGCTTGCCAGGCGCTGTATTTCAACAGGACAATGCCCGCCCTCATACTGCTCGGATTGTTAAATCCTTCTTTGCAGCGCAGCAGGTACAGCTTCTTCCTTGGCCTGCGTGTTCCCCGGATATGTCGCCAATTGAACATGTGTGGGATGTCATTGGTCGGCGTCTTGCTCGTGATCCTCGTCCTGTTGCGTCTGCAGACGAACTTTGGGTACGCGTACAAACGATATGGAATGCTCTTCCTCAGTCAGACATTCAAACTTTGTTTGACTCCATGCCACGTCGTGCAGCAGCACTTATTGCGGCGCGTGGTGCCCACACAAAATACTGATTCTGATCTCTTGTTCTTGTTTGTTTGCTTTGAACATTTAATCATTTATTTGTACCACTACCACTCAACTGTGTATTAAATTGCATTCAATTATGACGATTCCTTCTTGGTGTTGCAATTTTCACAAACGTGAGTGTATATATATATGTGCAATATTCATTTTTCTTAATAACATATAAGGTATTTCTCCCGCCTTCTTAGCATGCCTTTGTGGTGGAGTGGTCAGCACGCTCGGCGCGTATTTGAGAGATCCTTGGTTCGAGTCCCGGCAAGGGCATTGCTCATTTTTCATGTCTTCTGTTTCCAAATAACTAAATGTCTCTACAGTGGCGCCCGAACTAAAAATGTGGTGGATGATGATTCTCCACCACCAGGATTTGGCTACTGGGTTCCCTAATCCCCAGTCGCCCTTTAAAAGGGGAAGTATATAAGGTATTTCTCCCGCCTTTTTAGCCTGCCTTCGTGGTGTGGTGGTCAGCAAGCTCGGCGCGTATTTGAAAGGTGCGTGGTTCGAGTCCCGGCGAGGAAATTGCTCATTTTTCACGTCTTCTGCTTCCAAATAATCTAATGTCTCTACAAGTTGAATAGTAAAATTCTAAGTATAATATAGGTAGTTAAATTTTATATATTACATTATGTATACATAAAACCTACAATTATCTGAAACGCGACCCAAAATAACTCACTCTTTTGCTCATTAGAGG
Organism: Stegodyphus mimosarum; assembly: GCA_000611955.2. Classification (NCBI taxonomy): domain Eukaryota; kingdom Metazoa; phylum Arthropoda; class Arachnida; order Araneae; family Eresidae; genus Stegodyphus; species Stegodyphus mimosarum. Next base: position 178,377 of record KK116045.1, read on the forward strand.
TACACAAATTTATTTCTCTTGCATATTTGTGGCAAATCATAACAGTTGTATTCTGTTATCGGCTTATGGGGAACATCTATATGTTAGTATTATTTTTAACCCACCCATGACCTTATCGTTCACTGTGCTAAAAACTTCTTTTACCGATGTAAGGTTTATTTTTAGTGCAAATGCTGATTTGAAACACATTTTCAAGAAGGTGTGTCCTTGCGTGACTAGAATTGGAATTATTACTCGTATACTTTGTATATTATGGTCATGGTGAAGGCTATAGGTTCCGAGATAAGCATGATATCAGACGCGTGCCAAAGTGCAAAATGTGTACTGACTTCATATTAGCTTTTTGATGAAAGTAGAAAGCAGTACTGAAAGCATTTTGAATAAAGTTTCTAACACCAGCCTAGATTGATATAACATCTTAGTAATGGTTGCTGTAACATGAAAGTCATTTTATAATAGTCTGCGTTTTTCTGCTTTTATAAATACAGTAATGTCCGTTAATTTACAACATTTTATAAACTACGAGTAGTCGAAGTAATGGATAGTACAAGAATGCAAAATTTTAAAGAGAATTTGATTATAATTGTATAATTTTTAATTATTGACAGAAAGGAAAGGGAAGATTTAGAAAACTGTGCTGTGAAAGCTATTGTGTAGTTCTTCAAATAAGTACATTAATATGAAATGAAAACAGTCTAGAATATTTGTATTCAATTTACGAATAAGCAGAAGAAAAAGCTGAAAATATCTTATTTTATTAGTTTTTTTATTGAATGAAGTTTCAGGTTTAGTATAATGTAGAGTTACATTTGAGATTACTGTAATCTCTCAGATTTAAAACATCACTTTATGATCAAGCTTTCCACACACTTCACGTTTTAAAAATTAAAAGAAATATCTCGACTATGTACTAATCTTTATACAAGCAAAGTGTAATATACTTTAATTTGCATACATTATGTCATTTTATATTAATTAACGTTGTGAAATAAGTAACTAGGCCGCCCAACCGGTATTGCGGTTAGCTTCGCTGACTGCAGGGCTCGGGTTTGAATCCCGGAGAAGGCATGGATGTTTGTAAATATATAATGTCGGTGCGGCATGGCGGCACTTTAAATATGCGGCGAGCCGGAAGTCCTCTCATGTGGTTTGGTGGAAGGGGAGAGGGGTGGGAGACCTTTGGACCCGTCCCTCCAGGGTGCTCTCCATCAAAATTGGAGGCAGAACTGAGCCAAATCGTACAGTCCCCTATTAGGTGCTCAAGGCTATTGCCAACGACAGGCGTAATCTACCGCTCCTTGGCACGAGAATTCTCGTGGGCTTGGGCTGACTCTGTCAGACAAGTGAGCATGAGCAACAACAATAAGTAACTTCAGAGGTTCAATTGGACCGAAAATAAAGGTTAATTAAGATATCCTAAGAAAAGATGTAAGTCAATATAAAAAGGTTAGAGCAGTAAAACCGCTGAAAGCGATTACATCTGCACAGCTTATTCGCAACATACTACGCATTTCACTTAACTGGCCTGTAACTAGACTCTCAACTCTATCAGATTAACTGCGCCCTAATTTATACATTTGTAGCTTACTAAATCCCACCAGTCAGTATTGGCTAAAATCACGGTGAAAAAAGGTGAGCTATACATGCTTTATATATGACTTTGAAACATGAAGTTATACCATTAGCATGAAAAATACTGTGTGTGCGAATATATCCACAACATCTGAATGAGCTCTTAATCGCTCCTTAAAAAAACTAAATTAATAATGAATGAACTCAGTTTTGGCATTATGTGCTTCTACACAATAACAAATAAATTTAAGTGTAGTATTTTGATGTTTCAGCTTAATGTAATCCTTTTCGTTAAGTAAACACTTGACACATGATTAATTATCTTTCAACACTGTGCTACTATTAATATCAATGATTTCACTAACTATTGATTTCAACTACAATAAATTTTGAACCGTTTCTGTTAAGGCAATAATCTCAGCTTTTGCTGAGAATAAAACTGTAAAATTTTGTTTTCTACAACACCATAGTAAAGGAAAATCATATAACATGATAACATAGTCAAAATCTAATTTTCTATCAATAGGATGTGCCTTCCAATCTGTATTTACATGCCTAGATAAATGAGAAATCTTACTGCATTTGGAATAAACTAATTTCATTTTAACTTTTCCCTTAAAAGAGCGAAGAATTCGCTTAAGAGCACATTATACGGAGTCACTCTCTTATACGGAGAGGAATTTCTTGCATCTAGCTTAAACAACTGCAGTAGATCTATAATTAAAAATATCTATATTGATTTGAAAGATGAAGATCAATCTGAGCATCATGACATAAAGTAAAGAGCATTAGGAGCAGAGCCGCCGTCTAAGGAAACATTTATAATATTCTATTTTATTTGAAAGGAGCAAATAAGAACAATAAATTACCACCGGTTACTCCAGCGAGTTTTAGATTAAGTATGTTACATGCATTGCATGATGCGCTATTGTCAAGCTATATCAGAATAAGAAAAATAGTTTAGAGAGTAAGGAAATATGCTTATTTTCAACAGCTACAAAACTTTCAACTGAGTAAGTCCTGTAGCACTTACCAATTCATTAATGATGTTAATTGTAGCTCGGCCGGTAACTAAAGCAGCGTAAAAGCCACATGTCCTGAAGAAATCCCAGAAATTTATCTGTTAGTCTTTTACCCACGCAGTGAAAAAAATAAAAACAGATATTTGCCCATTATTGTTAATCATTTTATGAAATTGATAGAAATAATCCTCCTCAGAGGGCGTCTACAAAAATTGCTCAGATTTATTTTAAAACCAATTTAGATTAAAATACGGAACTTCAGTAAAAGACACATAATTGCCCATAGTTCGGAAGTCTAATTTGTGAGGACGTGTGCAAGGGTTTAGACATAAAGGCATTTTAAAATGTTCCCTTACAGCTCACACAGAAATATCTTAGAGCAGGTAACTAGACACGTAGTTAAAATTTCTCGAAATTATGTAAGAAATTACCACGAACGCTGCGATATCTATTTTAAGAAACTCACCTATGCTCTAAGATCTGCTAAGAATGATATGACTGATAAAAAACCGGCTGAAGTATTTCTTGGAAGAATTATTTCTTTTCTTCTCAGGACGTTTACCCTCCTCGATAAACTCGTGTTTGTTGTAAAAAGGAGTGTAGGAATTTAAGTTCGCAGATATTCGGAAATCAGTGGATGAGGTAGGGTACAGTTAAGGCTTAGAGCATGTAAAGCAAAAATTCATTACAAGAAGAAAAGGCTTGAGTTCGATTTTAAGGTGGGAGACAGGGTTTGGAAAACAAGGCATTCAGTATTTTGCAGAAGAGAAAGCGTGGAAATTATGTATGAAATCTAAAAGCCCCATTTAATTGAGAGACTAAGGGAAATAGTTTTGCACTTAAGAGGAAAGAATGGTAAGGGTGAACGTGGATCAGCTAAAAAGATTTAATGAGTGGCCTGAAATGCCGCTCATAAGAACGGTATTATAGACATCGCCTATGTGGAACACTGCAGGTCTGTCGGAAAGGTAGGTTGATTCAGAAGCAGCGTCTGTATCAGAAGAAGGCTCACAGAGTGAAAGAAAAGGCAATAAAAAAGAGAAAAGGCCCACGTGACGATGAACCAAAAAGGAAAGCTACAAATGATGGGGCGCAAGAATTAGAAAAGAACAGGAAACGTGCCAAAGGTTCAAGGTAAAGTTCAGGGATACATGAGATATCACGACTCCCCGAGTAACAAACAAAGGTAGCCTATAGGACAGAGAAAAAGAAAAGTTTCAGTGAAGAATATCAAAAAGAAGCTTGCATTTACGGGGAAACGATTGGTTAGTTAAGGAGGAAACTACGGTAGAAAAGCCTGAAGGACAAGAAAGTAGTACAAAGGAAGATTAAAAGTACCAGCGATCAAAAGCACAGGTGGATGGCAGACCAGAGACTGCAGAATACGAACTGCCAAGAACAGGCCAGCACTACCAGAATGTACCTAAGGTCAAAGAGAACCGATCAGATAAAAGAAAATCAACGAGAAAATCGAATAGAATCGGAAGAAGCGGTTAAAAGACCAGGATAGGCACAAGCTCCGCAGACTTATACATATCAACAAGAATTTTGACCTATCCTACTTGGAGTGAATTTGTGGAAACGGGGATTTCTGACTGCCACAAAAACGAACGATGTGTGAAAATTTTTTTAAGTAGAAGGTTATTATACGTATGTTATAATACATGTACGAAATTGTTAGTATACTTTTATTTTACCTCAAGCCAGAATATCTAAGCTAAATTATAGCTAAGAAGCTTTTTGTTGATGTATTCATATACTTTTAATGCTTTTATTTTGTTTGTGTGTTAAACACAATCATGTTACTTTAGTAGAAAGGTCTGTTAACAGTAAAACATTTTGGTTTAAGTCAAATAATAGCAACTAGTGTACACGTTTATGCATTTTTCTATGTAAAAATAAAACTAAGTAAAGGTAATCGTTTGAAGTATAGCACATTAAATGAAGTATAAGACTTTGAATGCATGAATAACACATGGTAAAAAGTAATGTACTGTAAAAAATGTGTTGCTGACAGTGTATTGTAGATAGAAATTAAAAGGTAGCATATAGTAAATCAATTTATTTAATGTTAAGCTCTCCAGTCAACATTTCTAAGGTTAAAAGGAATAAGTCTGAAACATTAGGTATAGATCTTAAAATAGCGTGTCATTAAGGACTGGTGTGTCTAATGCTTCCAGATATGTAGGAATAAAATCAGTTAAAAGCTAGTTGTTAAAATATTTCAATTTGTACACACCATTTCCCTAAACACAAGCTGGAGAGCGGGGTGAAAAAGTGTAAGAAACGGAAAAGGAATTTATAAAAAGACCATTCTTACACGTATATTTTGTGTATTTCGTATTTTCTCTAAACTACTTTTCCTTCCAAATTCCTGCGAGGCGATGTGAAACAAAGTCTGAAATGGAACTGAAAATATGAATTTAAATGAAATTTTGTAGAATGCGAATTTAGCAGTAAGAACTTAAATGAGGTTTTGTAAGAGCTGACCTATTTTTTAGATTTTAGGATTTGAAATCTTCCCAAGGCTAATTAATACCTTCATTTGTGATTAGTTTAAATTATGGTGGGCAATAACGTAGGATTTATTTCTAAGTAATCAATTATTATTATTTAAAACTTTACCGTAACTTCTTTTTTCCGTATTCCTTACCAGAATGTAAATTAATTGTACAGTTTTTAAGCTGAGGGTTTGATTGTTTTACAGATAGAGTTCCTGGCCGTTTCGTTTGCATTTAAATATTATCTCGAGCTCTGGATAAGTTAATTTGGACTTCAAGCATTTTGCTAGGCGGTTTCAAATGCGCACCGTTAATTTCCTGAGTCACTTTAGGTATACTATATTATGAGTAGACTCAGAGTGCGTTGCTTAAATTTTCATTTAAACTTATGTAGCATTTTGCATTTAAATTTATGTAGCTTACATAATCGCAAATAACTGAGCTATATTCTGTAGCGCAAGTGGTGCCTTCTGTTAATTGAAAGAATTCTTTAAAAATTTTGTCGTCACCTTCATATTGCCATAATTACACTCATGTCCATAAATTAAGGATAATTCGGAGTCACGCGGAAATCGAACTCTAAAATAAATATATCACCTATAAAATCACTACACACGTCTTCAAGAATCATATGCAAATTTCAGGAAGTAGCCAGATGACACCGATGGTACGCCACAATTACGAGAGTGTAAGAGAGTGATATATAAGGAATAAAGGAAAAGAAGTAAATTTGTTCGCAGGCGCTTTATAAGCATTTCAGTGCAATAACCGAATAGTTATGGCACAAAGGACGCATTTGGATGATTTTTTACGTGGTAGAATTATCGGCCGTCTGGAATGTGGGCGTACACAACTGGAAGTATCAGACGAACTTGGAATTGCCCAGAGTGTTATCTCCAGGCTTTGGCAACGATTCCAAGATGATGGTAATGTGAGAAGACGTTACAGCACAGGTCGCCCCAGAGTTACAATGCCGAATGAGGACCAGTATTTGGCAGTTACTGCCAAAAGAAACAGGCGGAGCACAGCCTCAGACCTGTCTCATCAGCTCTTTTAAGCCACTGGTACGACAATTTCAAGGCAGACCGTGTACAGACACTTAGGGAAGATTGGTCTATATGCTCGTAGACATGTCAGATGCGTTCCACTTACTGCAACTCACTGTCGCCTGCGGTTAGCCTGGAGTATAGAGCATGCATTGTGGACACCGCAACAGTGTGCTTGTGTGATGTTTTCCGACGAGTCCAGGTTTAGCTTGCAGTCTGATTCTTGCCGGACTTTCATATGGAGAGCTCCAGGTATCCGTTACCACCAAGAAAACATCATTGAACGACACCTTTACGGTGGTGCAGGAGTGCTCGTTTGAGGCAGAATTATTCTGGGTTCCAGAACTGATCTGCATGTTCAAATTGGAACCATGACAAGCCAAATCTATCGGCACGTCATTCTGGAACAACATGTACGTTTTTTTCAGGGAGCCATGGGAGCACAATTTGTGTTTATGGATGACAACGCCCGTCCTCGCCGTGCAAACATCGTAAGCGAATGCTTTCAATCGGAGGATATCACCCGTATGGACTGACCAACATTCTCACCGGACTTGAATCCAGTAGAGCACGTGTGGGACATGCTTAGCCGACTAGTTGCAGCCCATTAACCTCCTCCTACATGTCTACCGGAACTTCGGAGAGCATTGCGTTTTTAGTGGTGTAATATCCCCCAAGATCAGATCGATAATTTGATACGCAGCATGCCTAGGCGTTGTACGAACTGTATTGCATCGTCTGGGAGACATACAATGTATTAACAATCATACCAACCATGTAATATTGGTTTTTTGTAAATAGGTTGCTTTTGTAATTTGCTCAAGGGAGAAAAAATCGCTAATTTTTTTAATAATATCAAACATATAGGATCTTTTTTTGCTCTTTACCTTTTGTTTAATAAATAAGCTTTACAAATAAGTCAAATTTGTTTTGCTTCTAACTCTTCCTTTGCCTGATTTTGCATTATCCTTAATTGATGGACATGAGTGTATTTAGACTAGAGGGATTACTCACTAGTCTGTCTAGTAGGGTCCACTACTGTACTACTAAAATCCTACAACAAAATACCCTGATTTCATTACGAAGGGAAGCTTTTCATCAGTTTAATGCATAGTTTCCCAACGTAGGCAATACGTAGGCTATCAGGGGACGTATCCCTACGTAGGCTAGCAGTGGACATTGAGGAGAGTTTTTGGGAGTGATTTGCTGGTCTCAGGGGCAAAATAGAGGCGTTGAGAACCAGGCTGTAACAGGAATATGCTCAGAATATTTAGCTGCTTTGTATACCATAAAACAAACATTTAAACCTTCACCTTAAACTAAATATTGTTACGGATTATGTATTTAATTTGCTATTTTTAGTAGAATTATAATTAAAATTGTTTTATTTCCCTGTGTAATGCAGCGCGTGAGGAATTTTTGCTCTTTTGTTTTCCGGAAACCTTGAGAAAATACCAGAACGCTCTCGTGAGTAATTAAAAAGCTTATAAAAGCCTTATAAAAGAGGAAAACGTATAAAGGAGGAAAACATCTCAGTTCAGTTGTTTACTTAGTGCTGTTATTCATTGTAGCGAATTCGCGGTGATATCGGATTAGCTTTCTCTATATTTTGGATTTAAGTTCTATTTAGCGTTCTAGTAGTTTAAAATATAACTGCTGTGAGATATTGCGATATTGTAAGAATATCTCTGAGGATATTTCAGCATTTTGTCCTATTTCTTGGGATAAAAATAAATTTTGTTAACTTTTTATCGACTTGTGCATTCAGTCTATTACGAACTCGTACGCACGCAACAATATCATAGTGACCCATCTTTAGAAGAATCAGGCCTTTCACCGGCTGAATGGTTAAGAGGGTTAAGTACTGACAGTGGGACCTGAGTCAAATAGCCCTGAATGGGCTGGCTGGCTGGAAATTCCAGTCATTATCCACATGGCTAATAGGAATATCAATTTGTTAAAATACCCTCTCTAAAGGTATTGTTCTTTTTAGTCCGGATAGCTCTCGTGTGTTTTGCTTCAAATAGTTCAGGAAAACCTAACTAAGAACTATACCAATTTGTATGAGTCAACCATTCGCACATCTTAGTACAAATGATATATATGTGAACGTTTCGTTTCCTTTCTAGAGGAGCGTACAAAATAAATTTTCAAACCATCAATGTAAAGTTCTAAAAGCATAACCCCAGATCTATAATTGTAATGACATCTAATTCGCCCAAAAGTGTATTCTTTCGATGTATGCTACTGCTCGTGCCATGAAGAGAAATTCTACCTCTTTTGTTACGTTTTTAAGTTGTTATACTAATTAACCTAGTATTAAGAATAGTTTATCTTTATCTTCACTTCTACTATTGCCAACGTCTACCAGAATACAAGTTAGTTAAAGTATAAATTGTTCAGCGAATTGAGAGAAAGAGCTATTGGCAGCATTTGATAATCAATATTTTTTTACTCTTCAGCTCTGTTTTAATTGAATTTATTAGCTTCGGCAAGCCGCTTTTGCTTCGCGAATACTTAGAAGAGCCAAGTTTTACGTACGACGCGTTAATTTGTATTCTATAATGTTCTTGACTTGAATTTTCGTTTTGAATTACCTATAAGTTGCACAGTTTGAATTTCTATTTTATTTTAAAATTCTGTGTAACCGCAAGGATCACATATTAAAGAAGTGATTTTATATTAAACTTAATGTTATATTAACTGTTGTTAGAGAGTAGACAAGACAATAAGTTGTTTGACCTTCTTTACCGCTGCAGCAGACGAAACGTATCTATTATTTGCTTTGAGAAGTATTTGCTTTTTAGCAACTTATTTTACACTTACGGGAAGTGTTTTAATAAATGAATTAAAGCAAGAAGCAAAGGAGCAAGCAAGGAAAAAGCAAGGAGAGGGCAAATGTGTAGGAACTAAGTGTATTAAAAATTTAAATACACTTAGTTCCTACACATTCCATTCAAAAGACAATTAATATAGTACAATTATTGTAAGAGTAAGCGGCGCTGAACAAAAGTAGCCTCGAAAACGAGGTAATAAGCTTCAAAACTGAGAACGAGGTAATAAGCTTCAAAACTGGGAAATTGTGGGTTTGAAAATTTGGAACTTGGAAATTGTGGTTAGGAAATTTTGGTACAAGCTTAGGACTTGTTATTTATCGGCTTTCTTTGATATTAAACACGTATACTACGGATGAGTTTCTTTGTGATTTTTATTTAGATATGTCATGAAAAATTATTATTCGTCAGTCTTTTTATCTAAGTAGAAAAAAAAACATAAACATTCAAATTAGAAATGTAAATTAAATTGACTAAGCATTATTTGTGCTTGAGGTTTTGGACTGTCATTATTACTGCTCATTCGTATTATTTTTACTTTTTGTAAGCTTACTCATTAAGAAAAATAAGTATTTTTAGATATTCCGTTTACTGAAAATGTTTTTTTAGTCGATTCGATTAATGTTTGAAAGAAACTGACGGAAGTTATGATATGAAAAAGAGAGATGTTTGAGCAACATTTGATTGTGATTAAAAATTGCGTTTTTATTCAGTTTACAGCGAGAAATTACGATAAGATTGAAAAAACAGTCCAACAAAATGTTTATTTTCTAAAAATGATTGTAATGTTTCGGGATCGTCCTGCACGATATAGATGTTCGCGCAGGCTGAACAACTAGTTCAAACACTAGGGTGCGACTGCCACCTAAGGCGTTTTTCTTTCTTCCTCTTTCTGCGCGGGTGTAATACGGGTATCTCCTAAAATTGTAAAGGAGCTTCCCCTTTTTTGCGGACGTAATAATTCAGTTGACTCTTGTGGTGCATCCTAACCATGGTTCCCGATGATGAAATGGCTAAAGGACTGATGAGTTAGGCTATTCCCGGCGAACTGCTTCAGAGCAAATGTCAGGTCATTAGGCTGAAAAAATGCACTGGTTCTTTCAAAGCGAAAATGATTTCGTTAATTATCAGTGTTTTATTAGCTAGATGTAATAAACTTTTTGTGTGCTTCGAATAATGTTTATTCGTTTCAATACTAAAGGACTGTTTATCGAAATCGAGGGATTCGTTTGCTCAAGAAATTTTAAAGGAGACTAGCTGGTGTGTTTTAAAGGAGACTAGCTGGTGTGTTTTAAAGGAGACTAGCTGGTGTGTTTTAAAGGAGACTAGCTGGTGTGTTTTAAAGGAGACTAGCTGGTGTAACGTAAACACCAGCTAACACTAACTGGTGTTTACGTGTTGTTAGATGTAGTTTATTTGTATTATGGGTAATGCCTGTGAGGACTATCCGCCTAAGAGAAATGATGTCTTCGGAGAGGAATTTCTAGGAAAATCTGGCCCGCATTCACATTACACGCTTGGAAATCTATGAAAGCGTCCATTGATTTAGTACGTTCTCTCGGACTCAAATTCCCGCTGAATTATTAGTCCTTAACGGTCTTGATCCCTCAACCATTAGTTAATGACGCTTTGCAAAATTTTTTAACCAAAGCTTCATATTTATAGCATTTTATAAAAGAACATTTGACATTTTTCATAATTATTTTAGTAACATATAGTTGATTTAACCAAATGGCGCATGTATTACTTAGAATTCTATTGAAGCACGATTTTTTTGTAAGGCAAATTACTAATTTCTAAATAAAACTAAATCAAAACATATAACAGTTATTACTGAGCTTAACTTTTACACGTTTGACTTAAAAAAATTATTCAACCTCTTATATTTCCTTCAGTAAGTTTCATTAAGACACCAAATAGTTTTCAATCAAAATCTTTTGAAATAACCTTTTAAAAAGAGAAAAATATTAAAAGTACTTTGAATTTTTATTTTAAACGAATGATATATGATTAAATTAACGCTACAATGTTTAAAGGCTTTAAATTAAAAAAAATTAAATATAAAAAATTCCTACTTAATTAGATAAATTTCGGTTTCTTTCATTTACCTTTTTTTAAAGTAAAATATCCAATTTTGAAGCTTTAAGTACTTAACCGCCAGCTTTGAGTTTCAGATTCTTCCTCTTGTATGCGCGGGAAGCAATTCTGCCAAACTTTTTATGAGGTAAAGCGGGAATTTCAGAGGGTTGCTTGCGGCATCGATTTCCAATATAAGTTAAAACAAGGCACGGCGAGGTATAACATAAAACGGAACTCCACTGAGAGAGAGTAGGTCAAAGGAAGCATTGGATGAAAATCTTTAGGCTAGAGATTGCTTCTGTTCTAACAATTGAACTTCCCTTTTACTCGAGTTTTGTTGGTGGAGTCTTCTCTGTTGAATCTCTTGATTTTAGGCTATCTGGAAATATTTCTTCATTCATTGCCGGATTCTGAGATACACAGAATTTTATGCATACATTACAAGTGGAATAAATTTCGTATAGCTTTCAGCGTTTTAAAGAAACTTGCCAAAATTCCAGAGACTTTAAAAGTAGTAGACGAAAAACCTACGTTTTACAACTAAGATTTTATTTTGTGATTAAACACCTAATTTTTGTAGTTCCTTATTTAAAAATAAATGAAATATGTAAATAAAATACCTGCCTTATTTTATTAGGAAAAAAATTATGTTTTATGCAGAATCGTGTGTCTATATACTTTTTTCATTTGAAGCAAAAAAAGGTAAATGCGCACATTTTAGTCAAATTAATTTTATCTGTGTATGCTTGCATTCTTCAAGGATAACATTTCATATTCATCAAAGTTTTCTAAATCATAATACAACAATTCTTACAATATTTTGAAGTACAGATTAAAGTATTTGGTACAAATGGCAAAAGTAACGATTTACAGAACTTAAATGAAATGCATTAAAACAGCTTCTTTGTAAATAGAAAATAACACTAACATGACATAAATAATACTATTATTAATGCAAAATGTACAGTGCTAAATTTTAAGCACTTTTTAATACTTTTAATTTTTCTTACTTTTAACAAAAACGTAAAAAACGTATTTTGTTTAACGGGCTTCATAACTTAATTCATGCTCTAAAGAAAGAATAGACATGCGTAAAAGTTTTTCTTGACCAGGTAAAGATCTTATGTAAGTTTTATTATTTTCAATTTTTGAAGCTTCTGTCATTGCTAGCAACAACAAGCGACAATGCTGAAATGTTCCTAACCCAGGTTCCAAATTCTGATATGACTGAAATAATCTGTATTCGCGAGTTACCTTAAAAATATCTAAACTCGTGACTGCTTCAGTATTCAGATGAAACGCAGTTTTTCAAATTATAATGCATTTCCGATAAACATTTTACAGTACTCATATCACTTGGGTATTTAAGTGCTTCGGATATTCAAAAGCTATAGATTACGTCTCCTCTAACTAATTTAAAAGAAGTTATATCCTGATTCTTTCAAATTACCGGAAGCTAATGATATTAATTTTTTGCCAGTTAGAAATTTAGACTGAAGGACATCTCATTTAAGTTTTCATATCTCCGTTTTATTTGTAAGATAAAAAAAGTCAATCACTCCTTTCATTTACATCATGAAAAAATATCTTTATAAAAAATCAGGTCTATCAGTTGATTTTTGACAATTGGACTTATTAACTTTTCTTTTTCTTTTCTCTTCAAATTAATTTGATGTTCTCGCATTTAAAGCTAAATTTCAAATCAAGAATATTTTCAGGACTATTTCCCTCTACAATAAAAAAGTGGCAATCTATCTGTTATGTTTGTTTGTTTAATTCAACACCACAGAGCATGCGAGGGTTGTTTGCTTTTGGTGCCTTTGTGGAAGAAGTTTCCGCCAGAAGTTTCTTTCGGGTGCTTTTTAAGGAGAAGTAATTCATATTTACATTTCATGTCGTAGAAACATTGAAATACGCATGCCGGGATTCAACCACACATTAATCATTCTATTTATTAATAGGACAGCTTTATGTACAATTACGATTTTAAATTGCAAGGTTCATTTTACATTTAAGATTTTCTGTTTCTTCCAACGGTTAATTCGATGTAGATAATACGCATAAAAGGTTTTAATTAATTTATTTCAAGATGCTCTTATTTGCAGCCGATTGTAATGGTTTGCTGCTTAGTGCCTTGTATAAATTTGTTGCATTAAATATAAATGTTAAGTAATGATAAACAGCTGAAAATCTTATAACATAAGAGTTATTTTTTTCTGTCATATATTATCCATTAAATATTTTAGATTCATAATAATGAAATATGTTTTCGATTTGGTTTGTCTCATTGCTTTATATAACAGACAGATGCTAGCGGATACTTTCAGACTGCTCAAGGGAATACTTTCAGAAAGAACTTTCTAAAAGAAATTTCCTCATCTTCCCAGTACACTTGGTATAAAGAAAGCAAAAATTTGAAAGAACAATATACCCCGCCCGCTTGCCAGAATGCAACCAGTTAATGTTTAGTGGGGTTATCCATTTGACCACAGTGGGAAACAAAATGTTTCATTTTAATTATTTCCTAAGAACCTTAGTTATAACCCATAATTTTGTAATTTAGTTTCTGTTATGCTAACAATTAAAATGAAAACCGTTTTTATAGTAACTTTAACAAATGGATATCTATTTGCTGCCGTTATGAGTGCTAATAAGAATAAAGTTTCCGGTATTGTTGATATTGGAAAATACCCATGTTTTTGAAATGTTAATATCAACTATCTCAGATTTAGCAGGAAAGGTTTGTCAAAATTCTTCCGCAGTAAAACTTCCAAAACTTTAATTTTAGACTTTCAGTTTTATTTCTTTGATATCAAAGAATTCGTTTAAATAATTGGCTTAGCACGTCCAATAACAACTGTATGTATTCTCTGGATAAAAACGGCAAGCTTCTGAGAAAAATTAAGTACAGATGCAAATGAACAAAACTGTACATTATTTTAACTAAGAGTTTAGAGCTGAAAATATAGGAAGCCGTACTTTATAATACTGGAATAAGAAATGGAGAAAGAAACTGAAATATGCTTCCTTTTAGTTTTTGAAAACTGCTTATTTTATCTCCAGATAACGTTTTAGTAGACTTTCGCATATTAGGTCAACTGAAAAAAATTTTATGCTTAGCCACATCGTCCGTGTTTAGTTAGTGGACTTCGGGAAAAATGCTTTGACGAAGGAATAGTTCTAAGAGCAGATGAAAAGGAAATAAAAGAGAATTATTGATATGAGCAAGTAAGGTATTTCCTAGTCAGGTTTAGCTTACAAAGCTCATTATCTTATTTATTATCTCATTATCAACTTCAATTCGTTAATCCCAATGAATTGTAATTTTAGAAAACGAGGAAAACGCATAATTTTTCAGACAAATTCTTGTCGTCTATTCTTCTGTTAACGCACATGGATTGTTTTACAATAAAATATCTTGATCGCTTTCTAGATATTAATGAAAATCATAAAAATCCGTATTAAAGAAACCCAACTGCGGTAAACTTATAAAGGAAATAAACTTATCCCTATTTAAATGATTTAGCTGCTTATTTTATTTACACTGTGATGTGTTAAACGTAACCTGAGTGGCGCCGTCTTGTCCGAGAAGAAGGCTACGAAAAACTGTTAAAAGAAATCAGACATTAAGCCACATACTATAGAGAATGCTACAAATATCAAGATGTAAAACATTCAAATTATCATGAACAGAGATAAGAGGGTTTAGTTATCTTAAATATAATTTTCTAGAAAAGTGTTTCTTGGTGCATTTCAAGATTGAAGTTTACAAAAGTTAATTAACATTTAAAAATTAGCTATAAAGTTGCACATATTTTACAGAAAGTTAACTTTCGGCTTGTTTATTCCCGCATCAATAAAATTCCGAGTTCCATACTCAAGGACCCCATTCCGGTTATGAATTCCTGGGGCATTTACAGGATTCCTTACCAGTGTGGTTTAACTTACATTGGCCAAACTAAGAGAGCCTTAAAATTTTGCGTTAAGGAACATGAGGCATATGTTAGAAAAAAGGAAACACAGAAGTCTTCTGTTGACCAACATTGTTGCTCCGAAAATCCCACCTTCAATTTTTCTGTTGCCAAAATTATTCAAAAAACATCTTCCATTGGTGAACAGGATGTTCTAGAGGCATTTTACATTCAAAAAAATCTTTCTGTTCTAGTTAACGACCCTAATTCCAATCCATCTTTGCCTTCAGCCTTTAAAGAAATTATGTTTTAGTTCTGGTTTCATCAACAGATGGCGCCAGTAGCTTGTTTCTTGTCCAGGCTTTCTTATTTTATCTTATGTCGTTCATTTTGGCTTTTGCAGCTGAGGATGATGGTTCGGTAAAACCATCGAAACAGGGCCTGTGAAAATTTGAAAATATAACGCTGATTTTTGTTGTTTGACTTCTAAATTAATATTATCTATACTCTTATGATAAGATAATGAAGCTAAATTGCTATATAGTCCTGATTCCAATGCCTTTATTGAACAGGGAACCTAAATGAAGTTTTCGCGATTTATTGTTTGAGTAATATGAAAAAGGAAGTTTCTTCGTTTCCCTTAACATATCCTTCTAAGAAAGCATCCAAGTGCATAGAAGTAAAGTTTTTACGTGCCTTTTGCTCTTCATCGAAATGTTCAAGTTCATGTGACTATCGGCGAAGACTGTTAACAAAAATATTTGCTTAGCGGAGCTACGCATGTTTATTTCGATGCAAAAATTAGATTCTGGAATTACATTTCGCTTTAACTATATTTCCTGCTCTTATGATTTGAATACACGATTTAATAAAGAACTAGTTTATATAACCACCTATGTCGCTACTACAAACTACAATACATGCAGAAGCTAAATAGCATGATTTCAGACGGAAAATACTAATACAGTATTTACTCAAGCATTTATCTCCCCTCTTTTCACGAATTTTGTTGCACGAAAATAGTGAAGGGAAAATCATACGAATAATATGATTTGCAAAAGAAGCTTTCGTATTAAGAACAAAACAAATGAAAAGTATTTTTGGATATACTATCGATAAGTATCACGAAATTATTCATTTTAGAGAAACTCACATCCCAGGTGCTGTATCTGTTGCATAGTAAAATTAACATTGCAATATATGATAATGATGTTTTCATTTCTACCTCAATGTATCTTGAATCTCATTTGCTCTTACTGGTATCCGGTGCCACTCCCTAGGTTTAAAATCGTTTAATTTTGATTGAAGTGCTGTCCGTGTCGTCAGTTACAGTTGCAGTTCCTCACTGTCATCACCGTTGTAATTGTTTTCGACACCGTTCAGTCTGTCATCTCAAGTACAATGATCTGCAGAACCATGAGGAACATCGAATACCTCTGTTTTCTTGAGGATCTTTACTATAACTACTTAATAAATTAGAGCATATAAACCCAAACTCCACGAACAAATCTATTAGAAGGACAAAATAATCACTACGTGGAAGAATCTATTTTAAAATTTAGGGAAGCTCGCTTTTTGAGAGTCTTGAAGAAAAGGAAGATTACGTTAATGCTTCAAATATTTTCAGAACCGTATGCTAGCTAGGAGAAGCTAAGAGAAAAATACAGGAGTATTCATACGTTTTTTTTTCTCTCATAGACGATCATAGCCTCGTATAATTAATGAATTATCCTAAATGGCTAACAGTTATAATTACATTGTAACTGCAATTATAAATTTTTTATATATTCTAATTACAATTACAATTTAATTTTTGCCGACATGTGACCTGTGTCAGGCGCCTAACGTGCCTCACCTATGCCCCGGATATGCTTTTATGTGTGCATAGTGTTTTGTTTCTAGATGCTGCATACATTGGTATTATAGTTTTCTGACATAAACTGTGATTTAAATTCTTTTAAATGAAACTGGTGCAATATAGAAATACTGTGCAGCAATTTTAAATAAATTAATTCGTTTTTTCTACCGAAGCATCGGATGAACTTCACAACGAATTTCAGTTACTTCAGTTGAAATTATGAAAAAGAAAGAACAAAAAGGAAAAGAATATAAAAAAAAACTGATCCAAGACATTACGAATTGCACGGTAGTGCGAGTAAAATTAGAAACTGAATGAAAGATTTTAAACATTAAAAAATTCCATCTCTGCTATATTGTATATGATTTCAATAACAAGTTTAATAAAGTGATACAGAAGGAAGCAAAATACAACATAGCATCACATATGTATAAAGAACTAGAAAATTGAAAATGATGCATAAGTGCAAATAAAAAATATAAGAGCCTGCATTGGGAAAACATTCTAAGCAAATACAAAAGTAAATAGAATAATAAACTGAAGCTGATCATTTTGTGGAGCTCTTATAAGGGTTCGTACCACTACGGTCTGAAATAAATTTTCTTTGGGCTTCCTGAGTTTTCGACATTCAATTCACCTAAGTTTGCCACAGTTGCTTCTTTGCTGTATTTTAGATTATTAGATTTATTTTTGGTCTTATTTTTTACATCTATAATATCCTTATTCTTCTAGAAGTTCAAAATATTTCAAGGAAATGAAGGGCTATGACGATGCATTTTTTTATGACAACATTAGCATAATTTTGTAAATTTTGCCCCAGTCTTCACAAAGCAGCAGATAACGTTCGCCCATTCCTTTAAAGAAATATCTTTTATACCCGCACAGTTTTCACTAAAAGTTTAAATGAACACATACCTAGCATTTTTACGCAAAATTAGCACATGAAACATAAATGCGACCTCGGCTTCAGAATAAATTTTCGAGTTGTCACTGGGCTTTTCTTACATTAGAATTTCAAATGCTGTGCAAATTTGTCATCTCCAGTGTAAACGAAATTTAAAATATATATTTGCCATCGACTCAATATTCACTTCTGTCAGTTGGATAGACAGCAAATCTACAGCCCTACCTAAAATTCTAAAATAAGATATACTTACTGTACACATAATTTATTTGTCGCGAAAGCAACTTTAAAAAATACTTTGTTTTTACCTTAAAGTTTAATATGAAGACGGTGCATAAAGTTATGCAAATAAATAGTCCGAATGATTTCTAAATATAGCCACTGGTGAAATGGTTTCATTTGCATTCTTTTGTATCCATAGGACATAGGCATTCGGAAATTTCGAATTTAAGTACGTCGAATTGTTTTTCTAAAGAATTTTTTGATAAATAGAATAATCAAATATGCCTTGCTAATGACTACAAAATGTTACTGCGTGTTTCTTTATTTAAATAAAAGAAAGTGATTTACTTGTTGACAGAATGGATTTGATTTTTTCCTGATACGGAATTTAAATTTTGGAATGGGAAGCAATAAAGTAATTATGAATATTTTGAATTGAAAGGCTGAAGAAAGTAAACTTTCAGATGTGTTTTGAGCTTATTCTGTAGTTTTTTACTGAACTTGTTTTCAGCTTACGAAATTTTACTAAACCTCGTATAATGACTTATGAACTATAAAGTTCACATTTATGCATTTTATGTTTTGGTATCTAGGAATATCTCTAATTAGAAATTTAACTGCGGCCTCTAGTTGATTCGCTCAACAAATGGACGAAAGGCAATGAAAGCTTAGTGATGTTTGTAGTATGTGATTTCATGTTCAATGCTTTATTCAGTAAAAGATTTACATTTTTTGACCAAATATATTATTTTGAAGAAAGTATAAATATATCTTAAAGGATTTACATGTGATCAGACATTTCCTCTCTTTTCCTTCTGAGATTTATGCTTTATTTGATGATTTGTTTCAACACAGAATCTGTTTTCATTCGTGCTCAACATCTGTTACAACTAATCGAATCCATTTTTGATGAAGTCGAGCAACAGTTTCGAAAACTCTTTGGCAGTACTGCATTTATTTCATTATTCATTTGGTATCATGTACATTTATATGAACTTAAAATTAATTAAACCACCTACGATTTTTTGTAAACATAGTGCTAGCTATACTATTCTAGCTTTTCGTTTTCGTTTATCCTTTTCTATATTTAAATTACGCTACTGCTGCCTCTCATGTTGCAGAATTAGAAATTTCTTAGTTCTCAAAAGGATTAACTGTAAGGATTAACTGTATCATGGGATGTATTAATTGGGTGTGATTGGCGTATTTGGAATGGTTGATGTAGTTGGTATGGTTGTTGCGCGCGCACCTTGGCATTTCTAGGGTTACCAGAAGTTAAGTTAAAAATAACATTTTCTTCTTCTCAAATGCCTGATTAATTTACAACAAATACAGTATATAGTTATAAAATAACTACTTGTAGAGACATTAGGTTATTACGAAGCAGGAGACATGAAAAATGAGCAACGCCTTCGCCGGGAATCGAACCACGGACCTCTCGGTTACGCGTCGAGCATGCAGACCACTACACCACGAAGGCGTGCGAAGAAGGCGGAAGAAATAGCTTATATACTCCCTCTTTTAAAGGGCGACTGGGGTTTTGGGGACCCAATCGCCAAATCGCGGTAGTGGAGAATCATCATCCACCACCTTTTTAGTTCGGGCGTCAGTGTAAAGACATTAGGTTATTACGAAGCAGGAGACATGAAAAATGAGCAACGCCTTCGCCGGGAATCGAACCACGGACCTCTCGGTTACGCGTCGAGCATGTAGACCACTACACCACGAAGGCATGCGAAGAAGGCGGAAGAAATACCTTATATACTGAAATTCTAGTTATCCTTGTAAGATCTTGTATTCTATAACGTACACTGCTACTAGACATACTTGAAAGTTTGTCAGCGACTTACCGGTAAGAATAGAAGATGACTACATCAGAAGAAAGGTGAAAAAGAACTTATTGAACTAAGTTATTTACGAACGGCATAGGCGTTGTGCTTACAAATCCACCATCCACTTGTGGTGATAAAACTAGGTAAGGTTTTAGTTTAAGCTAACAAAGTTTTATTTTTAATTTCCCTTTCCTATAATTTCTTATTCAACTTCCCGTTAGAATGAACGCGCGTTTCAGCTGTATGCTAATTTGAAGTGGAGCCAAGTTTGTATTTAAGCTTTAGCAAGGAACTTCTCGGCGTGAGAGAGCTTTTAGTCTCAGATCACTGCTGTTTTATTCGACGTTCGCCTGACTAGCTAGCATTTAAATTCTAAACATTAGGGCTGTTACGCTATTACTTATTGAATTAATCTAAGTGCGTTAGTATTAGCTAAATCTTGCTAAGCACCATTGATCATTTAGGTTAGTGGCCAACCTCGCGATCATAGCTCTGTGAGCAACGACGATTTAATTTCTATTTAACTTTACTTTAAATTATTTGATTGTTTAGACCCAAGTGCGGTCATTATTTTCTGTTATCTCTCCCGAGTTGGGAAGTGGCTGTACATAATTGTGGTTTAATAAAAGAGGATTTTAAATCCATCTTAAGTGCAATTATTCTACCACTTAACCACAGTATTCTACCACAGAACATAGCTGCATTCAGCTCCCTGTTCAAGATCAGGACTTCGACTACTTCAAGAATAAGTTTGCCAAAAGTATGCACCGAACACTCAGTCCTGACAACTAAAGATAATGGTAAACTAAACTAAAGTTTAGCTAGTAGTTTGAGACTACACAAATTAATTTAACCTAGCAAGTTGTCTCGGAAACCTACACTGGTGTGATATTAAACGGCAAGAATGCGAAGCCGATGTTCAGAGTTCAAACGGCTGGGTAGATACACGTGCTCAGTGATTTTGACGGGATATGGACGTTTTCCCATAGACTTTAATAGATTTGCTTCGCAGGAAAACAGTCTTTGTCGGCTATGTTGAGTAAGAGGTGATAATATTCACTTCGTTGAAACCTTTGGCCTAACTGCAAGCAGTAGAGATAAAATGATAATCCAATTTCCAAGAGACCTTAAGGATTACAGCAAAATGCTGCTTTATTGCAGGGAAATAATTTATAATATCAACGCACAGAGATACTTGGCTGGACTAGATGTGTGAATGATGTATATCTGTTTTTTCATCTGTCGTTTTATTACATGTTCAACTGTTTATTCTTGCTTTTTCCCAGTTTGTTTTTTGTTTTGCCGGGCTGGCCTCTAAAGGCTTGTGGATGAACCATCGGCTGGGAGAGCTGGGGCTTCGCCTTTGTAGTAACAGTAGCGAAAGAAACTCTGATTAACTTTATCGCTATTTTAGTTTAAATACACTCTTTTTCACACTAATTCATTTACATCCTGACAAGGAAATGTGTTTTATATTCCGCAACTGAAAGAAATAAAGAAAAACTGAAAAAATCTATATTCAGTAATGTTTTATTTGTTTCAAAAGATTTGTATTTATTCAGTCTATAAAATATCATTAATTGATTATAGCAAAACTAATCGGAATGTCTGCTAAGGAAAAAGAGACATTCGATGAAGATTTTCTAAGAGTAGAGCATATGTTTGCGTTATTTAAGTGACGAATATGCGAAAGACAGAGGAAAATAGCGTTTAATGGGAAATAGGGAAAATAATGTTCCAAAATAGCTGAAAATATTGTTGTGTAAGGAAAATAGTCATAACAGTTCGTATTTTGAGCCCCACGTGAAAAGCGGACACGCCAAGAATAAGGAACACAAATTGGAATTACAAAACTATTCAAACAGAGCATTTGTTTAGTTTGCTTTCTGTTTGCATGAATCACATGTTCAACGAATGATATAGCATGTTCAACAGTAGCGATCTGCTTGAGAAATTGCATCACCATACCTATTATGCTTGCTTTCAGTTAAGGCAGAGTCTGCAAGTTTAGCTCATAGATATGATCTTTCAAGAATTCCGTCACCATTAGTCACAGAGTTTCAAGAATAAAGAACGAGGAGGTCGGGCATTCGGAAAATTTCTCGAAATTACCTTATCATCTCTAAAGTCACTACCGTATACGTTTTAGGGCGGTCACAAGTGAAAACATCTAGGCAAAAACATTGCAGGCGAAAACCACGAAATTGAAAACGTCATTATACTAAACATCGTAGAAGAAAAGAAAGCAAGGTAGAAACATCGCTGTTCTAAAACACCGCTGTACAAAGTATCGTCATCGAAAATAAAGCGATTCAGAAAATTCGCAGTTTATAAAAATATCGTCGTCGAAAATATTGTGGTAGAAAATAAAGCACCTAGAAATCATCGCATAACGATAACATCGCAGTGCGTTTTTAGCCTTTAAATGTTGCAAATGCATATTCGCATAATGATTTGTGAGCGCAAGAAGGAATAAGGAATATTTTACTTTTATATTTTTGAATTAACTAATAAATTTTTTCAGTGAAAAATTAAGAAGGGAATTTAAGCATTCGAAAACAGAAAATGACTCTGAAATTAATGCTACTTATAACAGGTAACAGAAATTTAAAATTTGATAATTAATCAAGCAATTTTACTAGAGATAACCACAGGAAGTTACTCATCTTAAATTTTCTAATCATTTTTAGACTGTATTTTTCATTAAAAATTACCAATAAAACATCATAAAAGAGATTAATTCGTTCATTTGTTAGATAATTGTATAAGTTTAAAATTCTATCAACTGCTGCGTTTAGCATTATGTTTTTACTCATATTAGTTTTTGAAGGCTTAAATTTCCTTCTTATTTTTTCAGCAGAAATTTATTAGTTAGTTCAAAAATATGAAATATAAAAGTAAGATATTCTTCGTTCATTCTTGCACTCATAAGTCATTATGCTATTATGCAAATTTTTAAAGCCTGAAACTCTATGTTTGTAATGTTATATTCGTGCGTTAGTATTTAAATTGTATTATCGAAATTATTACTAGTAGATGCTTTATTTTTTACCACAATATTTTCGATGACGATGTTTTAGAACTGCGATGTTTTCTGCTGAAGAAAACTTTTTTTCCTCCATTTTCTCACGACGTTTCGTGCAACGACATTTGCTTTTTGCTTTGTTTTCTCCATGACGTTTTTGTCAGCGATGTAGGTCCCGGGATGTTTTCAGCGGTCACCTATAGGGTCTTAAGGAAGAGCCCGCTCCTCAAAGAAAATCAATTAGAATGTACCGCATTAAGACTTAACAGTGCCCCATATGCGACAGTTCGGACTACTCACTGCTCTATCTGGAGCTAAATACCCTTATCGGACCACGAAATGTTTTAAGGCCATGGTTATTCAACGATTATTCTCAACGAAAACCAGGAAGCAAAATCAATGCATGGCTGGAAAATCTTACGGATGCAGCTTTTGCACCAGGTGTATCTTGTGTAAATACCTCTTTAAAATGAAACGTAGAACCTTTCATATGGTAGACCAAGGAATAGACAAATAATGTGCCACTATTCGAACACTTGTCAAAGGATATCTGCAATAGGACGCTCTGAACAAGAGCAACAAGTTTTTATTCCAGATATCTGATATATTTCAGATATAACAACGAATTCTTCCACATTTTCATCTGAAATCTCTTTCTGGCATCCCACTGAACTGCCCACTTTCTTCAAATCATCTTTTCCTTCTCTTTAGTGATTATTTTTTTCAAAACCATTCATCGACACAGGCCCTTTTAGCAAGCTTTTTAAATTGTAATATTCTCTCAGTGCAGCTAAACTATCACTAAAATTCTGCTAAAACAATTTAATCATTAAAACTCTATCCTTCTTCTCTAAAAGTATGCTGAAGAACAATTTTACTGCATTAACTACTATCATTTTAAAGAGTTCCTAATTTCAAAACATTCTTTCAGAATTGTATGAAAAGTGCCAAGTAGTGAAAAAATGTGAGCTATCATCTTTTATTGCCGTTTTCCCCCCTTTAGTTCTTACGTCAACCACAACGGGCTTTACGTATGTCTGAATGGGGTCACTTTAAGTATAACCACCTTGTAGAATGTCGGCTAGAGGAATTTAAGAATTTTATATTTCATTCGCTTAAACTATCATTAACTAGTTCTAAAGTGTTGTTAAAATGCGAATAGTTAGAATGGCAAGGCGTTATTAGGTAGTTTGAGAGAGCTTGTCTTCGTTAGCAAGATGAAAAAAATCACTACGTGGACGAATCCATTTTAAAACTTTATTGAGATTGTTCTCCGAAGACACTCAGGAAGGAAAAAATTACGCAAATATTTAGAACCAGGCAGTAAAAAGCTAATGAAAAAAATACACAAGAACATAATTGCGAATCAATATCTGTAACTCTTGGCCGAGTATAAGGTGTCTGTTTCAAATAGTTTTATAAAGCTACACAAGATAGTCATTCCTGTGAATCGTTATATAACAGGCGTTTGCGTAGCTGCTATAAGGCACCCTTTGGACGTTTTGTAAGGAAAGGAGAGTAAATAGGATTTGTCTATGCATCAGTATACATAGAAGGGAAGCGAGTGTCCTGGAAGTCACTATAAAAGAATTTAAAAAAGTATTCTTGCGCTTCTGGAAGCAAACGAGAAAAATTGAGACTAAATTTAAAAGTAATATTCTAATTACTTAAATCCTTCCTTTCGCTGCAAGCGCCAATAGCTTCATTGGCAGCTTCAAACTCTTTAATTGAGAAGTTCTTAGCTTAAATTCAGTTAGCCGTAACTACTTTTTTTGATATTACTAGTTTCTTAAATGTTAGCTTATTGAAAATATTTATTGAAAAGTTTTTAAAGGGAAAAAATATCCAAAAAAGGATGTAATGCAGAAATTTCATTTAAAAACACATTTTACCTATTTTTCTTAATTTATTTTACCCCTTATAAGTTCATTTATACTAGATAGATGATACGTATGACAAAACTTCTCAAAATATAAAAATATGTCATATATTGAACAAATGATGGTTTAACACAATTTAAAATTTCACGAAAGAGCGTACGTTATTAACATTCATTAACATTTCTGCCGTATATCGTCGGATAAGATTAGATGGAATTTCCTGCATTCCATTCTTTTTTTTTATGTTTCACATGAATACATTAAAAATAAAAATTTTAAATGCCAAGTTTTTATTTTCTCAGTATAGCCAATGCTAGTATTTTATATTTTGGACGTTTTATCATAAATATAATCTATCACTTGTAAATAAATGTTTGGGAAAGAAAAGTAGGTTAAAATATTTTACCTCCTGAAATTTTATTATTACATCACTTTGAGTTGCTAAAAGCCATTTTTCGTGAATAATGTTTTTTTTTAAAAATACCATGCTCTAGGAGCTAATTAATAATAATTCTGAAAAGAATCTTCGAATTTACCACAGCTGAATTCGAGCTGTGGTCGTATCATTTCAAGCACTGCCCGTTGTGAGAAATGCTACCGATCATTTCGTCGAAAGGAGGAATTTAATTAACATGATATTTCTTAACATTTATAAGTCAAACTTTCTTTCTTATTTCAGAGCTCGCGATAGGCCTTTGCTAAGATATTCACTGTGGAATCTTCTGTAACTGTGCGAAGCTTGGGCGAAATTGGTGAGCAAAGGCCGTGTTGCCTCTTATTAATACTTACTTTAATAGTCATGTTGCAGCAAGTCAGTCATATCTGAAAATTGTACTCTGATGAATGTGTATGTCTTTCTAATCGTTACAAAGGACGGTCTCATGCATGAGGTTTTCATTAATGTACCATATAAGTTTTATTCGTGCACCTGCAATATTAGCATTTGTAACAATTTTATACAATTCCTCGTGCTAATAATAGTGCTACAGAAGTATGTTGAATCTATACGAGCGATTCTCAGCCGGTGGTACGCAAGAGCAAAATAGGTGGTACGCAAAGAAACAGAGTATTTTTCACTATTAACTTCAAAACTCTAGTGAAAACGAACCAGTTGATAGAAATTTCCTGTGACCGAACTCTAACTGAAGATTTAAAAATTAAAACATGTTAACTTTTGGCTGAAACGAAAAAAGAATTTAAAGACATTTCAAATAAAGCTATTAAATTTTTATTACCTTCTTGCAGAACCTGTTTGTGTGAACAAGGATTTTCTTCCATGTCATATTTGAAAAATAAATACAGAAAAAAATTAAAAGTGGATCCTAATTTACAGTTAAAACCAGGTGAAACAAGACCACACATAAAGAAATTGATCTTCCTTAAACAGGCCCAAATTTCACACTAAATTTTAGAATTAAAGTATTATAACTTGAATTTTGATAATTAAAATGGTAACCAATTTTCAATCTAATATTTTTATGTGTGCATGTGTAATACGAATGGCCAATAGGTTGTACAGCTGGCAAAATATTTTTTAAATATTTTTATTGAGAAATTGAAATATAATCACTGTAAAATGTAACGGTGAAACTAAGGCTTTTTAGTTTTTGTTTAGATGGTATACGTTAGCCAAAAGATTGAGAACCG
Source organism: Stegodyphus mimosarum (assembly GCA_000611955.2). Classification (NCBI taxonomy): domain Eukaryota; kingdom Metazoa; phylum Arthropoda; class Arachnida; order Araneae; family Eresidae; genus Stegodyphus; species Stegodyphus mimosarum. The sequence continues at coordinate 204,710 of KK116045.1, forward strand.
CGGATCTATACGAAACCGCAAAAATATGCTTAAGTGCGGTACGTTGCGTCTCATTGTGTACGTATTGTAAATATGTAATGTGCCGCCTGGACACTATAGTGGTTAGTGACGCTGGCTGTAGTACCGAAGGGTCAGGTTATGAATCCCGGAGAAGGCATGAATGTTTATAACGTACAGTGTCTGTACGGAACGAGGGCACTCAAAATACACGGCTAGCCAAATTCTTCATGAGAGGTTGATGGTAGGAGAAGAGAAGTGCGAGTCCCTCGGTCCACACTCCGGGAAGATCTAGTTTGGAATTCCATGACAAACGGAAGCTTAGCAATTTGCAAAGCCCGGATATACCAAATATGTCTACTTCGATGCCTTGCACAACATGGATCTGTATATGCGTAATATACTTCCCAACTGTAACATACACACAATTTTTTCCATTATGCATCTTTCTGCAGCTTTCTGATACTGCATAGTATGTTTTGATTCATGTTTGTTTAAATTGTTGAGGGTAGAACACATACGTTTGGTGCTCAATGTGCACGTGGTTCATGCGTCTTTGGGAGCGTAACAGCAAAAATGGTACGTACATGTTGTTGTCCTTATACATTATGTAGCAATGCGAGACTGTACATGAATCTCATTGCTCCTCACAGCAGTATGTCAACGTCATAGAATCTGATGATTTGGCATCAAAACTGTGCTTAGCTAACACTTCTGGTGAAAGTCACTTCACGTGGGAAGTAATTACTGATAAATAGTGTTTTAAAGGAACATGCATTTGCTTCTCGAAGGGTAAGAAGTATGCTGCTTCGCAAAAGAGCGTAAGCTATAACTGATTACACTGGAGGTAATTTTGAAAACTCGTAAACGTTTTTAAATTTGAGTTAAAAACAAAGTTTATTTATGCAATTATTCATCTCATTAATTGCACCTTGTTTGGTAAAACTTGCGCGCATAACTTATTTTATATTATAGATAATAACTCGCAAACATTTGTTATTTTTCTTAATTGTTTTTGCTTTTAATTCTAGTAAAACATTATTACATTTTCTTTCATATTATTTCTCTTTTTTCTATCATTCAAAGTACTTTACATATCACTAGAAATATACTGTCGGGTGATTGAAAAATTATGATAAGTATTGTAAAAGTGTTCAGTTCTGTGAATTGCGTTGAAAATATAAAAGTTAAGCAAAATATTTCTTGAAACAAAAAATAAAGGCAGAGTTAGAGAATCTGAGCATATTATGTGTGAATAAAGTAACTTCTATTTTAATATACAGTAAGGTTTAAAAATCTTTTCACAATAATAGGATTCTAATCAGTGGCAGGTGAGTTCTAATTGATGAGCTACATTGGAAATTTTATGTGCATTTGGCAAGTTTGTTACGTAAGAATGCCTAGATTATTTAATGACGGTTTTGAAGATGACACTTTAAAAATAATCACTGTTATTATGCAAATGTTTTGATAGTTTCGACTGAATAATTAATAATTCTTGTTATTACAAAACAGACCGATTTAAAGGTAATTTCCCTTTCAATTAAAAATATGCTGATTTTTCGACCAACTAAGAATTTACTACTATTGCTTTATCCTTTTGATTTTTACATTTGAAGTGAAAGATATCTTTTACTACGCACTTTTAAGTAATAATTTGGAATAAATGTTTGCTTTGGTCGCCTACAAAGCTGACAGAAAAAATTTTGAAATAATTTTATAGTCCTCTAGGTAAATTTTATCAAGAGAAATTTAAGGCAACGTTTCAATTTGGTTGAAACTGATTAAGAAGAAATGTAAATTCTAAAGTAAGAATTAAAGAATTTCTATGCATAAAAATTTCGAACCTTTCTGAAGCATTATGCAAATAGTAATAAGCGCAGTCAATGACGCTTAATATATTTTTTATTTATTATATTCTAACATTTAAATGTAGGGGATCTTTCTTATCTAAATTAAAATAAAACTAAAAATCAGTATAGCTTCTTTTCGTTATGAGAAATAAGGTTGCATTACCATTGTAATTACCCTAAAATTACAATGGTAATTTTAGGGTAAGTTTAATAATTAAAAAAAGGTTCTTATTCTGACACCTATCAGGCATTATAATTGAAAAAAGATCTTTCTCAAAAGCAGTTTCAAGACAGCATAATAAATTAAGGTACTTTAAGATAAAGATAACTAGGACTAAACTTCTTGGTTTTTATACTAGAATATTTTTACCACTTCTCCGTAACATTTTTATAAATATTTTACATTTTAAAATTCTCTATAGAAATATACTGCATTGCGTCCTTAAATTTTGTCGATTTTAATTCATTAGTACCAATTAATTTACTCTACGTTTTATGCCTAGAATATCAAATATCACTCTCATGGAATTTAAAGAAGGCAATTATGTTTGCAAAAGCATGAAGTTTCTCTTAAAAGAGAAAAGCACCTTTACATCTTCTCATACTTTAATTCTACATAAAGCTCTAAAGTTACAAAGCCGATAAAGAAAACAGAAGAAAGTTGTTCCTGAGTCTCATACGTAAAAGTTATTATACTTTTCTTTGTTGTATTTGATAATCCATATCGAAATAGATGAAACAGGCCACGAAATAAACAGGCGCCTTTTCTTTAAGCAGCTTTGCATAAACTTTGAGGAGTGGAAGCACGAAACAAACACCTAATCCGCCGCTTATGAATATACATTTATTCATGAGTTTGAAATCTTCCTCGAAGAATTCTAACCTATCTCAGGAAAGCGAGGAGCGCGCCGAGTAATTGAAAATCTCACGTGACACCGAGAACCCCGATGGATTCATCAGACTTTAATCAACGGCCTTTCCTAGCTACCATAGCCAATTAAAAGCTAACTCCGTCCTTTCAATGTGACTGATCGAATGCTTTTGGGGACATCACTTATGTAAATGGGCTCAGTCGTTGACAGTTGGCTTTGTGACAGCGTGGACGCCAGTCTCTTTAGTGGCGGTCAAACTCTATTCTTCTATTGTTGATCTGAAGAACTGCAGACTGAAAGGAGCTTCCATAAGGATCAGAAAAGGAATTTATATCTCCCAGCATTGTGAAGAGTTGATGTGCGCATTACATTTCATCATTTAAAAGACAACTAGATAGAAGATATAAAAATCTTAAAGTTTTATTTAAAGAAAAGCTAATTTCTGTGAGTAATAAAATCGAGAGTTCGCTGTAATGAATCCTAACTGATGCGAATAACAGCACAACTAAAAATCCTCGGTACGTGAAAGAAGAGAGAGCGAGAGAGAAAACTGACGATGGTCTTACGAGAGAAGTAAACGGGGGTTAGTAAAAATTTTAAATATTGTTTTAAAATCAGGTTTCTCTTTATCTCTATTTCGGCGATCATTGTCGCACCTTGATAATCCAATAAATTTATAATTTACGTTTTAAAATTATAGCCCAACCGAAAATGGATGTAGTTTTAAATATCTATTAAAAATCTAAATGAAAATATCAAAGATTTAAGATAAATATACCTTTAAATATCACAACATACGTAAGAAAACTAAATTAATATCAATAAGAAAATCCGTGGAGAAACAGTAAAAAAAATTAATAACTGAATATTCGATAAAATACTTAAATTTTTAAATATCAAAATACATAGAAGGAAAAATTTACGTTAGTGAAAAAAATCCTTAACGAAAAATGTACGCATAAAAATAAATTTTAAGTATAAAAAGAGATATAGTATAAATTTTATTACTAGCAAGGAGAAATTCAGTTTAGAAAAAGGAAAAAAATAAATTTAAAAGTGCAAAGACGTAAATTAAGCAAAAGAGAAACTTAACCTAGAAATTTACACAAAACTAAGATTCCCGTATTTCCAACGTGAAATTTTACACTCTTCCAACTTGGCGAAAAATTATTAGATCATTGATCCTCGTCTCAGTTTTGTCGGAGGGCATCTGAGTTGCTGCCACATGTCAACATAGATCTACTTGTGCATAACTCCGGCACGGCAGAGTTCCTTACTGAAAACGGGCCTTACAAGTCCACCTTTAATGTATCCTGACCGACTGAAACAGCGTTGTGCCAATGAGGCGCAAAAGGCACTACAGATCACTACTTGTCTTTGTGCTCTAATACCAAAGATCTTTCCCGAAAACGTCTTACTGAATACGCATGATCTCTTTGGATTATAGATACTCTGTGTAATAGTTTGGTACTGGATTGGATTAGAAAATGCCTAAGAAATGTGTGGATCAATATAAAAGAATTTTAAACAGAAGATGTCCGTAACGCACTTAACAACATTTTTATCCTTTATTTATTAGATTCTCATTATCGTCTAATTTACTACCATATAAATGCCTCTTTATTTTCCTGATACGTAATGCCATTACTTTTTGAATCCTAAATTCCACTTTGTATTGCCATTATATCAGTATGTGCGCCGCATGAAATTGCTAATTATTTTCACAGCTTAAACAGTATCTGTATGTAGTTTCATACGCAACCTTCATGAAATGCTTGCCTTAAATTAACTAGTGACTTGCATTCATATTCATACAACTTTTGAAATCTATGGTAAATATCATCAGCTCTGCTATAATCCAATCCCTTTCCTCGGGAATGGTATCATAATTCTGTATTTGTCTATCAGCTGTAGTCAGAAGCCACCGCAGCGGCGCGCAATGCAGTTGTTAAATAGGAAAGCAAATTCAAAAGATTTAAAAAGCACTTAACGTTTATGTATTGGGAAAAAGCAGCTGGGACAGCAAAAATACCATTATTTACTAACGATTGAAAGCTTGCGAGTCCAAAAATAAGAAGCCGAAATTAAACTGCTATGGCTAGAAACATGTAACTACTTTGAAACGCTTAATAAATATTATATTACTTAATGGGATAAAGCAAGCAAAACATCTTTTCAGTATAATACTAAATGACTGTCATTTAGTTTTTATTTTGTTGTTTTATTTTTAATTTAAAGTCTCATTTTCAATGTAGTTTTATAGTTACATGGTAAATAAATCAGAGAAAAACGAGTATCGTATTTTTTGTGATGTTTTAGTCATGGAATGGTCTTCCATGTTTATGAAGAAGTACCTTAATATATCCATAGTTTAGCAGAAAATGTATGATGATAAAGCGTATTGATCCGTCTATGAAGCCCCCAACGGACTGTCTGGAGCGTGATGAAAACTGAAAGTTTAAAAAAGTTTAAATGTTAGAAAGAATTCTGAGACAAGAATAGTATGTATATCATTTCTTTAACACACAACTTTTGACTCAAGTGCGGAATTACTCTGAAACGAAAATTGCCTTTTTATATATAATACTGCGCCGTACCATCTCCCCGAGGGTTCATCTCGGTGTCACGGTAAGGTGGCAAAGTTTCACGGAGGGGAATGCGACTAACGGAACAGCCATTATTACTGTGTCCTGGTGACCGTTTGCTGAGGGCAGTGCAGTTTTTCAGTAGCACAACTCTCGTGCTCATAAAATCCCTTCTTGGTTATGGGAACACTGTTCTATCTCATAGTGAACTGTAATGTTGCCATCTTGTTGGTTCAAGTTGGAGTACAACATTCGGTAATTTGACTTGTGATACCCCGGACTCTGAAGCGCAGGCAAGCTAAACCAACAATTATATTTAATAGGCTAATTTTTTAAAACTATTACCCTTGAATCCAATAATTTTTTTGCTAGAGGGTGGTATAATTAAGAGCAAAGTCATCAATATAACAAATAATTAATACCTTTTCTTAAAATATTTACTCTAGAACCCGAAGACAGTAACAAAACTTTCCAAAACAAGAAAAACCTTTAAACGGCATAGTAACCAAGACATTACTCTAATTCAAGGCTACGTGTGTATACTATATACTTATTTATGTTTTTCATGTTTTATACTCTTAAGGTATTGTGTTTTATACACTTAAGGTATTGTGCTTTATCCTCTTAAGGTATTGTGTAATTTTAAGTTCTGATATATAATTGGTATTGATCTAAAGTCACGCTTTCTGCTATGGCATTGAATTTATTGATTATGCGGTTATTGATTTATTCATAATTTCTTTATGTCTGTGCTTCGTTACGTTGAAAGTTGATTAAAAGTCTGAGTTATCTTTCAGCTTTCCATGAAATAGCGTGAATACAAGTGAATGTAAGTAGGACAATGAAAATAGAAATATACGTAAGAACAATATATGGATATAGTAAGTAGTGAACAATATACGAATATAAGTAGTGAAAATATGGATATAAGTAGGGAATGTAAGTAGGACAATGTAAAGGCAGGCTTCTTTAGGGTCATTTCTCCGTACAAGAAATTAATGGAATTTCAGCTACAGACTATTATTTCCCATTCAGAATCAGAATTCGGAATGAGTAAGAAACCTTTTAATCAACTTATCTTTTTTGAAGATTAATTAAGTCAGAACATTTTACGATTAATATAACTGAGATGTGTAAAAAACATATAGAAATCGTGTTTTGATAATGACTTCCTTTCTTAAACGCACTTGAACTTCAGCATTTTAAACTTCTGTCACGCTGATCGTGGCCAAAGACTCGGTTTTAAGTTTATTAGATTATGGCAAGGAAATGCTTGAAAAGCAACGGATAACTTCCGTTACTCGATCTCTGTTGGTGTTTCCTCAATTCCTGTTAGGATCATTATTTGTGAATTTGCTACAAAATGGTTTGGTTTTTATCTAGCACTGACATCAAATCTAATATAACAAAATCTCATATGGCTTTACAAGCTTCTGTTACTAATCAGAAGCTTGAAATAATAACCTAGATGATAATCAGGGCATGAAATAAAATTTTTGAACCCTTGAAAATGCTTTAAAAGTGTCTTTCATGTGTTAAAATATTAACATATTCATTGTGGTCAAGAAAGTATTTTTTTATGTGAGCATGCTTATAAAATAATACACTATTACTGATTCGTAAATTTCCTAAGGAGAAACAATAAACCATATCATTGTGAAGAATTTCTAGAATGTCTTCTGAAAGTTGATTTACTTGCTTCATTGATAGAAAAGCAGCACCAGTTATACTGAGTGAGTACTGTATGGCAATCTCAAGAAACTCTAACCTTGCTCTTTTGCAGAAATTTATGATTTACATAAGAATGAGGAGTGCACACCAGAGAGTCGGACGTATATTCTAAGCAAGAGGAATCAAATTCGAAGAATCATACATTCTATGTGTGTTTCGATAAACAGATGAAATGTTTTAATAAATAATGAAAGACGCATGTTTGGAATAAATAAATGTCTGATTTCTCTATTTTACGATAAAATAAACCGAAACCTAGAAAACAAAATATAATTTTGAATATATTTTTATGGGTAAATTATATAATTCTTTTTTTCTCTGTTTTGGTTTACTGAATGAGCTTTGCTTAAACCTGTGTTCTTGCATATAAAAACAGTAGTAAGTCAAATTAAAGTGCAAAAGTGCAAACCAGCGCTTTATTAAGTGAGGTTCTGAAATGAGTTACGGTTTCTAGTTTGATTTAGTTTTCCTTATGAAAATAAATAATAAATGCAATCTATATATTTTAGTTTCCCCTGTCATTTCAGCTCTGGAAAAATGAAAAAATATGTTTCTAAAAGTCCATTTCGAGACTGATCCTAAATTGTTATTTGATATTTGAGTTTATCTCATTTGAAAAATATATTGTTTCCTAAACCACCATTTTTCTCATATACTCACTTTAAAGTTTGACCTGAGTTAAGAAAATTTTAAGCTACCAAGCGCTATCAACGGAGCGGAGTATGTTTGGAAGAAATGATGATTCCTTTTCTGCATATTTGGAGATAAAAACACTAATTTTACTTTATATGAATTTAATGTATTTAATATTTATTGATAATTTGTCATGAGTATTTGAAAGCAAGGCGTTTCTCTGAACACGTTAACAAACATTAAAGATCTTACCAATTGAATCAATAATTGGCACAAAGCTTGTAACTGAAAATAATTACAATTTGAAAATATGTAGTCTATAATTTTTATTAAAAGAACGAGAAATTAGCATACGTTGTTTCGTATTATGATGTACATATTGAAAGGATGCAACATGAAACCCCCAGTTAAGTCAGCCAATTCCTTTAACTTCAGAATACAAACACAAGTCTCATACGTTTAAATTACTACCGACATATGGAAAACACAGGATGGGAAAATAGTTATGTGGCCCTATTCTCTCTTGCATTTTCTTGCTGATTATATTACTATTTTATTCATTTGACGTCCATATTTATGTTATCTCTCGGTTTGACAGAGTAACGTGACAAAGAATTTTGTACATTGCTAATTTATATAAGAACATTTATATAAAATTTATCAACCGTTTTATTTTATTTAGGTATATATGAATTCTGCTATAATCAATCAAATATACAAGTAGAATAGATGTATGTATATGCATATCTATATATATATATATAAAAAAAGGATATGCAAGAAGAATCAAATATACAAGTAGGGTTTTCTGTGCTGAAAAGAGGTGATGTGATACGCAAGCTGTTGCACTGTTCGTCTAACGGCTGCCGTGGAAGCGACGTTTTTAGCTCATTTCCCATAAGAACTTTTATTATTTGCCATCACAAATATAATATATGTTATTGCATCAAAAAGACTAATGCAAAATAAAAAATTCAATGTACAACAAATAAATACTGCAAACGTTAATTTAACTTTGCAGAATCAAACAACGTAGAACTAACTTACGCCAACAAGATAAAGTAAACATTTCGAGTAAGTATTAAGTTGAGGAGAAAAATTCCTATTGCTTGCTGACAAAATAAATATACAACCTGCAGAATGGAATATAGCAACAGTCAGTTATATAACAGCTAGGACAGCTGTGAACAAATAACGTGTCTCTTTAAATATTTGTTTACGCACGTCATGAAGGTTTATCGTGTCAGTGACCTTTACGTTTTTAATGATATCTCCTAAACTATATGAAATATTATAATACGGCGTTTTTTGAAGTGCGCAGAGATGTTCAAACTAAAACAAATATGTTTTTCAAAAAATAGTTATTTTTGAAGATTTAAAGTTCATGAGACCCCTTAAACGGGTAAAACTAATATTTTACAGGAGAAACGCTTTCCCTCATTCAAAACAGATCTGCTTTTATATTGTTCTTATATTACGTTTCTAACAAATATCAAGTTAGCGAAGGTCTTGGTAAAATTCTTAGCCAAACTTCAAATAAATGAATGATAATAAGTTGGTTTCATTAGTGGCTGTGTTATCTCCAGTATTATTTTATTGGTTTTTAGAAGTCATTTTGACATTAAGAGATATTTTTCAGGAATTTAGAAGAGCAATTCTTGTAAAGTATAGGAATTAGTTTACATGAAACTTTAATTTTGAGCCGTTATTAAAGGGTACTAGTTTAAAATCTTGCCTTGTTTTGCTTTGCCTTACCTTTCATCAAGCTGTTATATAGCGAATCTTCTCTAAATTGCAATACAAATTATCAAAGCCGCTGGTCATCTTAAAAGACAGCTGCCAAATTTGGATACTTGTATAAAATTTTTTAAACCTAAGAATATTTCCTTTTGAGGAATACTGTCGCGTAAAAAGTTTTATGCTACCGAAGAAACCAATTTCATAGCAGTCATAATACGGCAATGAATTCAGCGTTTTAGAAGGAAGTATTGATTGCTCAGGCTATTTATTAAATATGGAAATACTTTTGCACTCTTTCTTGGGCGGAATGAATTGTTTTCTTATCGCTTCTCGAACACACGGACGTGGTTATTACATTATCTTTAGTTTCCGTACGTACCGAACATAAGTCTGGAGTTTTAAATTTGAAAATCAATATTCATAATAGCTTCCTTCGGAATTTCTTTGCCTTAAACTTACATTCGAAATCAATACTTTGTTTTGTTCTCTTCGGGACGAAGATTAAAAACGTAACCTGCTGAAATCTGGCACGCTACGATTAAAATGTGGTCTGGATGCCGATTGAAATGCATGAGCGAATTAAATATATGAAAAGAAAGGGTTTCAAAAATTCAATTGTAATTGATTACATGACTGAGCTATGAATTGAAGATGGGAATTATAATTCATCTGATGAGCATTGTTTCCAAAATTATCAGCTCTAACTTAAAATATATTTTATTTCAGATTAAACAGAAACCATTTAAATAATTTTGTGCAGCTGCGATAGTTTTTCAAGACGAAAACTATTAAATTTTGCAACAGATAGGACATTTGGTTTTGGCTCCTTGAAGCGTGTATCATATTTTCTAAACTAAATGTTGAAATAACAAAAACAGACGTATCTAAATTTAACACGTTTTTCTACATCACCACCTGTGAGGGATAAAGTAAAATATTTTTAAACAAAATTTTCAGTCGCCTTGAATTGGCAAAGAAACAAAATAACCTTTAACACTCACTGACAATTCTAAATACCTTTTGAGAGATTCTACAACCCACCGATCTACGGATCTACATCTAAAAACCTAACTGGAAATCTTCACTTATTAGAAACTAGAACTAGACCAGCTAGACTAGCACTAAAACTAGACTAGCACAGAAAACCCTACTTGTATATTTGATTCGCGATTGTAGCAGAATTCTCATATGCATCTAATAAAAAAACGGTTCATCAATTTTACACAAATATTCTTATATAAATTAACAATGTGCAAAATTCTTTGTCACGTTATTTCAAACCGAGAGATAATATAAATATGGCTCTCAAATAAATAAAATAGTAATATAACCAACAAGAAAATGCAAGAGAGAATAGGGCCGCATAACTATTTTCCCATCATGTTTTTTCCATATATCGGTAGTAATTTAAACGTATGAGACCTGTGTTTGTATTCTATAGTTAAAGGATTTGGCTGACTTAACCGAGGTTTCATGTTACATCCTTTCAATATATACATTGTAAGGTTTTAGTTAAACTAACCAAGTTATTTTAATTTAAATCTTTTCTATCTCCTCTCTGCTTCAACTTACTGTCAGAAGAAGCGCGCGTTTTTAGCTTATGCTAATTTTTGAAGTTCAGCCAAGCACTATTTAAGCCAGAGGTAAAAACCTCTCGGTGTGTGAGAGCTTTGCCTCAGATCACGGTCACGCTGCTCAACGTTTGCCTGACCAGCTAGCAGTTTAAATTTATAAGCCATAGTGCTTACTACGTGATTGCATTGTAAAATAAATTAAAGTGCGGTAGTATTTAGTATACCTTGCTACGCACCCTTTTCGGTAGAGGCCAACTTCCGCGAATTGCTCTGCGAAGCAACGTTTAATTTAAGTTCTATTTTAATTCATTTAAATTTATTTGATTGTTAAGTTTGACCAAAGTGTGGTCTGTTACGTTCTGTATCTCTCCCGAATTGGGAGGTTTGTTATTAATAGTGAATTAATAAAAGAGGATTTCAAATCCCTTCACGTGCAGTTATTCTCCAGCCCAGCAGTTACATCAGAACATAGCGTACCTTCCGCTCCCTGTTCCAGTTCAGGACTTAGAACGTAAGGATAAGAACCCTTTACAGAATTTACCATGTTCTCAAAGAATACACACAGAATGCTAAGTCCTGATAATGGCGCCCGCACAGAAAGAAGAGGATGGCCTCAACAACAAGAAGACGAACCTGAGACACCTGCTGTACCTGTCCAGAATCCTGAGATAGCACCTCCTGGCATAGAAGGATTCGGCTACATCGTACAAACCATGCGAGCAGCCATGAAGCCAGCGGCAAGTTTTGACGGCAAGACAGCCGTAATCAATTTCCTGGAAAAGCTAGACTCCCACTTCATGCTATATCCAGTCCACGAATTTCAGAAAGTCGCTCTTGCTACCAGCGCTTTGAAGGGCCAAGCGCTAAGTTGGTTCAAGTGCATCGGAAAGAATCTCTTGGGGGAACCAGGAAGCCCCACATACACGTATGAAAATTTCAAGAATTCTCTAGTGAAAGCATTTCCCGTGGTGCGAGATCGAGCCAGATTGGAAGCTGAACTGTTTAGCCGATACCAAGAAAGAATAGAAGATTTGTCTAATTTTATTTTGAGGAAAATTCAAGTTTTCAAGCTTTTGTATGGAAGTCGCCCGGATCCTGAAATTATTCAAGTTATACTTCCTAGGCTACTGCCCCAAGTTCAAGATTTCATCGAACTAAGAAATCCAACAACATTAGACAGATTATTTGAGCTCGCGGTACAATTTGAAAGCCGAAGAACAGCCGACAACGAACGACGACGCCAATTTGAGCGAAGAAGTCAGTGGAGTTCGCCAAGACCGCAGCAAAAGCAAAATCAAAGTTACGGGAATAAGGCGAAGCAATGGCCGAAGAAAGATGTGTCTCCTAAAGCGAGCGGCGAACGAAGGGAATTTAATAGAAGAACAAGCAAAGATTCCGAGGGCAACCAGAAGAAAAAGAATTTAAACTAAGAGGGATTTCTTCGAGGAAGGTGAAGAAGTCCGAAGCAGCGCAAAACCCTTCCAAAATCAATTTAAACACCGTGGTCGTTAAGAATTTGAGTTTGCCGAAGATTGAAGTTCTAATCAACAACATACCGGCGACAGCCCTCTTGGATACAGGAGCCCAAAGCAGCTTCGTATCGGAAAGATTCTTTAAGAAGCACTTTCGACGTTACAGAATTTTTAGTGCAAGAGACACGGATGTCATAGCGGCCCAAGGAGAAAAATGTAGCTGTTTAGGAAAAGTACCATTGTTCGTGCGTATCAACAACGAACAGGTAAGAATCCTGTTTTATATTGTGCGTAACCTGCAGACTTGTATTATTCTAGGTGTGGACTTTTTTAGTTTGGCAGAAGCAAAAATTGATTTCAAGGGGGGAGAACTAACATTAAATATGAAGCCAATTGAAGCGAAGAATGATAAGCCCCCGCAGCTGGACTTGGAACATTTACAAGCAGAGGAAAAAGAGAAAATCCAAGGTCTGGTAAGTCACTTTGCGAATTTATTTAGTGATGTACCAGGCTTTACGCAGGTGGTGAACCACGACATTGACACGGGGGACGCTCAGCCAGTTAGGCAAAAGCCATATAGATATGATAGGACAAAAGAGGAAATAATTGAACATCATATTAAAGAGATGTTAAAGAATAAAATCATCACGCCAATTTCTAGCAGTTATGCTAGCCCCGTTGTCCTGTGTAAGAAAAATAATGATTACCCGATTACGCACCCGAAGCGGTGGCGTTTTGCTATAGATTATCGCAAGTTAAATTCAGTTACAAAATATCCTGTATATCCGTTGCCGATAATTGAAGAAATTATTCGAAATATTTCGTCTACAAAATACATGACTACATTAGATCTCACGAGTGGCTATTTTCAGATTGGGGTAAAACCCGAGGACGTACACAAAACCGCGTTCATAACGAAATCTGGTACGTACGCATTTCTTAGAATGCCGTTCGGATTATCCGGCGCGCCGGCAACGTTCCAAAGATGTATGGACATCGTCTTAAGACCAGTCCTTGGTAAAAGCACTTTCATATATTTAGACGATATTATAATTACGAGTAGTACTCTAGAACAACACTTACAAGATTTAAGAAAAGTATTTTCATTGTTAAACGAAGCTGGTTTAAAGATAAATGCGTCTAAATGTAAATTTGCCGCAAAAGAGTTACGTTATTTAGGATTTAAAATTTCCCAAAAGGGAATCGAAACGGATCAGTCAAAAATAGTAGCCATTAGAAATTATCCTGTTCCTAAAACAGCGAAGAAATTATCGTCGTTTCTCGGGATGTGTTCATATTACCGGGCTTTCATTAAAGACTTTGCAAAAATAGCTGAGCCACTGCTAAAGTTGAAAAGAAAAAAAGCTAGGTTTTCGTGGTCAGCAGAAGCCAACTTGGCGTTTCAAAAATTGAAAGACGCATTGACTCAAGCTCCCGTCTTAAAATTTCCAGAAGGGGATAAGGGATTAGAGATTTCAGCGGACGCTTCAGATTTCGCGATTGGTGCAGTGCTTTCCCAAAATGGTCAGCCCGTGGCTTTTTTCAGCCGAACATTAAATGAAACCCAAAGAAACTATTCCGCAACAGAGAGAGAAACTCTCGCAGTGTTAGCATCAGTACAGAAATTTCGTGTGTTCTTTGGAAGTTCTCCAGTAACTGTATATACCGACCACGCGGCGGTCACTAGACTCTATTCTGGAAAAAATTTATCACCCAGATTAATAAGGTGGGCTCTCAAATTACAGGAATATAACCTAATAATTAAACATACGCCGGGAAAAGAAAATGTTGTGGCAGATGCTTTAAGCAGAATTAACTTAGATGAAAATGGAAGTGTAATTAAGATAGCCATGTTAACATCCAAAGTATTAGATTCTCGTGAAACAGTAATAGCCGAACTCAAAAAAGATCCGGAGTTCAAAAATATATACAATTATTTGGCCGACCCTGAGAATTTCAATCATCCGGATATTGTGCCGATAAGAAATAGGGCCGAAAATTACGAATTAATTGACGGACTGTTATTCTATACGAAAGCTACTAATGAGAATCATGAATATAGACCGGTTATCCCAGCTAGCATGAGGTTGAATGTATTAGAAGAGTTGCATGATTGTGCCATTTCGGCTCATTTAGGTATAAGAAAAACTGTTCAGAGAGTTCGCGAGGCAGTTTTCTTTCCAGAACTGCAAAAGTTTACTAGGGCGTATGTCCAGTCGTGCCCAACATGTCAATTAAATAATTATGTTAATTTCCGCCCGGCCGGGTTCCTAAATAGTATTAAATCAGAATTCCCAAATCAAATAATAGGCATCGATTTACTTGGACCTTACCCTCGAAGTAAAGTTAATAAAAGCCGATATCTTTTAGTTATAGTGGATCATTTTAGCAAATGGTTAGAGTTAATTCCGTTAAAACGCGCGTCTGCAAAAATTGTAGTAGATTCAATTCTAAATAAGTATATTTTAAAATACGGGGCGCCCCTAAAAGTTATTTCAGACAATGGTCCTCAGTTTGTTAGTAAAATGTTTGAGGAAATGTGTGCAAAACTGGGCATACGTCATCTAAAGATGGTCCCGTATCGTCCGCAGTCAAACATAGCGGAACGGGTGAATAGAAATGTAGTGAAAATAATTCGTAGTTATGTGAAAAACTATCACTCTACCTGGGATAGCCATATAAATGAATTTGCATTTGCCCTTAGGACCGCCAAACACGATACTACACAAAAAACACCCGCTGAACTCTTCTTAGGAAGAAAGATCTTGACCCCCCTAGATAAACTGTTCTTTGTACAGGAAAGGGCAGAAGAATTTAAAATGAGTGATATACAAAAGTTAATACGGGAAGCGACGGAAAATATAGAAATGGCCCAAAGAAAACAGAAATTGTACTATGACCTAAAAAGAAGAGAGGTCAAGTACAATGTGGGAGATGAAGTGTTGAAGATTAAACACAACTTGTCAAATGCCCCAGAGGAAAAGGTGGGGAAATTTTTTCCGCGTTTTGAAGGCCCGTTCACAATTGAACAAATTACGGGGGCAGTGGTTATATTAAAAAGAAATGATGGTCAAACGCTCAAAGCGAATGTGGACCAAATAAAACCGTTCTATAATCGCAGCAAAATGGCTGTATTTAAAGATTCGTTTCAGGATCCGAGGCAATCGACTAGCCAGGAAGATATACGTCAGCAAAAACAGCAGGAACCAGCTACAACGGCATCGAAATGTCAGAAGAAGAAAGCTCCCCCCCAACAAAGAAATAAGAACCAAAAAGGTGGTTTCAAAAGAAAGTCTCACGATGCAGGTGAACAAATCTACGAACGGAATTACGAGCGCACCAAGAGAAGAAAGCAGAATGGGCAAGGGAAGCCCAATGTATCCAAAAGAACTGTGGAATCATCGGACAGGTGCCTGAGAAGCAAGAAACGTCGATTGCAGCCTGAGAATCAACTTCCCGAATACAGCAGGAACCAGGACAAGCAACGAGCAAGGGCCCAGGAGAGAAGGGCCCAGTCCACCAAACGTCCAGCGGAGCAACCTCCTCTACAAAGGAAATTGCCGAGGATACAACGACGGAATTTCAAAAGAAAAAGAGACGAGCAGGCTCCGAAAGAACAACGAAAAACGAGGAAACTGAACCAGGCCACAACTTACTCAAGTTTTAAAGATTGGGCCAAGAAAAGGATGGACGATCATAATAAGATAAGTACAATTTCGTATTCAAAAGTTTAGTTAATTTTTGAGTATACTGCAAGTTGCAGGACTGATTTTACCTCAAGCGAGGTTGACTTTTACGCCAAGTGAGCGATAAGTTCTCATATGGAAAGTAAAATGTTTTGTTAAAAGAAATTGTAATTCTTAAAGATTTAAAATTACTTAATTTTGTAAATAGATTAATTCTGTAAAAGCAATGAATTGCTGAAAAGAATATGTTAACTAAATGATTTTGTACGACGCTTTGTCTAAAGACTTGTAAAATGTCTAGAATGAAAATTCGGAAAATTGAAAAACACGATTTAGTCTGTAGACTATTAATTCAATGTAATTTGATATTTCAAGAAAGTACCTTGAGAAAGGAATAGGAAGCACTTGCTGTAAGCTTAGAAATTTAACCTATATTTCTGTAAGCTTAGAAATTTAACTTCTATTTGCATTTCAGGATTGCTGTGAAATTGTTAATGTGTTATGAAATGTAACAAATAATATTATGCTAGCAATGCACGTTAAGTGCAATATTAATGTGAATGTTGTGTGCAAACTGCGAATTTGTATGCATGAAAAGTTAAAGATTCACTATTTTAGAATGCAAGTGTTAATTAGGCTCTCCACCAAATACACTTAAAGTGTTAGACATAAAGCTAGTGAGAACCTTAGGATTAGCTGGTTATAGGGCGTTTTTTTCAGGTCTCGTATGTCAAGTTCTAACTAATGTTAGTCGATTGTAGGTGGAAGAGTTGAACACCCCCGAACACATAAAAACCCGCAATGGCGGTTTGCTTTACATCCAACACCGGTGAGAGAGCATACGGGGGAAGAATTTAATTGTGCTTGAATGATAATGTGTGTGTGCAAAATTACACAGAAAAAAAAAAAAAGGATTTGTACCACTTAGAATTATTCTGTTATTATGTCATACTAAAGTTGTTTTCCTTCCAGATTTTGCTGGAAGGAGTAAGACTGTTTGAAGAATAAGACTTGAAAAAAAAAATGTTGAAGATTGTTGTTCCAGAAAATTTCGTCTGTATTTTACACAAACATATATTGCCTTGTAAGAGTTGGCCTAAGTTTAGAACAGTGAAATTTTCGACTATTTAGAATTGCTAGTTTTCAACATGGTCCGTTTGGACCAAAGTAGTTTAACTATCGCAATTCTGGCGGGAAGTATGTAAGGTTTTAGTTAAACTAACCAAGTTTATTTTAATTTAAATCTTTTCTATCTCCTCTCTGCTTCAACTTCCTGTCAGAAGAAGCGCGCGTTTTTAGCTTATGCTAATTTTTGAAGTTCAGCCAAGCACTATTTAAGCCAGAGGTAGAAACCTCTCGGTGTGTGAGAGCTTTGCCTCAGATCACGGTCACGCTGCTCAACGTTCGCCTGACCAGCTAGCAGTTTAAATTTATAAGCCATAGTGCTTACTACGTGATTGCATTGTAAAATAAATTAAAGTGCGGTAGTATTTAGTATACCTTGCTACGCACCCTTTTAGATAGAGGCCAACTTCCGCGAATTGCTCTGCGAAGCAAAGTTTAATTTAAGTTCTATTTTAATTTATTTAAATTTATTTGATTGTTAAGTTCGACCAAAGTGTGGTCTGTTACGTTCTGTATCTCTCCCGAATTGGGAGGTTTGTATTTAATAGTAATTGAATAAAAGAGGATTTCAAATCCCTTCACGTGCAGTTATTCTCCAGCCCAGCAGTTACATCAGAACATAGCGTACCTTCCGCTCCCTGTTCCAGTTCAGGACTTAGAACGTAAGGATAAGAACCCTTTACAGAATTTACCATGTTCTCAAAGAATACACACAGAATGCTAAGTCCTGATAACATCATAATACGAAACAGCATACGCTAAGTTCTCTTTATTCTAATATATATTACAGACTACATATAAATATTGTAGACTACATATTTTTAAATTGTAATTATTTTCAGCTATAAGCTTTGTGCTAGTTACTGGTTCAATTAATAAGATCTTTAATTAAGATACAATAACACGCCGGACAAATATTAATTTAGAAGTCAAACAACAAAAATCAGCGTTATATTTTCAAATTTTCACAGAACTAGTTTCGATGGCTTTACCGAACCATCAGCCTCAGCTGCAAAAGCGCAAATGAAAGAGATAAGATATAATGATTAGATAAGATAAGAATGCCTGGACAAGAGACAACCTACTGGCGCCATCTGTTGATGAAATCAGAACTAAAACATAATTTCTTTAAAGGCTGAAGGCAAATATGGATTGGAATTAGGGTCGTTAACCAGAACAGAAAGATTTTTTTTGAATGTGAAATGCCTGTAGAAAATCCACTTCACCAATGGAACATGCTTTTTGAATAATTTTGGCAGCAGAAAAATTAAAAGTATAATATAAAGACAAGTTGTCTGTAAATTTGAATCAGACGAAGGAATAAAAACCAAAACCCTGGTGTTATATTTCTCTTAACTTTCTCTTCCTGGGGCTAGTGCCACTAGAAGTATAACGACAGCGTTGTTTCTGAGTCATCAAATGAAAAATATATTAAAGTTAAAAATATTTAAATAAATTACTGATATTGTAAGGATTTTAAGTGCACTAACGTTTATTTTATTTTAAAACTTTACTATCATCTCTGATTTTCCCCTTCCTGCCAGAATGAACGCGTGAATATGTTTATGCAAATTGTACTTGCTAACGCTTAAGTATTTAAGTTGTGGCTTTTTGCCAAGAGGTTAGTAGAAGGAGAGAGAGTGAGCCCTCTGGCTACGAGTCTTCACGCGAGCTTGCCATCAGTTACTGTCCTTCTTTAAGGTCAGATGTTTAACCCTCTTGAATGTTAAAGACGTATTGTAGTTTTCCGTAGTTTGCGTACTACAGACGTAGTAATTTAAAAGGCCAGTCTTAGTGCTAGTCATCTGTGTAAGATATTAAAAGATAGCTCTTATTTAAATTTTAATTAGTTAGTAGTCTTATATTCTTTTACGTTCAGACCACAAGTCTTTGTATCCCAAAGTTCGGGAACGTTTGCAAAATCGATAAGCAAATAAAGGGTAATTTTAACCCTCCTTATCTTTGTTGTATCTTCTACACACGCACGAACATAGCTTTTAGTAAGCTCCCTGCTCCTACTCAGCACTACAGTCATGTATTCAAAATCAATTAAAAGAAACACAAGTCCTGATAATATGAATAAATTGAATTAAATTGTTCATTAGTTGTTCAACACCTTCAAAACTATGAAATGCTATGAAAAATTTCAAAGCTATGAAAAGTAATTATAGTAATATTTGATTAAAATTATAGTTGGAAGTTCCTTTATAGAGCCCTTTTAAGCTTTTAGTTTAAACTAACTAAGTTTTATGTTAATTTTCTCTTTCCTGTAAGTTCTTATTTCAACTTCCCGTTAGAATGAGCGCTCGTTTATTTGAAGTGGAGCCAAGTTTTGTATTTAAGGGTTAGCAAGGAACTTCTCGGTGTGAGAGAGCTTTTAGTCTCAGATCACTGCGGCTCTGTTCGATGTCCACCTGACTAGCTAGTATTTAAGTTCTAAGCCTTAGCGCTGTTACGCTATTATTTATTGAAGAAATCTAAGTGCGTTAGTATTAGCTAAATCTTGCTATGCACCATTAATAGTTTAGCATAGAGGCCAACCTCGCGTTTATAGCTCTGTGAGCAACGACTACTTAATTTCTATTCACTAAATAATAATAAAATACTTTAAAATAAAGTATTTGATTGTTCAGTTTAGACCCAAGTGGCGGTCATTATTTTCTGTTATCCCTCCCAAGTTGGGAAGTGGCTGTAAATAGTGGTTAAATAAAAGGGGATTTTAAATCCTTCTTACGTGCAGTTATTCTACCACAGAACATAGCTGCATTCAGCTCCCTGTTCAAGATCAGGACTTTAGCAACTTCACGAATATGTTCGCCAAAAGTATGCACAGAACACTCAGTCCTTACACGCTAATATAATATTTAAATTTCATAAATTGCACTATGACCAAAGATTGAATGTCCGAAACTTAACAAATGGGAGCCTCAGACCAATTGTTGAAGAGATATTTTATCGTAAAATGGGTATGGAACATTCTTTATATATACTTCACCAATGTTCCGCCCATGGAGTCGCGAAGCATTACGTTTAGTCTTATTTCTATACTCAAACGCTAAATAACCTTTTAAAACTGCCTTTAATTATATATTTTGTATTATAATAACAATCCTTCTCACCGTATTCCTGCATTTAATGCATGCTATGCTCAAAAGAATTAAATAACTGAAAAAAGTGTTGTTTGCAAGGTGCGGACATATGTTCTTGATCATGCACGCTCATGAACATCTCTCTTCAGGAAAATGCTGAGAACTAACTAGATAAAATTATTTCAAAATGTATAACTTGTAATATTCAATATTGTTTTTGTATTATCGGAACATGTATTTGACACAGATGTGAATAATCCCAGGCGAAGCAAATATCTCAAATGCATTTTCAATGAAATTTCTTCTCCGCACCCCAGTTTCTGGGCACTTGCTGAACCAGAATTTACACGAAGGAGGTTGAACCCATGTGAATTTTAACTTTTCATTATCAAGACTACTGTGCACAGCGCATTATAACAGGTATACAGATACTCCGCAGCTGAAGAAGAAAAGCAATACAAAAGACCAAGCCTTTCTAAGAATCAAGCCCTCCGTTATCAGTATGGGATTGATAGCCAGCCATCGCTACCTACCTTAACAACCAGTGTGAAAAATGAATGTGAAGTTTATAGTTGCATTACAAGATTTCCGACTAGTTTTAAAATTAGTATTAAGGTCGAAAGCTAAAAATATAAGACAGTTTCAAGTGTAAATCAGTTTCTATAAAAATAAAGCCAATTTAAAATTGATTTTTATCTAATTTTAAATTTAAGGTTTTATGCGCAATATTTATACAATCCCTTGCTTTATAAGTTTCACACAGATGATCCATTCTCACTTAGTTTTCGTTTTATGGGGACAATTATTTTTGTTTGTCTCAGCTCCCACATGAAACAGTTTATTCCATTTCAAGTAATTTTCCCTTCTTTGATTCTTCTATTAACGTTTCATTGCTTCTTTTATCTGAATATTGTTTACAGCTGTTTCGCATTTGGTGTTACGTTGCCTAGAAAGCCTGTTTTGAAAGCAGATTACGAACTCAAAAAGCGACCATTTTTACCCACACGTTTTGGAATTTAATAATGCAGATGCGACTGTGAAACATGTGTGATGGCAATTATTAAAGAATAAAATGAATGAAGTCCTTGTTAGATCTCCTTACAAAGTAGCCTTACCACTCATATTCGCAGAGAACATCAACTGAAAGAAAAATCACAGCGAATTTAGTCTTCAGATTTTTTTCTGTCATTTATCAGATTTTATACAGGAAGAACTACCATTAAATGTGACGAGTTGTTCGGCCAAAACACTGAGCTGAACAAGAGAGAAAAAAGTAAGGATCAGTTAACGCCTAGCTTGAAATCCATGTGAATCAAAACGAAAATTCATGCTAGTAACTATAAAAATGTTTTCGTGAAGTATCTCTGTGAATTCAAGTTCACTTACACTATTTATTCATTACTGAGGAAGGAAGTTATGATTAAAAAAAGAATGCAGAAAGGGACTTAGTTAAGATGCTCAAACTATGTACGCTTAAAAATAATGATGACACGTTTTAATCTCTGTGAAGAAAATTTAATGCATCGTTAATAACGGTTAAGGAATTGCTGTTTCATCTTTGGAATACATCTCAGTACTCATTGTTTAACATAAATGTAACAATGAGATATTCAAATATGTATGTTTAGATTGCAGCAAATAACTTGCGACACAAAGCTTTGGTTTATATTTAAAAAAAGTTTGGCTTATATTTTAATAAAATATAAGTAATGAAATTGTAAAGTTCTACTGTCCATCTGCTGTGTAGAATCTTGAGAAATAGTGATAGCACCAGAGAAGGGTTTACTACGCCTCAACTTGGGTGGTAAATGAAACAGTAGAATCAAACTTAAGAATTCAAGAACTTCACAAATAGTAGAATTACACTACAGGGCTCATACAATCCTGTATCCTACAGCGCGTAGATGAATCTAGTAGCAGCAAGATAATAGAGACTAAGCCGCGTCTAACCAGCAGTAACTGCTAAGCGGAATTTTGCGTATAAGCGCGCACGGAAATTTCCCAGACTCTCTCTCTTTCTACAGGAACGTCGATATTAAACTTATTCTCCCACTGGTAGAATTTGCATTTCTTACGCGCGCTACCAAATTTAAATATTCTGGCACTGACAATTAGGGGAATGAAGGCTTATACGAAAGTAACTTAAAATTAAATTTTACTGGTTATTTAAAATAAATATAAATCCATACAAAATAAAAGCTTTGGTTTATATTTTAAAACTTTGGTCTATATTTTAATAAAATATAAGTAATATAATAAAAGCTTTGGTTTATATTTTAAATATATCTATTTCCTTGCCAGAGGAAAAAATTTAGGAACACTATTAATTTTATTCCTAATTTAGCAAAACAGCTATATCTTTCCGAAAAGGGGTTGAAACTAACCATTTAAGCTTCAGAAAATATCCAATGAAAAATGCACAAGGAAACCTTAGTTGTGATTGAGAGATTTAAAGCAGATAAGCAAAATGTGCAATATAATGTATTTTAGATAATAAAGAAACTTCTGCGGTATGTATTTTCATTGTAAGTAGAATTAAAGACATATAAATATCATTAACTTGGGGGGAAAAGGGCAGTAACTAACAGGAGAAAATTACGAAATTCGGTGTATAATAAGATATTTCAAATCAAAAAATGGTTTAAATTTTTTAGCTGTGTCTCATTCTCTATAATCTCCCTATAATAAACAAAAAAAATTAAGAAATATTCAAATGTAATTTTAATTCGTAGATTTAGGAATTTATTCGCAAATACGAAGTTTTTTTTGCTTATGATCACCATATATTATAAGGTATTTCTCCCGCCTTCTTAGCACTCCTTCGTGATGTAATGGTCAGCACACTCGGCGCGTATTCGAGAGGTTCGAGTCCCAGCGAGGGCATAGCTCATTTCTTATGACTCCTGCTTCAAATAATTCTAAAATGATTATACAGTGGATAAAAGCAATGGATTTGGCAGGAAGTAAAAGAAATGTTTATCACCATTTATTATATACGGCACAACATAATAACCACTAGCGCGATGCCTATTATGCTGTCCCTTGCCTTCAAAGCATCCTCGGCGAATATTTAAGTCTGCCAATGAAGAAACAACAATCTTTAAAAATGCAAATATTTGTTGACTAGACTGCGAGGAAAGCTGATGCAGGAAAATAAATATTGTATTATCTTATTTTCACTTTCAGTAGGGATTAAATTTTTGCTCCAAAAAGTTATCTTCCAACGTGAAAAACCGCAACAGAAGAATTAAGAGAAAACTGATAAAAGGAGCACACACGAGACTATAGCTAGAACTTCCGCCTCTGAGTATACGGTATCAGCAAGAGTTTTACTCATAGTATTGTGAATTTCATTTCCCTTTCGCTGTTAGATTCTCGTGGTTTCATTGATATTTATCTTGGGGAAAATCTTGGAAGCCGTGTCATTCCTCTGAAAAGCTTGTATGCTTGACTAGTTGGGGACTGAGACGTAGCATCCTGAAATATATTAATTTCCTGCGCCGATATATTTTCAAAGGATTCTCTTCCTCTTCCTGCGTATTTTTATTTGTACAATCCACGCCTGACAGGTTTTGTGTAGATTTAGAGGAGAGGTAATGAATTTCTTTTAAACAGCGAAGGAGCGGAACTTCCTATTCCGAAATGAGATACTAGATGGTATTTGCGGAACTTAAATGTCAAACATATATTTCAATAGGTTACTTGCTCTACATTTGGAATACTGAAAGAAATTAAATGTCACGGTTACAAGATGCCCAGAGGACTTACAACAGTATTATATTGGAGCTTTCCCCCCTTTTTCTAGTGGAAGGTTTTTTTCTTCTCATCTTAAATTTGAATGTTATTTTATTGTTATCCGCCGACGTAATTGTATCGAAGAACGCAAAGCTTAAGAATATTTATAGCATTGAAAAGTAGTGACACAATGCTACTTCATCAGAGAAAAAGTATGACCGACATATGCAATGAAAAGAAAAGAAACCACTAATAAAAAACTAGATCCCATCCTAATAGAAAACGGATTTTATGAATATTTCTGCATTTTAGTTTCCATGTCTCGCAGAGCCCTACTTTGGAATAATATTTAGATCTGTTGTTCAATCTAGATGGCAGTATATTAGTAACTAATACGTAGTTCCTTCACTTTACAGCACATGTTTTTGGTAAACGTACATCTGGTGTCGTTTTTGTTCACATGGCAAATGAAGTGTCATTACTAAAAATGAAATTTCCTCCTAAATCTCTGTTCCTAATATTCTAATTATTGAACCTTTTTATTAAAATATTGTAAACCTCAATGTGATAATTTATTCTGCAAGATTTGCTTTGTATACCTTTCATCTAACTTTCACGCTCAAGCATGAATTGAAAAAAAGATCTCTGGCATATACAGCTTTAGAACAATTCAAAGCAGAATCTATAAAGTCAAGACAACCATGCTAGGTACCACATCTCGCAGCATGGCCACTTATCATTCTTTTCACGACATTAAAATCAGAAAATTAGATACAGGAAATATGTTTCAGGATACTAGTCCAGCTTTATGGGATAAGATAACCGACTCGAGTTTTGAAACTAAGGTATTGAAAAATCATTGTTTTTATAGTTCCTTTCGGGAGCTAACATCAATATGAAAAAGTTGGTTGAATGAAATGGTAAGATAGTGTTTTCTATATTTCTTTTTAAGTTTACATTCAAAGTTTTGTAAAACTGTATGAGCAGATATTTTAAAGAAGGGACTCAACATTTTTTCCCGTAATGTTGATTGAATTTGGTTTATCTCTTTTAATCAAAATTGCCTGCTTTTTACGCATAATTAGCAATCTACCTTAAATCAGAATTAAATTAATATATTTTACTAATAATTAAAACATTTTAAATTTTAAATAATCTTTATAAATATTTCGAAAATATTTTGAATTAAAAATTATAAAAATTTACACATTTTATCAAGTCATGAATTTTTAGATCTATTTTCAAATAGAGATATTTATTCAAAAATTTTGCTCCGATATATCAGTCAATTTGGATATAATCAATGACTTTCAGTTAAAGGAAACTTGGAACTGAATTCAATCCGGTAAAAAGGACCAGCAAGAGCTACAGCTTCAACAGCTTAGAAAATAACATGAAAGAATTTATGCAGCTTTAACAGTACGGAAAATAACCTGAAAGAATTTATAAGTGAAACAGCATATAAACTCAGTCATCCCATCTTTCCAGCAATGCATTTTTAGAGTTGAAAGAAGAAGTTTTTAGAAAAATTAAGAATGTAATGAATAAACTGAAATTTACAGGAACTTTAAATTGTTCTGACCAATTACCGTCAAATAATTGAAATTGAACTTCATCACCATATTATCAGAAAACGGCTGAAAAAGAAGCTTCCATCATCAATAACTAAGTGCCTTTCACAGCAAACTTAAAATTTAAGCTCCACCGGACGGCAAGAAATCCTCTTTTAAATGCAAATGAGAATGAGTACTATTTAAGTCGTGACTTAACCGACTTCAAGAGAGAGAGTCTGATTTCCTGACTAGCGCGCGTTTGCCTTCTGGCTACATCTCTCTTAGCTATTATTACGCTCGGCCATATCTTAGGCCCTTGCTAGGCTTCGCCGATTTAATTAATACTTAGGAGCCAACTAGTTAGATTCTGATAGCTTCGGCTATATTCTTTAAGAGCTTTAGTTAAGCAAGTTTTAGTTCAAATTATTAGTATCTATGTTCAAGCCCGAGTGGCGGCTTTATGTAAAGTTCCAATTCGGAACTGATTGTAAATATGCTGAATAATAAAGGGTTTTAAACCCTTCTCAAGTCTCATGTGTTCTGTTCACACTTAAGCGATTATTCGCTTGTTAAGTGTTCGTGGGGTTCGGAGTTAGAGCTTTAGATTTAAATACTTGAACGTCATACTCTAACCTATAACCTCTTCCCAAATTCCATAAGAAATCACTTAAATTCTGATTTACAGCAAATGGTACCAAATATTATAAGAAAAATGTTGACTACTCATTTGCTATCCAACTTTAAAAAGTGTGTTCTATTATTTTTATTTCAAGTAGCTAAGGTCACAACTTCTGTTGGATTATCAACAATAATCTCAATGTTATTTCAGCTATCAAAATTTCGAAATTCAGGAAATTAACTGTTATGATTTTGGAAGCCTCTATACTACTCTTCCTTTGATAGAGATTTACAATAGATCCAGATGTATCCAGATGTATCCTGCTTCATCCAGATGTATTTCCTGAAATGCTTTCTAGTTTGGCAAAAGGCAAATGGAAAAATTTCCTCCACTGCTTACGTTTTCGCAAATATATTGAAATTAATGACACTATTTATGCATAAATCAACGGGATCCCTATTTGCGGCAACTTCTCTTCACATTTCTGCAGTTCATACTTACTTACGAAAGAATATCAATTTTAGAAGTTTCTAGACAATACTAAATTACAACTATTTCCCAATACTTACAGGTACATAGCTGATATTATTACTTTCAATAATTTAGGATCTATAAAGAAATTTCATATGTACCTTTTTTGCTTTACACTTCATAAAACTTTTAAGTCAACAAAAAAATCGATTTTCTTGATCTACAAATTTGTCAAAACAGTAAAAGCAAACTGTTTGGTAAAAGAATAGAATTCAAATTTTCTACAATTAAACTAATTAATTGACAAACCAACTAATTAAGAGAAGTTATTAGCAACACAATAATTGATCAAATTAATAGAATCAAAAATATCTGTACAGAGATAGACTACTTAAAACATAAACTAATTTTACTCATACAAGTTCTTATAGACAATGAACTTCCCGTCCATTTTATTAATTATTCACTTAATAACGCAGACGTTAATGTAATCTTTAAACTAATTATGATGGGCTTTTCTTAAACCGTCCACAGAGGATGAGACCGGATGTTTTGTTAGCTTTGAAGATTTGTATATTCTGCATTTGATTGTAAATTAGTTTAATGTAAATATCTCTGGCTGCTTGCCTTTTATTGACAAAAAGTCAATTAATTTCAAAGACCCAAATATCGCTAATTTTAAGTGAATACCTTTCTCATTTATTCTCACTAGTTTTTATTTCCTTGACTTTCAACCAGAGAATATTATAGTTTTTAAATTTTGATTTATTTGTTTAAATCCAAAGCAATTAATTTACATAATATCCAAAAGGAAGGTAAAAGCGCCTAATTCCCTCACACTTATAATATGGATTTTCTCAGTTTACATCTTATCAGTGGGCTTCCTCCGAATTTATTTCTGGCGATTCCTATATACATACACAATTTTAACACCCTTTCCAAACTCTTGTATGATAAATATAAGCGTCAGTCGATCTTCGGTTCCAACGAACATCGTTTTCGATTAAAAGTTCCCATAGCAGCTGTGGAGCTAAAATTGTAAGTTAGGATTAAAATTATATAAGTTTGGTTTATATTTTTGTACATGCATGTAATTAAGCCATTATAATTATACAATAACAGTTTAAATTGTATAATATTCTTAGAGGGGTTTTATATCCATTGATACTTGTAAATTCCGCCTCAACTCAAGTCTTTTTGTAAATATGTCCTTTTTTGATCGCATATGGGAATTACCTTCATATTTCTAAATTATTAATTATTTATTTAAATACAAATTTTATATATTACGTTTTCGCTATTAAAAGAATTCGGACGGATGACGGTACGATAAACTGATGGCGTGACTCCATGTGGCAACTAGTGTTGGTTACGTTTGTTAAAGTTCCTTATTACTTACTGCCTATAGAACTAAAGTAATTTTATATAAGTCAGTGAGAAGTTCTGTTAACACTATATAACGACACTGAAGGCATGGAAACAATTATTAAAAGCTATTGCCTTCATTATGTGAGGATTTTGCTTGTGGCAGAAGTCTCTCTACTCCAGAGTTCAAGAGCGTAATTAATTCTTGCCTTGTCTAAAACAGTTTGTACACTGAATTAGTCACTGCCTCTTAATATTTAGGTTGTATTTTAAGTCCTCTGATTCTTTATAGTTGAAACGTTATCAGAGAAGCAACAGGATCTTTGGTATGTAAGCATTTCCTGGAATCGAGAGGTTTTGGTGACAGATACAGTACAGGTCACTAAAATCCCTTGACAATAGCCGTAAAGTTATGATACTTGAAATATCAAATGGAGCCCTAACGAATTATTGTTCTGAAAGGTCAGAGCCTGTCGTCTCACACTTCGTAATAGCTCGAACACTGCTACCAGTGGGGGGGGGGACCCACAAATGAATTTTTAATCTTATGGTGGTCTGACTCAAATTCATTCAAGCATACCATTTAGACGAAACGTCATCATACCCAAATTATTGCGGATTGTTTCAGGATGGGTTTAATTCCCCTTGATCGGTTAGCACTCTTCCAATAAATTAACAATAATGTACTTGATTTTTTATGTACATACTGTTCTACAACATTTTTATGCATGAACTAATCGTTTTCTTTTTTAAATGTACGATTTTAATGTATATCATTACAAATTTTAATCTTTTTGTTGGTTTGTTACAAGTTTTTAATAGTTTTAACACAGTCCTCTTAAGTATTAACATTTCCTAATTTCAATTTGAAATAGTTTTACATTTCCTTTTCCAGGAGATAATCGTAAACAGAAAATTAATCATTTTATATAGATGTATTTCACACGCAAAAACATTCCTTACCCGGCCTTCATTCTCGGAGAAGTTACTTGTACTTTCAATTACAAAGTAAGTTAGAGATGTACTTTTAATTACAAAAATGCTTTAAACGACAAAAAAGTATTCCTGTTTTAGGATTTTTAAATTAAAAATTAATTTTATATAAAGTACGAAATATAACTCTCCCCGGCCCCTGTACTTATATTTGGGAAAATGTTATCTTCACGATAAAAAATAAAATACAAACGTATAACTCATATGCGACAATAATCGATCAAGATAATTCATTTTAAAATTTCAGACCACTTTTCTTGGAAACTGAGAGGTCGTATACAAATTGCAGAAAGCAATACTTAAATTTATGTAGGACTAAGAATAAAATATCAGCTTAGGAAACGCTCTCTGATGTTAATGGATAAGTGACGAGCACTGATATGCAGGCTGTGGTGAAAAGGGTTATCAATGCAAAGTTTTTAGACATTTTAGGACAGAATGCAAATGACAAAAGGCCAATCCAAAACAATTTTATAAATGAAAGAATTAATCGGCAAATTCTTTTGGAGAGAGAGAAAAAAAATTGTAAAGAGAGGAAAATTAAAGCTGGATGATATTTTTTAATAATAAATAATTAAAATACTGTAAATATCCTCTTAGCTATTGCAAGAGCAAAAGCATTAAAAACTTTAGGAGAAAAATCATCTTAACTACTCTATACTAGGTAGTACATAGTAAAAAAACAGAATATAAATAAATAATTCAGAAAACTGAAAAAAGCAATTTATGCAAATATTATGGCAAATATCAACGTAAAAGTTTTAGAGACTCAGACCACGAGCGGCCGAATGGTAAAATCGCTGAATACTGGCTATTCTGACCTGAGTTCGATTTCAGGCTGCATGGGCGTTTTAGTGATTTTCCCCATGTGTAACGATTATGAACCAGTTTCCCTAAAAATGTCCTCCACGAAGACATCTTTCCCTTTAGGCAGATAGCCCTAGTGTGCTTTGCCATATCGAACCAAACCAAAATTTTTCAGCGTCTTTTCACGGTACAGTACTGCTGTAAGTTGAGAGCTTTGTAGGAATTTTAACATTTTTGAGATGCAAGAATGCAATAACTGAGATGTTCACAAGTGAAAATATAAATTGAAGCTCTTCTTAAATTTTTGTTGTTCCTAATGTTCCTAGTTAACAAACCCAATTTGTCACGTTACCGATACTAGTGATAGAAAACGTTTTACTGATTACCAAAACAGACGTACGTTCAGCAATGTTTTAGGGGCAATAACTGAAACAGTTTTTTGGAGGAACTAAACCAGTCTACTGAAACTTCAAATGAACCAATGTTACACCTTTTGTAATGAGTTAAAATTTTAAAATTACGTTCGAGTTAAAAAATGAAAAAAAAACTTTTCAAAAAATTTGTTGTAAATTTGCATCTTAGTTTAAATCGTAAGTAAATATCTTTGACCAACAAAAAAAGTAACTTAAATCAACTGAAAAGGTGCAAGGCCCGGTTAACCAACGAAGACTGTTTCACGTCTTCTAGTAATTTTAATAAGGAAGCTAATATCATTCTCTCTTTTAAATAAGGGAACAATAATAATAAAAAATTAAAATGAAATTTTAATTCCCTTTATCTGAAGCAAGAAAGTTAAAGAAAGCCAAAATTTTATAATTGAGTGAAATAATAATTAAAAACCTAATGTGGTCAACAAATAAACTCCCGCCAGTTACATTGTTTTAAATAACAACGAGTTTTAAGCAAACTATGAAGTGTCGTGGCTATTAAAGCTTCGAATATGTTGATCTTTTGCTAATAAAAATCTGACATATTTACAAACTTTATGGCTCATTGTTAATTACAAACACTACACTTTTTTATTATTTTATTCTCCTATACAATAAAATATAATAATGGTGTGTGCTTTTGTACACACCCGTTCTCATGCTTTAATTTGAAAACATCGCATCGATCGTAATATATCATCTAGTCATATCGTGCTTCAGATTCACAAATCAGTGAATTAATAATCAGAAAATTTTTAAAAGCAGGATAGCTTGAGAATTCCTGATACAGTGTTAAATGCTGCTACGCATTTTTCCAGTCTTTTCTCAGTTCATGATATTAGTGTTAATGTTTCTTTAACAAGATGGCAACTTTTATATTTGTTCTTTTATCTTATTTATTAAACATTACTTTATCCGCACTTACGATACCTAAAATTTATTAACAAAATCACAACTTTTTTAAAAGCAGCATGCATATCTTTAGAATTCTCAGTACAATGTTAATTGTTGCCATACATTTCTTATATTCGATATACTATTTATATTTACTATATTATTTCTTCAAAAATAATGCATAGTGTTAAAATTTGATGGCAGCATCGTTTTATTTGAAAAATCATTTCGCACAACAGCGAAACTGGCACAGAATTGGGAATTGACACTGGTACATGTTTAATTGGTTCATATACAGAGCTCATCTTCGTAAAGCTTATTCTCGTTACATTTATTACAATTCCAAGAATACATTTAATAATTATAAATTTAACGTGTTATTTTCAATCACATGCATGTTTCAAATACCAAATTCGAGAAGTTTTGTGTTATCTCACAATATATTCTTTTCAAGAAAATCTATTCAGGGCTTCAAGCAAGAATCACTTCCGGTTTATCAGATTAAACTAAAACATGATATGT
Source organism: Stegodyphus mimosarum (assembly GCA_000611955.2). Taxonomy (NCBI): domain Eukaryota; kingdom Metazoa; phylum Arthropoda; class Arachnida; order Araneae; family Eresidae; genus Stegodyphus; species Stegodyphus mimosarum. The sequence continues at coordinate 236,454 of KK116045.1, forward strand.
TCTTTGAATCTGTAGCAAAGTCTTAAACACTAAAATTAGAATTTTTTAAAATTTTTAGTATAGTTACTCACGGAAAATTGTTATGGGCTTGAAGCAAAATACCACTTTCGGTTGTTCAGTTTTACCCAAAATCTAAATAACTCTTTATACGAGTGTAAAAAGCACTCGTAAATGGGAATTTGGGAATCGGAAAATGGGAATTTTTGAAAACAGATGTAAGAGTTATCGGGGACGAAACATAGTCACACATGTACACACAGATAGACGCACAGATAGACACATAGACAGACATACAGACAGGTAGACATTGCATAAACACGAATAGCTGCCAGACTGTCAGTATGACTTTTAAATAGTTAGCATTTAAGTATTATTTGAGAGATAAGTAGAGCGGATCTGAGGGGAGAGGCGAGGGGAAAAAATGACACCCCGTTTCACGAAACATCTGATTTTGTCTAAAAGGTATGTTAAAGCAATGATATATCGAAATCTAATATAAGTCAAAAGTGCAATTTAAAGTTTATCAGTTGGCAGACTAGAACTATATATATTAAAGCTATAAACTCCCCCAGTTATAAGCATGTATATACTAACAAGATTTTTTTACTCATTTCTTTTAAGATTTAAATTTAATCTTGATTTTATTCAAGATTTTATACTCATTTCTTTTAAGAAATTAAAAAACGGACATTAATTCTTGTCTTCGGGGAAAAAATCTCAAATGCGCAATAATAGAGATAATATGAAGTCTTTGCTTAAACAAATGTCAGGTTCGGTTATTTGAATATGACAAAGCATACTAGTACTATCAGGCTAGGGGAAGGGATGACTTTGTAGAGGACTTTCCAAGGGAAATTGGCTCATATTCACGTTACACAACTACTACGAACACCAGCCATGCAGCTAACTCTTTCGCTTGACAACTTCACGTCGAACTCCCAGCACTCGGGCACCCGTATTAGAAAGTTTTTTACCAGGGCTATAATGAACCAAAGGAAAAGACCTTACATAATGTGTTGGTGTGAAGAACAGAGCTGAGTCAGCAAATTAATTTAGCACCCAAAATCGACTCTCATTTCTTTGGCTTGAGAATTTGGTTAGTTAAAATTCAAATCTCGTACCAATTAACTTTGAAACGGATAATTTTTTAACAGTTTTAAAATAGTTGCTGCCCGTAACATAAATCTCAGATCGCGTCCTCTCTTGAACATGAAACAAATTTACGACTTCATAGAAGCGTGCTAGATGAATATACATAGATAAAAAGAATGCGAAAGTACAGTGTGAGAGTTAAACCATCGATGGTGCAGATATTACTGCGGATATACTTTTCTCTAAAACACTGGCCATAAAACAAACCCTTCCATAAATAATCTCAGTCACCGAGCAATTCGTTTTTATGGAGCGATAAAACAGAGAAATCGGAGAGCACCGGCCCATATTTTACTGCCCACCAGTGTCGGTCTTATTAACTGTGTGCCTGTTCCATAAACAAGGTATCCGCGACTTTTAGAATTTGACTACAGAACACATAAAAGGGGATGCATCTTTTATCATTCCTCTTTTGTACGCAAAGCTTTGGCCCCCTCTTAGGAATTGAATTCTAAAGAAAAAATGAGGTTAGTGGAATGCGTTTTTTTTCTATATAGGTCCACGATTCAGAAGTGGCATGTCAGAATCAACTGAAAATACAGAATTGGACTCTTCGACAGCTTACGCTTCACAGGAGAATCTAAATCTTTAAATGCAGACGGCGTTTGCTTCCTTGAAAGATTTTCAAATCTATTCTATTCAGTAGGATGGTTGAGCTATGTAAGAATCGTATGCATGTTTTCCCACATGAGCTTCTCAGTTTGTACAAAATTGAAAATTTGGACTAATTAATAAACTTTGTAATTACCAGTATTAATATCACACGAACAGTTGGCATATTAACACACAACAGATTCAATAAAATGCATATATTCACACTAAAACTTCAGCATGCTAATATTTAAAAGTTTCTGTACGTTGATTTAAGTCTGTTTCTAGTGTTGAAGAAGACTGCAAGCAATTATGGGAATCAATGTTTTTTTTAAATATTACGTAAAATTTGTGTCGAATAAAAATATGATATAATTTGAATTATTTAGAGTACGTCAAAGCGCGCGAAGGTTATCTGTCTAAGAGAAAGTATGCCTTCGCGAAGGGCTTTTTAGCGAAAAATATCTTGTAATTACATTATGTCCACCAGCACTACAACTGTAACACTACTAAAATCTGGATAATTCATCCTGGGTACAGATCCCAGCAAACTAGATGGCTGCATTGAAATTTTCTTTGATTTCCCCATGTGGAACCAGAATGCTAATCAGTGTCCCTAAGAACAACCTCTACGAAGACATTATTTCCCTTAAACGGATAGCTTTCATATGTATCCATATAATCTGAGAATTCTGATCTAATAATATTAACGTAATATGAAAGGAAAGAAAACCTCAGTGTAGCTAATACATTCGCTGGGATATTAACCCCGGTGGAACCAGTGTTTGGCAAACGGAAAGAGAGACTATTTTATTGGTTTTTTGTCTGGAAACACACTAAACACTTCTGAACTTTAGCTTTTGTTACTTCATACTTTTGCTTTGAAATAAATTTAAATACATACAGTGATATTTAATTCTTCTGTAACAAAATTAGAACACGACTGTTTGAATGAATAGCATAAAGAGCTGGTGATTCGACCTGGGCTGGAAATCCCGGCGAATGAGCTACTTGTGTGGCCGTTTTCATAGTTTTCTCGATACATAACATGAATAAGAGCCAGTTTGCCTTAAAATGTTCCCCATGAAGGAAGTAGGCTATATGCCTTGCTTTTATGCACATAGTGCTCACATGCGTTGCCATACTTGATTGAGCACACAAATTAATATTATCAGTATGCTTACGAGTGGCTGAGTAGACAAGATGACTGAGCATTGGTAGTTTGATCGGGTTTCAAATACGCTCTCTAGTTTAAAAACCCCGCCGAATGGGCAGAGCATGGGAGTTTTTACAGCTCTCATCGTTTGTAACGTAAAAGCGAACTAGTTTCCAGTGGAAAGATCTTCACGAAGCCTTCCCTCCACCTTTATTTAGACAGCAGTGCTCAGGCTTAAGGAATTAGCGTAGCAGTTTTGGCTATTGTTGGAAAATTATTTGTTCACTTACAATATTATCTTATTCTGCGAGAGTATTTTGTTTGTCTTGCGGGACGAGCAATGATATGTTTAGAATAAGAACCAAAATGAAAATCTTAGAGTAAATGTTAATGTATTAAATGAGAATTTGTTCAGTTTAATGAGTAACGAATAATATCCTATCAAGCTTAAATTTTGCTCTTAGGGCTTTGTTAAAGAAACAGTTTATAAAAATTAACTTATTCATTATATATAAACAAGTAAAATTGTCTCAGATAATGAAGGTCATATCTTCTTGTAGGAATTTACATCCTGCCTAGCTTTTCTATGCTTCAAACCACACGGTTTTTCAGTTAAATGTAACAAGCCTTGTGTTACTTAAAAAAATAAAATACTTATTATGATCCATATCAGAGTTAACACTTGCATGCATAGAAAACTGAAACGCTAACTGTGAAAGCTGAAGATCACGTTATATTACGGAGATTTACATCGTATATAAAAGAGTATAATTTATATTTATTTAAAGAGATACGATTCAGTATATTGAGATTTTGTTGCGTAGTTTGCAGTCTAGTGATGAAATCGTGGGAAGTGAAAGCATTTACAACTGACTTAGGGCAGTATTAAGTTCATACATGAAATTCATGATAGCGAGTAAACGCTGGGGAATTAACGGAGTCCTGATTAAAAAAGTTAAATTTGTTTATTGCGGAACGATGAAGAAAATTGCTGTCACAAAACATTAGTGTAAAACAAAATTGTCAACTTAAACTAAAAAAAGGAACAGAAAATTGCTTTAGATAACTGATAGCAGATGTTGTCTGCCAGATTAATTCTGTCAGTCCTAACAAAAAAGGTCTTCTAAGATGGTGTAAGGTTTATTTGAAGAGTTATTTTTAAGCTACTTTCCTATATCTCCTAATTTCAGCTTACAATTCCTTACCAAAATGAGCTTTTAGAATCGCGTTAAATGCAAATGAGTAGTAGAGAGTATTTAAGTCGAAGTTCCACTGACTTTGGGAGACAGAAACAAGTTTCTGACTAGCGCGCCCTTTGCCTTTTGGCTACGTCTCTTTAAGCTGTTACTAAAAGCTCGGCCGTATTACGCGCCCTTGATAGCTTCCCTAGTTCATTTGATATTTAGGCGCCTACTACTTAGAATTGTGTTAGCTTATGTTAAATCTCTTTAGTTAAGTTCTTATTTATTATACACTCACGTTTGTGAAAATTGCAACACCAAGAAGGAATCGTCATAATTGAATGCAATTTAATACACAGTTGAGTGGTAGTGGTACAAATAAATGATTAAATGTTCAAAGCAAACAAACAAGAACAAGAGATCAGAATCAGTATTTTGTGTGGCCACCACGCGCCGCAATAAGTGCTGCTACACGACGTGGCATGGAGTCAAACAAAGTTTGAATGTCTGACTGAGGAAGAGCATTCCATATCGTTTGTACGCGTACCCAAAGTTCGTCTGCAGACGCAACAGGACGAGGATCACGAGCAAGACGCCGACCAATGACATCCCACACATGTTCAATTGGCGACATATCCGGGGAACACGCAGGCCAAGGAAGAAGCTGTACCTGCTGCGCTGCAAAGAAGGATTTAACAATCCGAGCAGTATGAGGGCGGGCATTGTCCTGTTGAAATACAGCGCCTGGCAAGCTTTGAAGGAAGGGAACAGCTTCGGGCTGTAGAACTTCACGGATATACCGGTTGCTGTTCAGATTGCCCACAATTCGTAGCAATTGAGATCGTCTATGATATGCTATGGCGCCCCAGACCATAACTCCGGGTGTTCGTCCACTGTGGCGTTCGATAATGCACTCCGGAAGGTGGCGTTCACCGGCATAGCGTCTGACACGAATGCGGCCATCATGGTACCACAAATTAAAGCGGGATTCGTCAGAAAACACGACATGCTGCCAATCAGCACGCCAGTCTCTATGCTGATTGGCCCATTGTAGCCGCAGGCGGCGATGGTCGTGCGTTAGGGGGATCCTGTATAAAGGAGTCCGTGCGCGCAGTCCACACTGCAGCAGACGTCTACGAATTGATGAAGCACACAATGAAACACCTGTAGCTATTGACCACAGTGCTGCCAATTGTCTAGAGGAAGCTGTACGGTCCGTCCGCGCCATGCGGACCAGGTGTCTATCATCGCGAGCTGACGTCACATTTCGGGGTCCACTCCCGGATTTCCGAGTTGTCCGACACTCGTCCGTCCACTGCTTCCAAACGCGCATCACTGTGCTGCTGTTACGCTGCACACGAGAGGCTACTGCACGATACGACAATCCAGCTTCACGAAGGCCGATGATTCTCCCTCGTTCAAACTCTGTAAGTTGTTCAAATCTCGCTCTCTTTCGTCGACGAGGCATAAGTACAGATTGAGTTAACGTTTACCACTAGCAGATAACCACCGATAACCATACACGCCTCGCTACAGCCGTCTATTTATTCGGATCCATCAGCCGTTCAGAGGGCGCTGCTCAGTATACGCATGCGCTACGGATTTGCAATTCTAATCATTTGCATATCATGCGCTACTTTGCATTTCCTGAAAATTTCAGCTCACTCGCGTAAGTCCTTCATGGTGTTGCAATTTTCACAAACGTGAGTGTATTTTCAAGCCTAAATAGAGGCTTTGTTGTAAGTCTTGAGAAAGGGGTCGACTGTGCATCTTTAGTTGGAGCAATAAAGGGTAATTAACCCTTCTTGAGATTTACGTTTCTGTTTTTGGACTTAAGCGACTATTCACTTAGCAGTACACTAAATTCCTCCAGACTTAGTTATTAGATAAAAAGGAGGAACACTATAATTGTTCAGTAGTTAAACCATAGAAACTAGTTCTGGAAAATTTGCAACTATAACGCTGATTTTTGTTGTTTAACTTCTAAAAAAGGTTTTTCCAATTTTGAACTCTCAGTTCCTCTTAAAGAATATATATATATATATGTATCTGTTTATACAGAAATGCATAATTGTAAAAAATAGCTGCTAATATTCAACAGATAATCAGTAAAAAAGGTTAAAAAGGTAGTTTTCCATTGCCAATGACGATCTTTTTTTTATATAATTAAAGAAAATCTTCGAAACAAGTCTCAAATGTTTAGTCGATTTGTATATTTTAAATTTCATGTTCACATTCATTTAGAAATTAATTTTTAATAATATTATGTACCCTTAAATGAGAAAAAGTATTTAAATTTTTTTGGATATTGCCGTGTTTCGAAAAATTTTAACGTTTTATCATAAACTCTTAATCATTTTTATAATAAAATTGAAACAATCTACACTTATTTAAATGCTAACTGGATTTATGAAGAGAAAAATAAAGCTTATCCTGCACGTTGAAATAGAAAGCCGTAAAATTAACTACTAAATTCTTACAGATGTAACAAAAATTACGAAACAAAGATTTTAATTATCAAAGGCAAACTCTTCCCCCTTATCTATTGCAAAAAAGTATATAAGACATATTTTTATATCTTAAAATAAAAAAAAATATTTAAGACATATTTTTTGTATTTTTTCAAATGATTTTTTACTCTAATGATAAATTTTCAGACAAACTGTAAGTATAATTTTATTACTGAAATTTATTATTTAGATATTTTATTTTACATTTAATCTAACAGTTTCAGGGTTCTTATTTAGTGATAAATTAATTTTAGTTTAATGATTTTACGCTTTTTTTCATTTTTATATTCTATTTTCGTAACAAAACATTGTGTTTTGCAGTTTCCTTCATGTGTAACTCGAATACAAGCTAGCTTCCGTTAAAACGTCGTCCACGAAGGCACCAATTTCTTAAAGCAGATAGCCCTTTCGTGTTTTGCTGTAATTAAATAAACGAAATGATTCCCAATAAATAAAACGTATGTCAACACAATAGTTTTAATCTACATAAACAAATATCATATTCGAATCTAGTAGAAGTATTGCGCCAGACAGTCAGTTATGAATTAATTCTAAATTGCATTTTTAATTTGAGGTAGAAATATACGCAAGAAGATCTGGTAGTTGTTTGAAAATTATACAGAAGACATTTGAAATGAACACTTTTTACCTAATCTGAATTCTGAGATTATGGAAGTCCAAAGGCAATTACGATTGATAGCAGCAGTGGAATGTAACATGCAAATTCTCGCCTGATATCAATTGAAAAGACTAGCTCTGAAAATAAATGACATGACATATTGGAAAGTGAATTCACAATTGTTTCGTCAAAAAAATGAAATGGAAGGGGGGAAAAAACCAAAGCCTTAAATGTGTATCGCGCGGTACGCATAAGTATGTCTTAGCTATGTATAAACATCGCGGAATTATAAGTAAAAAGGCAGCAAATTTCTAACGTAATATAAGAAATAATTTACAAAAATCAAAATGTAGTTTATAACATCCTCAAAATAAAATTAAACAAAAAATGTAACGTAAAGACATTACAATACTTTTATTTTAAGACAAAGGGAGGACTAATCTACTACACCTCTCCCACGTTCTGATATTAGTCAGGTAAAAAATTTGCGACGTACTTTAGACTTGCAATTTCGAAAATTCAAGTAAATCACTCCATGTTTGGATCGCAGGAAACGCGCTACGTGCATAGTGTTTAACACGTGTGCAATTGTAATCTTATATAAAAAAACGAAGAGAAAAACAAATGAGTGTGGATTCGCCGCACTCAGCTGAGCAATGTTTATTAATGTCTAATAATGCTTTTACTCAAAACATTGCGCACATTGAAGTTTTTGATTTATTTCATGAGTTGATTTATTTTGTTAATAAATTTAGTGCTAATTGTTTGAGTTAAATTGTAAGTTTGCGAAGTTTTAGTTAAATTGGAAAATAAAACAATAAAATAATTTATTCACCTTCATTAATCTTTATCAAAATTATTTATTTATTATTTAATTTCGATTGATGTTCATTTAATTTTATCTCCAAGTCTCAAAACGTGTACATAAAATTTAAAAGTTGGGTTAAATTTCTACTTTTTAATTCTCCTATTCTCAGCCTATGCAGTTCATACCATAGCGAGTTTCACGCGTTCGCTTATTCGATTCGTTAGAGAATCGGAGGCTTATTAGTAAGATATAATTTCCGCTAGAAATTCCTCCAAATGCTTCCCAAATTTCCCTCTCATAAGGCAGATACCACTCGCGTCCTTTACAATAAACATTTACCTACCAATAAAAACGTGGTTTACCATTACTAATCTAGTTTGTAAAGTAACTTTTCTTATAAATCTGAACTCGCTAAATGAGCTATAAACTGCACAATAGCATTTGTTAACGGATTGTTTTGTACTGAAGTATACCTATTTTTGATTTTGATATATAAGACACAAGGCATGTTATATGATCTACTTTTCAAGCATTTTATTGCTCTTGGTTAATTTTTCAATATTTATTAAATGAAAAATGCATACCGTTATTATTTTCGCACTGTTTCATAAAATGGATAATACTAGTGATCAAAAGTCTCTATTATAACAAAGTTAAATTTATGTGACATAAAGTAGGGTGCACACTTCTAGAGCAGGTATATCTTCGAAAGTTGAAAAAGTATGTAAATACAAGTACTCATATTGGAGAAGTTAAAAAAAATCAGCATAATGTTTGTAAATTTTGCGGGCTAGTTTCAATGGTTTAAATACAGAATCATTTTCTTCAGCTGTCTAAGTGCAAATGAATGGCAAAGAATATGGTGATCAATTGCGAATGATTGGAAAGAAGTCAAAATTTCTTGAAGTAAATCAAAAAGGCATCATTAATCACAAAATCATTCTTACAATAACTGATGTAACTTTTAAAGGAATTACCGTTTATAAGAGTTGGTTTTGTTTTATGTGATTGCTGCAAAGCCTCGAGGCCTATCTGCTTAAGGGAAGGGATGCATTCGTGAAGGGCGTTCTAAGGGAAACTGGCTCGTATACATGTTACACTCGGGGCAAAACATGAAAACGCCCATGCAGCCAGCCCGTTTGCGGGATTCGAACCTCAGACCGAACTAACAGTGTTCAGGGACTGTACCGCTGGGCCCCTTCATAAGAGAGCACATCGTATACGCAAGAAATCACATATTTTTTTGTAATATAATTTAGTTTATTTTATCCTTTTAGTTTAGAATCTTAAATTTTTGTTGGTGTTTTTGTTTTTGTTATTTATAAATGTTTTAATCGCCGTTCCGGAATATTCATATTCTAACTGCCTGATCAAAGCAAGAAATATAGCGGTGACATTACATGAATATCTACTTACATTCATTATTGAAAGTTTTGATTATATTAGACATAAAAAACTTGCCTTTCTTAGAGTGTGGCCTTCGTCCAGTCTCGAACTCCAAGCCTTCCGATTGCTAGCCGAACGTGCTACTAAATATGCCATGAAGGCATGCACTGTGGAAGAATTTTCTCCTTCCTTACTGCAGCCTTATATTCGCCTCCCTCACTTAAACCCTTACTAAACCTATCAACGAGAATGCCAATAAGAAACATTTCAAAGGAATAAGCTACTCGCAGAAGTACAAATGCTTCCAATTATACAACGAAAGACAGTCGATTTCCTTTAAAAAATCCTCCACGAAGGCATCCCTTCCTTTAAACAGATAACCTTGCATTCATTGCCATTATTAAGTAAACCAAAACCGTATAAAACCCCCCGAGAAGAAGAAAAGTCCTTACATTCTCACCTATTTTAAGGGAGACTGGGAAGAAGGGTACCCAGTCATCAAATCCAAGGAAGGACGAATTAATGTTCGCCACATTTTAGTTGACACTACTATAGAGTGATCAGGTATTTATCGGAGCAGGAAACAAGAGAATATTAGCAACGTCTTCGCCGCTCGTCGAACTCAGGACTTTCCGACTTCTCATTAAACATGCTTCTATTTACACTGCGAAAACACTCGGCGAGTTACGGAGAAGACTCCTTATAAACTTATATCATTTAAAGCTTCATTTTATGTCTTTGAAAACTCCATCAAAACAATTATAATACCGTGTTTAAGCTGTAGAGATATTATGTATAGTCGAAGACATGAAAAATGAGCAAAGCCTTCGCCGCTACTCAAACCACGGACCTCTCGAATACGCATCGAGCGTGCTGACCGCTACATTACGAAGCCATGCGATGAAGGTGGGAGAAATACCTTATATACTCCCCCTTTTAAAGGGCGACTGGGGATTAAGGGACCCAATGGAAAATCATCATCATCCACCACCTTTTAGTTCGGGCGCCACTGTAGAGACATTAGTTATTTTTTTAAAGCAGAAGCCTTGAAAAATGAGCAACGCCTTCGAAGGAACTAGAACCATGGACCTCTCGAATACGCGTCGAGCGTGCCGACCACTACACCACGAACGCATGCGATAAAGGCGGGAGAAATACCTTATAAAGCATTTGTGGTCGGTCTAGGAAAGGTATAAGGCGAGCTTGGGCTTGGACCGCGCCATACTTACCTCCCTATCTACCGTGTTTAAGCTCTCCTGTTATCCAGCACATTGCAGATAATAAATACACCACATTAACCTCATAATTTTTTATTTTCTCGTCATTAAATACGTTCAGACATATTTGAAAGAATGACAAAAATGTCTAGTATCTTTTAAACTAAAAGAAATATTCTTTCTCATTTACCTTTGAATATATATTTTAGCATTCCGAACTTAAATTATTAACAGTGAGCAATTTGGTCTGTATCAGACACCTTACAAACCGGCACCAATGTTTGGGCCATTGTGATTGCCATCGCTAAATTAATTTGGACATTTTATTGCAAAAATATATAAATAAGTAAAATAAAGCTTTTGCCAATCACCTTTATCTAAATTCACCGAGATGTGAAAAAAATACACATGACTCGGCTTCTGCATTAGAATCCTAACGCAAGGTTTTTTTCACTGAGGCGTATTTGAAAGAGAAACTCCGAAGAAAAATCCCCTGTGAGAAGATAATGAATTATACATTAATACTGAGTCAAAAATTGCGAACGCCACAACAGCATTTTTAAGGTATCATTGCTTAGAAAAATTATACAGTAGAGAAGCCTTGATGAATCTTCCTGCTAACACATAAGCAACCATCATTCATAGCGCAAAGCAAGATCTTGACACTGGAATGATAACTTATTCAACGAGAGGGATCAATGATGAAAAAGATCCTCCAATATTATCAAAGTTTGTGTTTGATGGTTATTTATTATTAATAAGTATTATTGTTTGCTTAGAGGAAAGGCTTAAATTAGCATGAAACGAGTATACTTTCAGGAAGTAGAACGTAACATCTTAGTGTCCTTCCTATAGAGTTTAATGCAGACCGTTCGCTGTTAATGGGAATTGTTTAGACTCCCGTACTCGGTAAGATGAGGTTTGACAAAAGCCCGTTGGGAAACGGTATTAGATAGTCTCTAAATTGGATTATTAAATTTGAATAGTCGGATCAGGTTACTAGGTTTGGAAATAACGGGAATGAGTAATCATTAATGTCCTAAGGAGCTTCCGGCTGAAAGTTTAGGAAAGGAAGTTTAAAATAGGACGGGAAATTTGAGAGAAGCCGTTAGAGAGCGGCTTGAATGCCAAAATGTCGGAAGAGTGAATGGGGTAAGGAATAATTCCTTGAATAAGAAGATAAGAACTAAATATTTGATTAGGTGGAGGAATCTTCAGCACATGTTGTGCCGTCAAGACGTTGCCTGAGTGTCTTAAAAAACTTTGCAATTGAAAAGAAATAACTGTTATAAGTATAAAATGTCCACAAATGATGCATTTATAAAATGAAATAGAAGTGCAGGAATGAAATTCGAGCTGAAAAAAAAACGGAAATGTTTTCTTGAACTGTAATACAGATGAAAGTTTGTGAACTAAAATGCACTGAACGTGTTTTCAATTACTTAACTTGTCACAATTTTCAAAACATTCATTGGTGATAATAACATAATGAATATAAAAATGATTTTGCTTATATGTTACTTTAAATTCCTTTCTGAAAGACTGATTTTATTTCTTTAAGTTTTTAAAATAAACACTAAAATTATGGAATGATTCCATCATAATTATTTGCATGGATTATTTTAACCGATCGGGAGTCATTAAATGAAATTCTACCTATGTGCATTAAAAATGCACTTATTACGTCATGTCATCCAGACATTTACTTATTTCAAGACAATTATTATATAGAAAAACTCGAATCGAACTTCGATATAGGCATTAATGCATTCATAGTTCATAATTTGGCACACTGTAGTGGACTAAATACTCAGTCTATTATACTGTATTTCCATAAAATTATAAATAATATACAAAGCTCATATTGAAATAAAAGCAGCTACGTTTTGAATGTGAAACCATAAATAACGCTTACACACAGTTTCTGTCATTACATTATTGGGCAACTCAAAAGCCTAAGCTACATCCCTTATTTTAAAATAAAAAAACGATTCGTCACATTAAACATAGTGACATCGATCCTCTTCTTTAGAAACATTTATAGGGCCCACCAGCGGCCGAGCGGTAAAGACGCTGAACACTGGTAGTTCGGTCTGAGGTTCGAATCCCGCGAACGGGCTGGCTGCATGGGCGTTTTCGTGGTTTTCCCCATGTGTAACGTGTATACGAGCCAGTTCCCTTAGAAAGTCCTCCACGAAGGCATCCCTCCCTTTAGGCAGATAGCCCTCGTGTGCTTTGCCATAACATAACCTAACCTAACCTAGAAACATTTATAGTTATTCTCTTTATAACTTCCAGAAGAAGATTAAACATGAGGATGTCTTAATATAATAATAGTACAAGCATTTGAATGTTTAATACTTAAATTTTAAGCGTAGTATTTCTTAAGTGGAATTAGGTAAATAGAATGTAGCTGAATAGTTTCATAGAATTTTTTTCTGGACCTACTTCAGAAACAAGTAAAGCCAAACATTTAGTATTTCGTAAGATTTATATATTTTCGGATACTCTTAGCAACGTTTTTATAATGTCCGGCAAGTTGTAATAGAACAAAAATATATTTTATGATAAGAAAATTTGAAAACTTAACACGAGCGCAATTTGATAACTTGTTTTAATTCGATATATTCTATAAAACATTGTAGTTTTTCGTTAAAATACATTGGCCAGAATGTTCCCTTTAAACTTACGTTTTAGTTTACAATCTAGCAAATAAAACAGTAGGAATTAATAACACACTTAAAAAAGCGAGCTAATTTTGAACGAAAGCAAATTTCCAGCTTCAATTTGCATTAATTTTAGAGACGTTCTCAGGCACACAGCTTTCAGAAAAATATGGATGTTTTTTTCCAAATTGTAAGCTGATCTAATTTTGAATCCTACTTGATTTTAAATTATGGCAATTGCAATTATTCTACCGGATGAAGGAAACAAAAGAGCAATAATGCTTTATGTTTTGAATGCATTTAGAAATTCTGAAAGTTTAAAGGGTTTAAAAATAGCTTTAATTGGTATTGAACGATACCTGAAAACATATATGCTATCAGAGCTTAGAGATGAGATTAACTTGAAATGTGGTAGATATTTATTTTACTAAAACTGGGCTTTAACCTTTTATTAGAATATTCCTTTTTCGCTGAAGACTTTCATATTTCAGAAAGTAAAACCTACACATACCATAATTATTCCTTGTAGTTTTCTAACTTTATTTATTTTTACAAAAAAGCAAATATTTCCTGAAATAGATTTCTCACTTCCTTATCGTATCATTAAATAGCAAAACAGACATCTCAAAATTGTTCTGCACGCTTTACTCTGTTAACTACTATTACTTTTCTCCTGCAACGTTGTTGGTCGTAAAATTTGTTTTGTCCTATTCAAATGACTTAATAGGTTTTTTTTCTCAGAACTTGATATATAGGATTTGAATGTGTAGAATTTCATCTCTATTTTCTACAAACACTCGATAAAAGTAACAGGAGTATCCCTAACAAATGTTTACAGACTTTCTACTTTTCATCAATACTGTCAACCGCACTTTTGATCGTCACTTCTAGGTTATGCACATATCTCTTTTAATGTAGTACTGATCCAAGTCCCACTCAACTAGTAACAGTTTTCGTCACACTGTATTTGCGCTTGTTCTCATTTTATGATATTGTAACACAAATGGTGTAATTATCGCTGTTTGGAAGTAAGAAAAGTCATTACAACGGACAACTGAGCTAGAAACAAACTGCATAAAGTAGATAAAAATAGCTGCTGTTTTGTTTTCATAATTTTCTCATAATTAACGTGAGTACGAGTCATTTTCCATTAGAAGGCACTTCAACTTTCTAGAATCAGTTCGTGCCCAATAGTGGCCGAGAGGATAAATCCGCTGAATACTAATAGCTGATTTGGGTTAAAATCCTGGCGAGGATGTTTTTGTAATGTTCCTCATGTTGCGTAGCGTAAGTATAAACCAGTTTCCTTTAGAAAGTTTCCTCAAAGATATCTTTTCACTTAGGCTGGTGGTTTATAATTGCCTGCCATTAATCAAACAATAAAATCCTATCCGACCAATAATTAGTACACAAACCGCACATCTACTACAAATTAAAATCTAATGAATTATAAAAAGTATCACATAACATGATTACTAATATTCACATTATCGTGATATAGTTCCTACATACTTATACAAAAATACTTATTTATTCAAAATTTTGTTCTGTCAATTTTAAATAAAGAGAAGTTAATTAAAATACCAATGCAACAGTCTAGAAAGTGCTGCAAAATAGTAGCATAATCTTCTTCAAATAGTTTTGATGATAGTATATTCCCTCATCACGAGTCATTATAGTTAGTTTACAGTGTAAAGTTACGTACAGAAGATTAAATGAGATAACACAATCTTAAAACCCAGCCATTCAAATTAAACAAATCCTGGGGAATTTTTGATGTACACATCTGGTGATTTATTATTTGCTTCTTAAATTTAAAGTTTTCTATAAGGCAATGTATTAAATTTTCAGGAAGATAACAGTGTAAGATAATAAAGGATTAAAAGTTAAAACTCTGTGGAGTTAAAGGACTTCAAAATTCTTCACACTTAAAACAGAAGTGTGAAGAAGGATTAGTTCAAATTTTAAATAAGATGAAAGGCTTATGTAGACGAAACTAGAAAAATGTTTCCAATAAACCCTAGTGATAGACTTAGAAGAGGTAAATCGATTTTGCTGATTATTTGGTTTGATTTCTTTACGAATAAATTCTACGAGCTATGGAATGCGTAGCCTTGAGAATCTGTTATTGCAACAAGGTTTAAAATTAAGTTGAATTTTCTCATCGGGTCATTACACTTTGTTTAATGATTTAATATTTTTTCACTTTTTAATTAGCTTTGTTCAACTTCTTTCTTGCTGCTAGCTTTAGCATGTTAATAGATTCGTATAAAATGATGGCAAAGTTACAAACATTTGTAAATGTCGATATTTGAAAAAATATTTTTTGCTATCCCAGTATTCGCTGCTGAAAGGTAAAAAGTTAAATGAAACCTATTGGTGAATCATCAGTGCATTGGGATAAAAAGCTCATGTTTGAAAAATCTCCCTTGATTTTAAAAATTTCATTTTCTTTGAAATTTAAAAAGGAAATGAGATGCAAAATTTTGGTGTTACAGAGATAATATAATAACACTTATTCATAAAATAAGTGAAAGAAATAAGTGAAAGGCTTATAAAACAGAATCTGAGCTCAGTAATACCGAACCATTCGCCAGAGTTCCAGAAATGCTAGTGCTAAAATTGTAATAATTTAAAAGTGTAGTATAAAAATATAGTGACAATTTGTCGAATTATTTTTATATTTTTCTTGACTAAACGTTAGACCTATACCATCCCATTCTACTTGATGAACAGAAGACGCTGGGTGTCACACCTATCAGTCTGGTGTCGAATCGCACATAAGGTATGAACACCTGAGATGTGTTCATACATTCTCGAGTTTAGCCGTCAATCTACCATTGAAATGCGTCCTGAGCAACGTTCTTGATGATGAGACCGTCATATGATTAATGAATTCGCCGATTGCTCTGCGAATGCTATGAAAACAAACACTCGAACGTTTGGCAGGGAGGTTTACTACTTCTTTTAAACTGTTTGCCATGTTTTGTGCTAGAAATTACTTTACACTAATCTAATTTTATATTATTATACATATAGTACCTAAAGAAATGCCATATTTGCTAGTTTCAACTGTTCAATCTAATGACAATATCCTGAAACGTAACATTTTTACATCATTAATCTCTTTCATTAATTCTTTCTGTAAATATCTGAGCAATATTGTTTCCTTACTATAAAGTGTATTTTCATATTTATGACCTATATTCACAAGCCTTCTGAAAGGGATATCTGAACTGTACAACTACTCTATATTTCTCCATATCTTACAGCTTCCAAAGCTGTCTTTCCTGTTTAATTGAAGGAGGATACACTTATTTCATACGATTGTTCCTCTGGTCTTTTCGTTCTGCACTGAGTTTTACAATTATTAGTCATACTGAAATTTCTAATATGTCTACTAATCGCAATGCAAAACTCTCAGCACCTGAAAACTATTTGTCTGTTTGCATAGATCTTCCTTTCCCATCCTTTGAGAAAGGAAGAACTTAAGAAACACAATGCGTTACATACACAAAACTCTCAGCTGCAAAATGGTCACTGCACGCAACATGCTTTCGTACTATCCAAAGAATTAAGAGAACACTTTTTATTGGGTATATATATTAATTAAAAGAATGCTGCTTTCGTCATAACATTTTAACGTTTTCACAGTGATGTGTAAATTTTTGAATTCCTACGAAATTATAAAAACAAAAGATACATTTTATTACCTTTAGGATTAGCATTACTTTTTAAAATGGTGACCTGCAGTGATAAAACGGTGACAAAAAATAATTCACCTTTGGTGAACATTCTTAATAATAAAATAAATATACATAAAATAATTTTTAAAAAAGACATAATCATCCAAGAATGAACACAAATGAATAAATTTTAGAAGTGGATAATGGAATTAATTTTTAATAAGCCTTAATTCGTCTTTTGTAGCACATCCAGTGATAAAATTAGAAGACTTCTGAGTTCTGTCAACACAGTGAAAGGATCCGAAAGCATATACTTAACAGATTATGAAGTGAGGAACTTGTTTATCCAGCTTGTGGCTAAGAGATCTGTATTGGTCATGTTACGGAAAGAGGAACTGATGAAGGATTTAAAGTGAGGTTAATGAGTAACCAGCAATATCGCTCGTCCTATTATCAGCCTGATTTAATGGTTCACTAATGGGCATCGATCGCCAGATAATGGAACTGCCCTGATCTGAAGAGTTAATAGAGAAAATGGTCCCTATCTATTTGAACGGCTTTGTTACCAAATTAAGAGGCTGTTCGTAGAGTCTGTTTTTTAGCTTGCGTTTGCTGTAAACATGATTTAGTTCAGTTGACGTAACATAAGCTGCAACTGATGGATTACGGGAAGCAACAAAATTCTTTTAAACTGATTTTCTATTAAATTATTAGCTAGATAAATGACGTATTTATGTTTTTGAACTATTATTTATATGTATAAAGATAATATTTTGCAACAGTTATTAAATGCAGCTCATCTGCGTGCTGAATAACATCTAGAATACTAAGTCAGACAGAAACATTTAAAAAGAAAATCAATTATCCATGTTTTTAGAGTATCTGAAACACATTCATTTACTAACTCACATTAAACATTAACACATGCTGCTGGTCAAAAATTCAAACATGGATAAAACTTTTAAAATGCCTCTGTCGAGCGAAATTACGAACATTATGTCAATATTTAATAATAAATTCACTGAAAAGAATCGTTAAGTAATCTTAAGTATCAATCAGCAAACATGTCAAACACAGAAAGAAAATGGACTAATAATTAAAGAAAAAATAAATGAACTATTTGAAAAATCAATGAAATACGGTAAACAAACAAAATAAAAAAAATGTAGGTTCTGCGTGAACACTTTTAGGAAAGTTCTCGCGAAAAAAATACCAAAGAGGAAACGATCAATCAGAAGAGCAAAAAGCGGGAAAATGAAGCAGATAAGGATGGACTTGCTGAAACAGAGATTCGGATACAATGCGCATTCTAGCAGAAACGAAAAAATCAAGAGTAAAAAGATACCTGTTCTGATCTCAAGTAGAAATTCTTAGTTTCTGCACTTGAGGTGATGCTTTGAACCTAAGAGACTGTTAATATATTAACGGATTTTGATTTAAGTTACCTGGAATACCACCAGGTCTATAGCTACATTAATATCTACATCAAAATAGCATAATTAAAGAATGCGTATTACGTGAACTAAATTTATGTAATTTATAACATCTTCCAAATGAGTTTATGAAAGGCTTGTAGTTTCTCTTTTCACTAACAACCATAGATTAGGAAAAAGGGTTTTGATTGTTTTTAATAATCAATGAAAATACGGTTCACTGCTAATCGTATTAGATAATTCTAAAGTTCTTTTGCCAAGCAAGCCAAGGAAGTAATAGCAATATCACTGATTTTAAATGCTGTTGGATGTGCATCAGTACTTTTGTTAAAAAGGTTACTACAGTATTTAACAATAAATAAAGAGAAAACATATATTGAATCAGATGTTACATATGTTATTGCATACAAAATATCATTTTATATCCTTTACTGCATAGTAGGTACATGCATCTTCAGTTACGCGTAAACGACTGCACTGTTTCCACATAGGAAATAATTCTCTTTGGCTAAGAGTTGTTAATAACTGGTGTGTGTTGTGCCTGGAAGTGATATAGACAAAGTTCTCAAAAACAGCGAAAATTTGCTACATATAAAAGTGCATCTGAAATACTTTTTAACTATATTTTTTCAACTAATCAGCGAGATACCTATCAAACGATAAATAGTAGCGCTTCCTAACACGTCTCAAGGTGCTTTATGTACACTATTATCCACTTACAAAAAGAAATTCAAATGATCCGTTTTGTTCAATTGCAAAAAAGAGAAGATACGTATTGAACATCGGAATATTAACGATACTAAAACGCATTGAACATTCAAAGATTACGTAACGAAAGCAATATAGCTTGTAAAAGAGCAACACAAAACTCATAAATGGTATGAGCAGCCTAATGTTATTTAATATTAACACAACCTAGTGCATTTGGGTAGTAAATGTGGTTCCACTGTGGATGGAAGCTGCTGAAAATGAATCTAAGAATGATACTTGAAATCTCATTTGAATGATAAAATAAAAAAATTAATTAAAAGAAACTCTGCAAGCGTTTGTTGAAAAATATCGCTACAACTACTTATCACTGCGGCGATTTATCAGATATTGCCAAGAATGTTGTTGAGAAAATTAAGAAAACAAAAAATTGTCGCTGTCTTCGTACCAGAACAGAAATATTTCATTACTTCATGTTAAAGTTTGATTGAAACATCAAATAATAATCGTAGTTTTTTAAAACAAATCATGATTGGTAGTGGTAATTGGAGCTTTGATTTAAAGACTAAACAAAATTCTTCAAAAAAAATTACTTGGGCATATAAACTTAAATTTCGAAAATGTTGAGTGAGAATCATGCTAATGATCTCCTTTGATTAGAAAAAAAATCCATGAAGAATTTTTATCTGAAGTCTGAAGAGCAGATAGAAATTTCCATGTTCTAAACAGAATTAATAGATTAATTCTATTAATTCTATTTAACTTCTAAAAAGAATTCAGTAACCCTCATCAATGCAATTAATGTCAAGTAGGTTTTCATAAAAGGAAAGCATAATTCTTCTTAATTTTGTCTTCTACTTGAAATCTTGATCACTTGAGGACTAGAATTTATTCTTTAAAGTGAAGTGTTCTTTAAAGACACCAACAATTTTGAAAGCATTTCATAAATTCTGGTAACTATAACGAACAACTTAAAAAATGCCTCAACAATTCAGTTAAAAGAAGGAAACTAGAGAAGAAGGTCAGCTGTTATCTACTATTTTAATTAAATTGTTAGTTTTATTAAAATCTCTATTTTTGTCTAAATCTTTTTATATTATAACCATATAGAGTACTTTACATTTGTAGCCGGTAGGCATAATTTCTGTATAATGTTGATATAGTTGCAAAGTCGTGAGATAAGTCGTGAGATAATATTTAAGAGTTTAGAAACAAAATGAAACACATTTATTAATTTACCACTTAGTACCGAAATCAAGCAAGAATGTACATTAAACAGGAACTTCACTAGATTATTCACTTAAATTTTGTTGTTCAGTTTGAGGCTCACGGTATTTTATGTGGTGTTAAAGCTATAATAGTAATGAAAACCTCTCACGGGAATCAATTTCTTGCTCTTTATCATTTTTGAATTTTTTGGAGTCAAATGCTGGGATAGCAGAAAGGCTACTTTTTCTTTTAGAATGCATGTTGATAATTTTTTTTCATATTATAGCTCGGCGGGGTTTAATTTCAATAAAGTTAAGAATAAGACAAGTCCTAACAAAAATTTGGTTGCCTGGGTGTTGATACACTAACACACTATAACGTTTTCGTACTAAAAATATTAAAAAAACCCATGGTATATGTTTTAATAGTATACCAGTGTTAAATATAGTAAAATGATACATACCGCTTCTCATGGTTCTAGATGGGCATTGTTACTTTCAATCAAAAAATGGTAGGAACAGCCTCATGTTGGATATTATGGTTGTTAATCCACAAAGATTGTGACATTACCACTGTTATGTCTTCGGTTTCGACCGGGACTAAAACTCGCAACAGACTATTCGCTCAGAAACATTATCGCTTTGTTACGAAATATGTAGGTGTTTTTGACAATTAAAGTTGATCTGGCGATTTGAAGCTCAGGTTTTTTTCCATTTTCAACTGTTGTGTCCTTCCGAATATCTACATCTTCCGCCTATAAGAACGTCTAAAGAAATTTCATGCGTTAATTTTTAGCATAATTTAGCATTTCCTACAGCATCCTTCATATAACGTTTGAACATGTTATTTTGGTTGGAAAATAATATTCTAATTCTTTGAAAGCGTAGAATATTATCACCCATTAAATTCTGGAGTGCAAAAGAAGATTGAAATTTTGTTGACTAACATTATGCATAACTATACTATATATATACAATCATAATAACAGTCACTTGGAGTAAAAAAAAGAGTACAGATATTGTCATATTTTACTTCATTGCTATGTAATTCATTCAGTTTGGTAAATATGAATTCATTCTGAAGATCATATTGAATGCGAATTTGCAGTTTCAAAACGATAAAAAGTATCAAAAGCAGAGAAAGGACAAGGAAGATATTGCCAACATAGAGTTTTATCGATATCGATCAGGATTTGGTCACAGACATTGTTAGAAACGCCAACATAAACTGTTTTACGAGTAATGTTTCTTTAAGATGTTTAAAAAGATTACTAAAAGTACATAAAATAGTAATAAATTACAAATTTTTGTTATAATTTACAGTATTATAGGATATTAAACTTTC
This sequence comes from Stegodyphus mimosarum, assembly GCA_000611955.2. NCBI lineage: Eukaryota > Metazoa > Arthropoda > Arachnida > Araneae > Eresidae > Stegodyphus > Stegodyphus mimosarum. The sequence goes on from KK116045.1 coordinate 258,120, forward strand.
TTGACTAGATATGCAAGTTCTATGAGATACCGATAATTGAGTATAGGTGCCATGACTGCAACATAGATTCCTCAGTTTCCTTAAATTAGAATGTTGTTACTTTTAACTCTTTCTCTAGTTCAAATTTTAAATGCACAACTAGATTCACGTCCAGCTAATTTAGGGGCCACGGTAATGTAGAAAATGCTTCTTCATTTCACTGTAATTTAAGAATAATCCTTTAAAAATTTTCGTACTCTTAGTTTAAACTTTGTTTTCCATAAAAATACTATTTTAGTCAGAGAATAAAGTTGTTAGGAGTGAACATATTTTATCAAACCCGACGTTTATATAAGTGGCACACATCAGAGTTTGTGCTGCAATGATGTGATGATTCTAGCTGCTAGCCGGGAAGGTATTATATAGATTATGACATTATATCCACCCACCTGGTTGCGATACTGCGCAGTTGGGTGAAAAGAAATCTTAGACGAAACGTCGTTCAGAAAGTTAAACCTCAAATGGGATTAGTCTGACCAAGCAAAATTATTATCTATTAATTAACAATGCCTCAGTTTGAATGATTACCCGCCTATTTTTAGTGCTTATGACGTCGAGTGGCAGCGAGTATAGTTATAGGAATATAGCTACAGCTACGGAGATAAGAACTGACTGCTTAAGCATGTGGGGTCCCCAGGCTACAGTTGAAATTAAGGTAACGCCAACTAGTCTATGCGTTTTAAAGGTGCCCTGGTGCTACCAACGTCCTGCACTGACTTGGTGGCATTTGTGAAAAGTAGCCTACAAAGTCATTGTTTACTGTTTCAAGTATCATCTATTTCGGCTCATTTTTACTATACCAAATGTTGAACTTTCTGATAAAAAAGATATTGGTTAGGAAATTTCCAGTGAGAGTTTCGAAAGGAAACCTCCAGGTGATGTTGTTAACCATTGCCCGTAAGAATACTTAAGAAGTAACAAGGAAATATAGACAAAACAATGAAAAGGATGATAGCTAACGATCTATACTATACAGACCTAGAAGTATCACTAGAAACTGAACATAACATATTGCCGTTTTTAGTTTATATGGTTTATCACAGTCCACAGAGTTTTTGGATCAAATGAACTTTCAGCAAATATTTTCCTACTTAGAGAGTAAGTTCTTACTCTTGGAAATTCTAACAGGCGTATCTTCTGTTTAAAAAAGCTCGGTGACTAACAATGAAAAGACAAAATAATGACAAGATTAAGATAAATGTGTTAAAATAAAAAAAATCCCATCCCAAAATTAGAGAATCTGGAAGATCATGGTCTGCACTTGAGTCATTGTGTGCATACCTATTTCCCCAATATACGTCATTTATGGTGCAAGCGCAGACCAAGTCGATTTGTGAAATTCCTAAAAGCAGAGCAAACACGAACTCAAGTTATTAAGATATTAAAGGCTCCTACGGAAACTGGTAGGAATCTTGCAGTTCTGCAGAAAAAGTACAACAAAAGAACTATAGGAGGACATTCACTCTCTAAACTCAATACACTATGTAAAATCCATAAATAAAGTGTTGTAAACTTTCCTGGATACTGGATGCAAATATATTCTAGCTGTGATTGTTTGATAAAGCAAGTTATCCATACGCTCATGGACTACAGTTTTCAACGATTATTTTCCTGAAAGTGATGATGTAGTCTACGAATTTGTTCTCAAAATGCACAAACACAACTTACTCTACATATTTTGCAATTCCGAAATTTCATAGCTTCTTGGAATAAATGTCAGCATATTTCTCTAAAATGGAAATTCGCAGTTGAGTTTTATATTAGTAGCCAGAGGAATAAAATTTAATGTTGATTAATTCATCAGTATATGTGTTTCATTCCCACGTTTATTAACGCAGAAACAAAAACTTTGCTTGTGCAATTTGGGTTTTCAGACCAATATAAGAGCGTTAGTGCACTAGTGTGTAAAACTTAAGAAACAAATACATTTTTTCATATACAAACATGAGAGTTTTGAAAAAGACATTTTACGATCAGTACAGTGAAACGCCAGCTTAGAGAAATGTGATGCCCCTGCATATATGAGCACCGTAATATCAAAAGGTACGTCAGGGCAAGCTAAACGCAAGGAGACAGTGAGCGCAATGCAAGGCAACTTAAAAAGAAAAAGGGAAGGCGCATTTCCAGCCATTCGTTTGCTAGTGAAAGAGATAGTGTGCGTGCAATATGCTTATAAAAATAACGGGACTGCTTTAAACGGGGCAGAATGATTGGAAAGCTTGAGGATGGGCATATGTCTACGTCTGTCGCCAAAAGAGTTTAGAATTGAAAAAGCGTTCTTCACGAGCTTGAAAAGTCTTTTAGGCGAGAGGTACACCTGTAAAAAAGGTTGTTGGTGGTCTACCAAGGACAACAATGGTGAATTGATAATTGATATATCACCCTGTAAACGAAAAAAAAATCGAAATCAAAGATCCTACAATATTGCTCAGCACCAGCGCACGGCAATCGGACGAGAGGTGTCCTGGTTTATTGTAGGCAGACCACTTCATAAAAGAGAACCAACCACCTGACAGCAGCCCATCCACGAAACCATTTACATTGATACAGAGAAAACAAAGACTGAATACCTCCTGAATGAAGTCACGTCTTCTTTAGCGATGAGAGTCATTTCAGTCTGACACATGATTCTCGGTGCCGTTTCTCACGCAGAGAGATAGAGACACGCTTTGGTCCCACTAAAACCAGGAAAAGAGGGCTTTCGGGTGGCTCTGGTGCGCTTTTATGGGAAGTTATGATGATGAAAGTACTGAAATAGCTCCACATTTTCGACAGAGGTTTCACTTACAAAAAATAGTTACTGTGATGAAATTATCCTCCTCCACGTGCATGTTTTCCGGGATGCTATTGGAGTCGAATTGGTTTTTTTGAATGACAATGCACGGCCACACAAGAATCATGCTGTTGAGGAGCTCCTGAAAAACGAATCTATCTAGAGAATGGATTGGCTAGCGTACTTCTCTGATTTGAATCTCTTTGAACACATGTGTGTACTTTAGTGAGACGCTTGGTGGCATGATCTTGCCTTCCGGAAAACACCAGATAGCTGAAATACATGCTCCTTGAAGAATGGGAACTCCCATCCCAAGAACTATTAGAAAATTTGTTCTTGGGTATCGAGAGACTGTGCAGCGCAACCATTGTAGTTAGGGGAGGTCCTAACGCTTACTAAGCATCTTTGGTTTGTTGTTCTTTCTCTTGACCTGGGAGTTTTTCGTACCAATGGCATTCTGTCAATAAAGCCTTTTTCTGTTCTTTTCTTTACTGTATGCTTCCTGTTCAGTTTTTTACTAATATTCTTTCCTCATCTTTTAAGTACTACATTGTGCCTCTGTAGTATAAATTTCATGTCTCCCAGTTGAATTACGGTCAAAATCCGAGAAGCTGCTTAAGTTTCGTACACTGGTTTGAGAAGAATTTATATAGATAGGAACTAACATTAGCTGTGGTGTCTGAACTAACATTCCAAATACGTGTATGAAACAGTAATTTCAACTTTACATACATAAAACTAATGCACGTTACAAACCATTTTCTCAATGCCGCTATTTGTTTCATACTCTCTTACGTAAAACATTAAGTCTGATTCGAATACAGTTTTTCGATAATTTGGATGCCATCTGGAAGATTAGATTAAAATATTGTAAGGTTTACCCTAATTTTACTAACAGTTATTTTAAGTTTATGCATCTTTCCTATCATTTCTAGTTTTAGCTTACAATTTCCTACTAGAATGTAATTTCAGAAACGCGGTTAATGCAAATGAGTAAGAAGTAGTATTTAAGTAGATATTTCACTGACTTCGAGAGAGAGCCTGAGTTCTTGACCAGCGCTCGTTTGCCTTTTGGCTACGCCTGTCTAAGCTATTGCTACGCTCGGCCATACTTTAGGCCCTTCTTTGGCTTCGCCGACTTAAGATTTAGGGGCCAACTACATAGAATCTTGATAGCTTCGGCTATATCTTTCAGTTAGCTTTAGTTAAGCTTAGTTAAATTTAATTTTATATTCATTTAAGTTCAAGCCCAAGTGGAGGCTTTGCTCTACACTCCGAGTTAGGAGTTGATTGTATCATATTTATTGTGAGAAATAAAGGGTAGTTAACATTTCGTAAATCTTATGTCTCTATTCACACACTTAAGCGATTATTTGCTCATTTGTGTTCGTGAGGTTCAAGGATTGAATACTGAATTAAATAATAAAACCCCACAATATTATTGGTTGGATATCGTAATAATTAAGTTAAAGATTTTCTGACACATATGCAGGAGTTTCTGCTGGAGTTAGCTAATACATCAGATTATGGATTTGCCAAAACAAAGTAAAAAATAAGTAATTCTCAGAGAACGCACAAAAAAAGGCACTGGACATTAATTAAAATCTATTAATTTAAAAAGCAATCATTTTACTAAGTTTTCTATATTTAGGTAAATGGCTTTGCATAGAAATTTAAATTAATAGACACGAAACGAATGATGATTGTTTTCTTAATTTACATTTTCGAAATCTATTGTTTGGTATTTGCATAACATATAAATAAATGCGTTGCATGTTTTGGTCAGATTTTATTTTCATACTTGAAGTGAATATTCTACTGCATTAAAAATATTACTTATTCATGAATATATATGCTCAAAGAGAGTGAGAGAGAGAGAGAGAGAAATAAGCAAAAGCGTGTTCATTTTAATGTTTTTTAATTTCTTAATGTTTTAGGTTCGCTTATACGAAGCAAAAGAGAGGGCTCTCCTCTTGTTAAATAGTAGTAACTTTTATAAAAGTATTAAACGTTATCGAAAAATAAAAAAGTATAGTATAAAGTAAGCCGATTACACACACACACGCAGACATATATATATTCTTCGAATCCTTTCATAAACGAATTTATTACATATATAACGAATTCGTTTATGAAATGAATTCGAAGAATTTTTCACTTTACTATGATAGATACGGGCTATAACAAGAAAGAATAAAATGAAGTTAACGAGGTGTAAAATTACGTAACCTGCTGTTCGTAGTTGCAACTAAGATTCGGAATGAAATCACTTCAGACTGCAATAAATACTCCGCAACAAAAATCTTAGAGGGATCATTTTTCCAAGTGACCGCTTACATTCGCTTCTCTAGAAAAGAAATTAGTCGCTAATCATCCGGTTGAAGGTGCCTCAACGGGCGAGGCTGCCATGTTCCAACGAACGTTTCAGACGCCATTGATTCAATTCCATTCACCCAAGGCCTCCCCTGTCATGCCAAGAATTCTAGAAATGTTGCGATCACAATGCCCGGGGCCTTCTAAGGAGGCTTTTTGGAGAAGAATTCTCGATGTCAAAGGTATGTTGGAGTTCTGCCGAATGGAACAGGACTATTAAATCTTTCGGATGGCTGGTCAGTACCGCTTTTGATTGCTTGAGACTAAGCACCTTTAAAAGGGGGTTTGGTATTATGCAATTATCTTTTCCTGTTCGAGTCAGAGCATGAAAATTAATGCTTCATTTCACAAGAAGCTAAAATTATTTTTTAACACCGGACATATATTAGTGAGCAGCATTTTATTAACTTCTATATCAGGCAAATATAGAAATTGGATTGAAAGAGAGATGAAATGCTACTCAACACTTAGCCATTTTTTTCAATTTCTTACAAAAATTATATCGTTTTTTCCTCGGTTAAATTACATCAGCTAAAAATATCTTTAATTTAGTTGTTTAAAGTTTTAAAACATACTTTATAAAGACAAGAATTTTCTGTTTTTAAATTTACATTTTAGAAATTTTTCTTGTGCTTCATAAGTTACGAAGGGAGAGACATTACTAAACTTTGCAAGAAATTAATTTATGAAAGGCCTTTTATCTAGCCTTTTCATGTTATTTATTACAGTTCTAATCTAAAATTAAAAACATTTCAAGCGTTTACTCAGTGGCTGAAACGTAACAGTTATTGGCGAGTTTCCGTCATTGCCATAAAATTATCATTACTAGTGAAACAATGAGTAGTAACACACCAAAGCAAGGTAAAACACTTAATTAGTCTCTATATACTTGGTAGAATGTAAGTAAGCTCAAACACAAATTCCAAAGCAAGATCATTTATTACTAAGAGTAATTAAAAATATTCCATAAGCTTTCTTGCTTTATTACAGTAGTAAGAAAGTCAGGGTACCTTCACCCGTAGATATCACTATTCTAACCTATAATATCCTAAAAAGAAAATACTAAGTACAGTGATACGAAACAAAATACAATGATATGCAGACATGAAAGTCACAGGCTTAGCTTACCAGTAACAGGCTGCGAACTATCATGAAGAATTTGCAGTAGTTATTTTTCTTAATTATTGAGAATCTAAATCATTCGTCTACCGATTAAATATTATAATAAAGCTTCCAAATGAAACGTCAGAATGAAACGAACGTAATAAGCCAGGAAACCTAACTGCTTGGTTGAATTAAAGGAATTACAAAATTAGTACTATAAGTGTGTAACTTAATTAATAAGAACCTCGAAATACTATACGATTGTTTTACATGATTAAATAGATACCATCGTATTTTATGTATATAATACTGCATTGCAAATGCAGATGTACAGAACGTACGTACATGCATTAGTGCGCAAAATTTAACAAGTTTTTCTGATTTTGCCTGAAATTATTCAGAATATCAACTGGAAGATATGAAATTCATACTACAGAGGCATAACGTAATACTTAAAGAATGATGAAAGTATATTTGCAAAAAATGAATAGGAGGCATAGAGTGCAAGACGAAAAGCAAAAGAAACTTCATTGACAGAAAACTGTCTGGCGATTATAGAGAAAAAAAACAAAAAATCTTATTTACTCTCACGACCTCAACTAACTGCGATTACGTTGCACAGTCTGGCAATACTAAACACCAGAGTATCTAACAGTTCTTGGATAAGAATTCCTAATCTTCAAGAAGCATCTATTTCAGTTGTCTGGTGTCGTCCGGGCGGTAGTTCGTTGAGCCAGAGTCTCTTTAAAATATCTCGCAAATGCTCAAAAGGTTTAGATGAGAATATCACGCTGACCAATTTATTCTGTGGATATCTTCACCATCCAGGAGCATGACTTCCATGTGACCATGCATTGTGAGCCATAAAAACAAAGTCGGGACCAATAGCATCCCGGAATAGACCCATGTGGGAGAGGATGACTTCATCACAGTAACGACATCCAGTAAGTTAAACTCTGTCGAAAATTTAGAGTGATGAAAGCGTGTCTTTGCCTTTCTCCATATGAAACGACTCCAAGAATCGTTTATCAGATTGAAACAATCTCATCGGTAATGAGGACGTCACTCCATTGATGAGTCGTCCAGCCTTTGTATTCTCTATGTAAATGGTGCTGCAGATGGGTTGCTGTCAATAGTATGTCTCGTGCGGAATAGCAGGTAAGTAGGCCACCTTTGTGAAGTGGTTTGGAAAATATAAAGCCGGAGACCTGTCATCCGGTTGCCGTGCACAGCTGCTGAGCAATGCTGCCCGATGTCTGATTTCAATCTCTTTACCCCTGCAGGGCGATATATCGGTCGTTAGTAACCGTTGCTTTCCTTGGCCGACTACCACCTACCTTTCTTACAGCTTACCTGTCGTCTGAAACGCTTCCCAAGCTCCTGAAACAACCCTTCTATCGCCATTTTCCTCTTGAAAGACCATCGTCAAAGTACGCTCCTCCTCAAGGTTGTCAGGTATTCTACCACGTCTTGATGTTTGTTTGTAATCATACGTCACGTACTACAATCTAATTTTCACTTGCAGAAGAATGCTTGTAAATGTGTCTTCCTTCCTTCTTTTTAAGTTGCCTTGTACTGAGCGCGCTGACTCCTCGCGTTTTGTCTACCCTGAAGTACCCGCTAATATCATGGTGTTGATACTTGCATGTGCATTTTTTATTGTACTCATCGGTAAAAGCTGTTTTAAAGAGTTTCGTGGCTATATATTTAAAAATGAAATTGCTCCTTACGATTTGCACATTAGTGTTTATGTATATATGCAATACAAATCTAATTCAATTGAACATAATCTTTTTAAGAATTTATTTCTTAATCATTTCATTCTAAATTCTATATTAGAATATATAGAAATAAAAATAAAAAAATTCTACATCTTATGCTTTTGGAACGCAAAATATAGTGGAAATTGATAAACATGCAAATATTGATTGAAAGCTTTCTGTTAAAAATACACCAGGAGTGGAGAATATTTAATTTCCTCATGCGAGAAATAGGTTTTCGAAATTTAGTCTCAAGAATTACATTTTCAACCACCCTTTAAAATGATCCTAATAAATACAGACCTGCAGAGGGTGTGAAGAGAAATGCGTATGCTTCAATTAAAAAATGAGAGACAGCACTAAATGGAAATGTCATCAATTAAACATTAATTTGAAAAGGATTTTAAAGTATCAGCTTGGGACAGAATTTTGAGATTTACCTCAGATGTTAATATAGGTTGGCATGGCTCTATTGAGATAGTTGAAAGAATGAAAACATATAAACAACAGAACATTTGCAACAGCCCCAGAAAAGGAATTTTTCCAGAAAGACAGTTTGGAGGTCCAGAGTTGCCGTCACTTAAATGATCAATAAGGACAACATATTTCTTAGGAAGGGTAATAAAAGGAAGTAAGAAAATTTAACTAATTTTTTGTTAATTGATCGGTTTTGAAAATTTAAGAAAGATGCTCATAATTTCTTCACATTCAAAAAAGGAAAAAAAAAGTAAGTAAATTGTGGGAAAGCATTAAGGTTAAATGGGCTATGGTAAAGTACTCGACTATCTGCCTTCAAGAGGAAGGATGCCTTCGAGGAGGACTTTATAAGTAAAATCGTCTCGTTTTCAAGTTACACATGGAGAAAACTACGAAAATTTTCCATGCAGCCAGCAGATTCGCCTTGGTTCGAAACGTGGTCCAATTAACGGCATTCAGTGGTTTTAACTACTCGGTCAATGGTAGGGAATATATCTAAGGGATGGTATGCCTTTATAAAGGATGCTTCAAATGATAATGTGTCATATTAATACTACATATGAAGAAAACCACAAAAAATTCCCAGCCACCAGCCTGTTCGCCGAATCGAATTAGAGCCCGAATCAAAGTAATCATCGCTTAATGTAATCGAGTTTGCTGTTGTTGTTGTGAGTTATCTCAGTTGTCTGAAAGTATCATCAGAACAAGCCCAAGAAATTCATCGTGGCAAGGAAAGCAAAATTAGCTAGAGCCTGGAGCACCACAAGGGTAACAGTACGGCTTCGTTCAGTTCTGCCCCAATTTTGATAGAGAGCACCCCGGGGGACGGGTCTAAGGGTCTCACGAATGCAAGGGTCTTCCATCCATCTTGCCCTAACACCAACCTATCGAGGGGATTTTTGGCTTGCCACGCATTAGAGTGCCCCCTCCCATGCCTCAAAGACACTATATTTACAAACATACCTCCCTTATTTGAGTTTCGAACTCGGGCCCTTCTGTATCGCAGTAGGTTCCCCTAACCACTGCACCGTCTAGGCGGCACGTAATCGTGTTTGTTCCCTGCTATTTTGGTAACATTAAGCAATGAGAAAAAATAATGCTTCAAAATAGAAATGGAATACAACTACCTAAATATAAATTGAACTAGAAACATGTAAATAGGCAATTTCCAATCATTTTAATTATGTAAATGCAAAATTTTGTCCATGAACTATCCATGATAGTTTTAATGCAAAAGTTCATTAATGAATTGTTTTTATAGTATTTGGAAATTATTTGACGGATACTGCACTCCTAATACTCGAACTGCAGTCCATGTTGGAAGAGAGAGAAAAAAAAACTGAAACTACATTATTTAACGACATAGCGATATTTTCTATGACTTAGCAATTCTTATAATCTATTTTGACTTTATTTGCGGCTTTATTGATTCACTGGATAATTTTATAATTTATTTTGACCTGGAGTTTAAAAAATCTATTCTGTGATACTTTGATCGTATTAACTGAACTGTTGTTGTAACCTTACCTCTTGGTTGCTGTTGCACTTCACTACAGGAAAGGAACTATTACTAAATAGTCAATTCGATTGGTATTCGAGCTCATACAAATTATATTAGCTTCAGTATCCATGATTTTTATTTAACAAATATTTTGTACAGTTATTTTAACACTTTTAATAGCAATAAAAGTCCCCATTTGTAAGTTACTTTGCGAATATTCCGATAAAGGAGTTGCATTTCTGCTTTCAACAAACTGGATGAGGAAATTAACTTGTAAATAACAGCTATTTTAATATTCTGTTACAGCTATTTGAATTAAAAGAAACATCAACGAAATATAACTATTCATTCAGATATAGCTTAGGAGTTAATTAGGGAAGATTTTCGAAAATTTAACATAAGTTTTACATTTGTTAGTGCAAAGGAGACGAAACAAAATTTATGAAGCTTTATAAAAATATAATTCTATTATAAGGAAGATTGGTAGCATTTTTATTATGTGAGTTTTATACACTTTGTATTATCAGTTTTCGAAATGTTTAAGCTAAACTGTAGTGAGTACCAAAGTGCTCTTGCTATCACTGTACAACACCGATTAAAAAAATCCGAGTTTATGCATATGAGTTAGGTTTGAAAATAACAAAATGATATATTAGGCTAGAAAACGTGCCTTTAACAAATGAAACTATTATATAAGCCCTCATTCTTAAAATCTCAATTAATCTCCATTTTTCATTCGAACCGAACAAATTGATGGAGAACAATATTATATAATTTTGACTGTATCTTTTATGCACTGGTATTGCTCTGCAATATGTCTGTAGAGCTTAGGAACTTTTACTACTGTATGTATTAATACATCGAGTGCACTATTAATGTATAATGTATTAATATATCGAATGTACTTTCTATCTCACGTATGTATTAATGTGATATATGCATGTATGTATTATTAATGTATAATATATATAGTTATAAGCTGCATAATGTGTACTGGTACTACTCTGTAATATGTCTGTAGAGTTTAGCAAATTTCATTACTGTATGTATTAATATATCGAGTGCACTATTATTGTGTAATGTATTATGCATAACGTATTGATATACCGAATGCACCTTTCATGTTATCTGTGTATCAATGTAATGGACATATGCGTGTGTTATTAATGTATAATGTATATAATTATAAGTTGCCTAATGCTCACTGGTATTGCTGTCCAATATGTCTGTAGAGCTTAGAAAATTTTATTATTGTATGTTTTAATATATCGAGTGCACTATTAATGTATAATGTATTAATATTAAATGCACCTTTATGTTATGTATGTATTAATGTACTGTATGTATGCATGTATTATTAATGAATAATATATATAGTTATAGGTTATACAATGCGCATTGATACTGCTCTGCAATATGTCTGTAGAGTTTAGGAAATATTATTATTGTATGTATTAATATATCGTCCCTGTGTCGACTATTACAATAGTGCACTCTTAATATATAATGTATAACGATGCATTACTACTGTGATAATTCAACACAGTAACAGCACGTTTTGATGCAAGTATCTGTATATTGTCATATATTGTATAATAAGCACTAGTATTGTAAAGTATTGTAAAAATCCTCAATCCTTCTGTATTCCACCATTTGCCCCTATTTGCAAAATTGTTTTTCTGGATAGTTGCGGGATGTGGACGATACCCGAATAATCAGTGAAAGCCGCCCGGGTATCCGGACTCTGCTCTCAGCTGTCACCTGTATCTTTTATGAAAGCAGTGACAGAATGTATTTAGTTGGGAATATATTTAGAAGAAGTATACAATTTTATCTATGTATGAAAATATTGCATTTCTTATATCTTAATTTAATATTATAACTACTAATTTAGAATTTCATAGTTCTTTGACTGATACATTTGTCAATTTTGTACAAATTGATCCTATTAGAAGTGATGCAGAAACAAGATATTACATAAAAAATTACGGTACATTAGGGGAATTCCATTACAGTATCGTGCGTTAGTTTTATTTTACTGTTCAGTTATTTCCGAGATACTAATTTTTCCTCTTTTCGAATAAAGGATGATAACCCCTACTTAAGGAATATCACATTTTCAGAATATCTAAAAGAATATACTATCTATTGATCTAAAGGAACTAATTTAACAAGAAAACTACTAGATGCTCCTTTTGTCTCCGATGTCGGGAACAATTTTTTGATGCTAATATTAGAAATTCAAGGAATTTTTACAGTAATTTAGAAATGTATGCTTAAATATTTCCATTTTAATAAATGACCTGTAATTTTGTACCCATGAGTAGTACAAATGAAATAAATATGACTTTTTCTTACATTTGTTTCCATTAAGTCGTTAAAATGCGAAATGCAATTGTTTCTTTCTATTTTTAACGCAAACAAATTCTTCGCAGTTTTGAGTAACACTTTTTTTATTTGATTAAAGGGACGCAAGCAATGGTATCCGCCAAAGGGAAATATGTCTTGTGGACAGTGCTAAAGGGAAGCAGGCTAGTATCCACGTAACACTTTGAGAAAAACATGAAAACGCCTCTGCAACCAGCACTTTCTCTAGGATTCGAGCTACGGACCGAGCTATCAGTGTTCAGCGTTTCTACCGCTCGGCTGCTGTTGGATCTTGAATAACACTTAGCGTATTTTTTCTCGTGACTACCTCAGTGTTACTTAGCCCAACATAATGAACTTGAATGAGAGTTGTAAGACTTCTAAACGAAGACTTTCTTCAGTAATAGTTCTTTAATAGTCAACTGAATGTTAAAATGTACATTGCCCATTGTTAAAAGAGAATTTTTTCAATAATGTATTTTTATGTAATTTATTACTTTTTATTCTGGACTTCAGCAAAATTATTTTTCTTGGCTTTTATTACTGTTACATAGAATAGTAACTGTAATTATTTAATTATGTTTATGAAAATATGGTGCAAAAGCGTTTGACAAATTTTTGTAACGTGAAAACAATATGATTAATTACATTATCGCATTAAAACTGCATAAAATAATACTACATGACAGTTTTACCATAGTTGCTCTCGTTTGTATTTGGAAGTTAACTATGATTCTTTTTAAAACTTTTCTAACAACTTTTGCTAACTGCAGGTAGAGCTTCTGTCAGATATAGTCATAAAATATTTCTTTGACAGCCTCTTGCCACACTGGTGTAGATTATTTCTCACAGTAGATGCGAAGCGTTACTTTTCAGTCAATACACAATGTTTAAAGCGTTTTAAACGACTTTTTCCTTTGTTCAAATTTTATAAGTTTTGATTATTTACTGATTTCGGACAGTCTTGTATTATTAAAATTATTTAAAATTATGCGTCATGAAACTCAAAACGTACATTTGGTTAGTTGTAAATTCATTATCCATTGCATAATAGGATAATAGATAGGAAAAAAGAATTTTATAGCAACCAAAATTATTAAAAGTTTCTGCATTAAAAAAGTAGATTTTCTGTAACCTTTGGCGTTCATCAAAAGCTTTTGTATTTTGATTGATGACCCAGATTATAAGGTCCTTCAAAATCTTAGCCTTTAAAGAACTTGATTCTTCAGCTGTTTCTCATTCATTTTTAATCAGTAATAACGTTATATACTTAATTTTCTATCATTAGTACAGAATATCTTTGTATGATCTCTTGTTTTTATACTTGATACTGGATCTCATTTTCTTATTAACAGCTGAGTTGGAAAAGAAGCTACTGTCAGTGTTCGAGTTTTGTCTCGAGCATTACAAAACAGCGATGTTTCAGAGGACTCACTTTCCCTGTTTCTATAAGGGGAGAGCTATACAATTATTTCGTGGCCTTCTGAAAGCTGGAGCCATCTCTTCGATCCTTGAGGCTTAGACAGTAATCAGGCGTTGAGTATCAAATTTTCTCTTGCCAGTTTTACTTACATTACAATGAATCTTTTTGTTCATTTCTTTAGAATTAGTTTCATTTGATGTCTTCATTTCTAGTAGTATTTGAGTGCTTTCAGAATCTAAGTTTTGAGAGCAAATTTGAATGACTATTAGAACAATCGACTGGATATTGAAACTAGAATGCAACGTTCGGAATACTTTTTCAGTAATTATCTGCATTCTTTAGCACTGGATTTCACGTCCTGTATCCATTTGATTATAGCACAACTCACTCTTTTCGATACCTTCCTAAATAAGTACGTTCGTTTTGTGTATGAAACAATGCTAAAAATATTTTAGCAACATTGCTAAGAGAAATAATGTTTTCTTTTCATTTCATGAAATTAATTTTTATATAGAATTGAATATAATAAAATTTTATTTAGAACTGAATATCAAGAAAGGAGAGCCACGCGCCGAAGTAAAACTTAAAATTAGGCAAAACAATAACCGTGTGATTGGCGGAGATTTTAACTGAAACTCTATCGATTTCGAGGGCGAATAGCTACGAGTTCATATTTGTTAGAAGTAAAAAAAATTATCCCCCAGTATGGCAGAGTTTCATTAACATCTCTACCAAACAGAAGGAGCACATTTCTTTTGCTCCTGACAAAGAGGGCACCTGTACCTGATAGCTCTCGACATCGATAGAGTTTCGGTCAAAACCTCCTCTAAGCACGAGGTTGCTATTTTGCCTAATTTAAGCTGAATATAGATGTTTGGGATATTGTCCAATATTTCAAATCTTAGTAAGTTTATTTCTTAAAAGCTAGGAGGTATACATGCTATGTTTATCGTTGAAATTTGAACTAATATATGTAAATAATTCAAGTGATGATTGTATCTGGTCATTACAGAAAAGCAAAGCAAAGTACAGTTTTTTTCGGAATTGAAAGTAGCAGTTGGTAGAAAACTACTAGTAATACACCACATACCTGTTTTGCTTGACCAGGTCTCATTCTGACGGAAGAAACATCAAATACAGCACAAAAGTATTGCATTTATTGATGTCGTTTACAGTTGAAAAGTACCGATCTGCTGCATGTTTCTTGAGGGTTAAACGGAAAACTGACTGAAATTCAGAAAAGAATGGACCATCATCTATTTGGTGCCCCGAAAACATTTAAAGGAAACTAATGTTTCGATTCGGCTGAAGAAGTCCAATCGATTTTTCGTTGTTGCTGTAGGCTTTACAAACGGAGTTGAATGCATAAGCTATGCATAAGCTTTTGGCTTTTAAGAAGTAGTCTCTTATGCTGGAAAATAACAACAAGATGTGGGCTCTTTTTGCACATGTGTCAGCGTGTCTATTTATTCAACTTCTGAGGGAAAAAAGACTTTATGTTTCATTCTTTCATCGTATTATTAACAATATAGTTAACTTGTATTTGGCTTGTAATTAATTTAATTTTATGCTTTACTAAATACTGTTTGTAATATATTTACCACATTGTCAGGAAGCAACCCGAGTTATTTTGCCTCTCCGCAAATGCTAAACGTTCCGAAAATAAACAAAATGGAATTTCGTTTTGACCATCATCTCATCGTGAACAATTTACTGGCAAATATCTGGCGCAGTTCCTTCTCAAAAGAAAACAAAAAGTATTCTATATTATTACACGTAAGATATGAATTTATTCAATGCAAGAAAATACTGTAAGATATTTTGTCTTTCCCTGAAAGTAATGCGTTTTGCAATCGATTAGGCTCTATAGACCATAAAAAGAATAAACATTTAAAAGGAGTGTAATCTACTATTAAATCAGTCAAATAACGCTTGCTAATTAAGATACAATAACACGTCGAACAAATATTAATTTAGAAGTCAAACAACAAAAATCAGAGTTATGTTTTCAAATTTTCACAGGACTAGTTTCGATGGTTTTACCGAACCACCATCCTCAGCTGCAAAAGCGCAAGTGAAAATCATTTAATTTCATTTTCACTTGCGCTTTTGCAGCTGAGAATGGTGGTTCGGTAAAACCATCGAAACTAGTCCTGTGAAAATTTGAAAATAAAAAATTTTGGTTGTTTGACTTCTAAATTAACGCTTGCTAAGTTAACCAATTTTACTGAATTTAATGCTATTATAACGAATCGTATTTAGATAGCTAAGTTTAATAGAATTATAATTAAAATGATTGTATTTCCCCGTGCAATGCAGCGCGAGACAAATGTGCCGGAAAAGTAAAAGTACAGGAGCACGTGCATTTAACATGGAGTAAAAGTGTATCTCGGTAATTTATATTTAAACTGAATAAATGTAATTGAACACTATATTAGCTGTAACCATAGTTCGTCTCTTTCTGCTTTCCAGAAATCTCGAGAAGCAGAAATTACTAGAAAAATCTCGCGCGGCAGGTTAAAAGCTATTTAAGGCCTAACAAAGAGCGTCTCAGTTCAGTTGCTTAGTTACTGTTGTTGCGAGTTCGGTTCCGCGTGAACTGAGATATTTGGATTAGCTTTCTCTTTGCATTGCATTTTATTTTAACGCTTTTAGTAATCTGAAGTATGACTACTGGTTATACTGCGTAATATTGTGAACACTTGTACGAATATTTCTCAGGAAAAGTTCATCGTTCTCTTATATTTTCTTTGAAAAGAATAATTTTCATTAACCTTCTATCGGACTTGTGCATTCAATCTATTACGAACCCCAACAATATATAGCATGTTATCTATTAAGCAATATATAGTACCTTATTAACTTTATTTAACAATTATGAAAAAGCGCCATCATTATGTTTCATGACGCAAACTGTTTAGAAATATATGACTCTTAATAAAGGTAAAAAGGACAAAATACCAGAAAACACTGCTCTTTAACAACGTAAAACGAGATGACAGTATAGTAATCTAACAACTTTTTTGTATATAGTTGATAGTATAGGAACCTAACAGCTATAAACAGAAACTATGGTTTTAGGAGAAACGCTTGATAGAACAGGAGAATAATAAATAATTCTGCCTGTAAATATAATGCAGTGTTTATAACTTGACGGAACTTGTAAGCAAAATATTCTGCACTTCGAAAAATTAAGGGATAGGTAGAGACAAAAAATAATCATGAATTTCAATTTCAATTTAATGGCAATGTTATAAACCTTTATGCTTGCCTACAGAATTCTATTAAATTATTTTATGTTCCTCACTCATATATAAATGTTTGAAGAAGTATTACGCAGGATTTCATTCAGTGAGTGCTTTAATTTAGATCTCTTCTCTTTTAATAATGTGAGATTTCTATTAAGATTCTTGAATTCATGCTAGTTTCGAAACTTTTAAAAACTTAAAAAATTATTATGAAAGGAAGGATTATTTACGCATAGTTGTGAAAAATTGCTCCTCACAAAATAGAACCCATTTTGCTAATTGCAGAAACAAAATTACTTTTCTGATTCTTGAACGCATTAGTCAATGATGATACTTATTCAAGCTTTTGAAATGTATCATTAGTATAGTTTTCAAAATTAACATTCTTTTTCCAATATTATAAGGTACTTTCTATCTATAGCTAACGATCCTGCATCAAGGTAACGAAAGATACATTTCTTGATCCTAAAAGTGAATTTAAGGAGAAATGCTGAAAAGAGCGATTTCTTTTCATGGTTGGCAAAGCACATCAAACTCCTCGGATACGATTTAGAGAGGAATTTCATCAAAGTCTTGCATTATAATGGCTTGCAGTGAAACATTAGCTTAAGCTTTAAAGCTTAAAGGGAAATTCCATAGCCTGGAGACTGGAATTTCACATAAGGAAAAAAAAACGCCATAGGTCCTACAAACATCTTTCTATTCTTTCAGATTCCATTCCCTCACGAATTTCAGGTTCTCTTATTTTCCCAGATTTTTTTTCTCAAATTTGTTCTTCTTTCTCATTTTACGTATAGCTTCACAATTCCAGTTTTTTCCATCTGATCCACGTTTCTTGTGGGATTTCTCTCATGCCTTCAATACATTCGGAAACCCCATACTCACAAGATTACTTTTTGAATAAAAGGTTTTATATGCACCTGAAAGTTCGAAACTCAAAGCCTTTTGGCAATTCAACACTCTATTATACATTTATATATGAAGTTTGGCCTACGCAATTTCTTTTTTTCTCTAAATCTCTTATTTTGTTTTAATGTGCACCGAAAGTGAAACCATTTTAACTAAGAAAGTGAAATATTTTAAAATTGAGTTGAGACCTGATGAACCAGGGTTTCCCTTTGCATATTTTGAAGTCTGATGTCCGTCAAATTAGAAGCACAGCTTTGGAAGTTATGTGTCTGAAACTATCTCCTAGTGTTAGTTCTACCAAATATCAGATTATAGACTAAAGGCCTTATTCGATATAACTTTTATTGAAAACGGGGAATTAATCCGTAGACTCAGACAAACCAGTATTAGAATTTGAGGCAATAGTTAATGTAAATATAGTAATTAATATAATAATAATAATTCTGCGGAATTTAAATCCTTATAATGCATGTCTGAAAATTTCTCAAAACACTACTGGAGTAATATGTTGAGCATTATACGACACGGGAACAGGAAGGAAAAATGCCTTATAAGGTATTTCTCCCACCTTCTTTGCATGCCTTTGTGGTGTAGTGGTCAGCACGCTGGGCGCGTATTTTAGAGGCGCGTATTCTAGAGTCCCGGCAAAGGTGTAGCTCGTTTTTCATGACTCCTGGTTCAAAAATACCTAATGTCTCTACAACGTTTTTATGATTTATTATTTTATTTAATTCATTTTGTTCTAAATAATGTATGTATTTCCTGTCAAGATCTTCGACTGTTTTGCGTAAATTTCTATTTTTCCCAGTAAAAATCATCGTTAAATAACTTCATTCAAATTTGAAACTAAGTATCAAAGCATAGGAAAATAATAATTGCAAACATTTTTATATTTAAAGTTTGAAAGGTATTAATTTAGCAGCACTCAGTTAAAGCTTAAATTATTATAATCGATAAATACCTGTTATTTATTTTTATTGTAGTGGCGTAAGAAATTCCTATGAGTTTTCTTTGAGAACAAAACTCATAAATTGTTTGTATCACGAAAGTGATAAAACAGTTTGTAAGGCCAATTTCTTGAGGTGCATATATCATATAAAATATTTCCAAACTGGATGTCAAGAGAGTCTCATGGGAACACATAAGGTGTAACAAAATCCAAGGACAAATTGAGTCCACGTCTCCTAAACAAAATTTGCCTTACTCTTAACTTTGAGTTGTAAAAGTAATAGAGAATTGGATGAAATAATAGTATTTCCATTCGTGAAACATGAACCACCTGCATTATTTTGATGTTGATTTCTATAACTGGGTAGTTTCAGATACATTCAGTAGGCTAGTATAATGTGTATTCTCTTTCGTTATATACCGGCGTTTTGTTGAAGATTCAGCCAGTATATATGTCAAACTTCTTGACAGCGGATTATTTTCTTTCAGCAGAATTCCTTATATGATGAATAAAAGCGTTGTTTTTTCAACCAGAATGACATAATTAAAGTTATGATACAGCGGATTCTGATAGTATATATGGCGAACTTCCGAGAGCGGGTTATTTGCTTTCAACTGAATTCATTATTTGGTGAATAATAGCGTTGTTATATCAACCAGAATGATATAATTAAAGTTGTGATACGAATAGTTAACAAAACTGCTTTCAAAAGAGACTTATGTCCGATAGCTGAATGTGAGATGCACAGCTTCAGTTAAAATAGCCGTGTGTTTGAAACATCAGTATGTCTGGTTCCATGAAAAATGTTAGTATTAACAAGACGCGGAAAAATTTTTTGCAACATTTGTAGAGACATTAGGTTATTTCGGAGCAGCAGACATGAAAAAGGAGCGATGCCTTCGCCCGGAACTGAACCACGGACCTTTCGGTTGCGCGTCGAGCGTGCTGACCACTACACCCCGAAGGCATGCGAAGAAGGCGGGAGAAATATCTTATACATTTACTGAAAAAAAGCAATAATTTAGCTGAGATTATTGCAATATGTGTGTTGTCCGATGTAGGTAAACATTAATTTATCTTTCCTACATGACGTGCTATGTCAAAAACAATTTGAGGTTTTAAATATGATAATAATATCAAGAAAATTCCCTTGGCTAATAACACGGTAGTGAGATAAAATAATTGTTATCATAGTCACATGATTTATTCAGGCTATGTTTAAATATTGAAGATTTTGTTAGCACTTTGTTTGTGAAACAAATTTAACATTTGAGGTTCACTTGGATAAATCTATTAGTGTAGGTGGACGTATTCAAATCATTGCTATTATAAGTTTCATCGGTGAAGGAAATACAGTTAAACAGTAAAGGACACTCTTTATACCATGTAAGCAAAATGCATTTTTGAAATAATAAAAGAATACGCCAGGGCAGAATGTATCATGAAGCAAAGAAGAAATGCATTGGTATATGCTGTACTTCAGTGACAGGCTTTATTAAGATTTAAGTCAATAGTGAAGCAACGGATAAAATCAAGGTTACCCGTTTCTTTAATTACAGAGTGACTCTGGAGTCAAAAGTTATCATATAGGATTTAGAAACAATATAAGCAATATTATTCAAATAGTAGAGTTTAGTAAAAGCCGTTTTTGCTGATATATATGATGAAATATGAACACACTGTAAATAATCCTCTTCTTCCCTTACTGGAATCGAAATCAGATCCGAAATGATATGTTGTTAGTAATATTTGGAAAGCATGCCTTTTTAATTTTTGGCCTTCCTATCTTACCTAGCGGGCGATTGATAAGAAGTAGACTAAGCTAAGTTGGTAGTATTGCGTAATTATTACTATGCACTGAAGTTTAGTTCAGGGACTTTTGTAGAAACTTGAGTCTTAAAATGAGATATTTAAAAAGAATACTGTGTTGTAGCCTGGAATTGAAAGTAGATTTTCTTATTTTTTCTTATTACCGGACTGACTTAATGATCACAACATCACAAGGCAATTTTAGAGTAGTGTATTTAACTGTTTATGGAAGGAGTAGTGAGTCGAATAGAAAAATCTAAAGATGGTTTGCTTAATTTGATTATGGAAAAGCACGCGAAGGCTGCCTGTCTAAGTGGAAGATTACTTTCATCGAAGACTTTCTGAGAGCAAATTGGCTTATATCTACGTTACACATGGAGAACACTAAGAAAACGTCTACGCAACCAGACCGTTTTCTAACGATCGAATCCGCCGCCCAGGTGGGAAAGTGGTAAGTGATCTTGATTGCTGAACTGAAGGTCCCGGGTACGAATCTCGGAGAAGGAATGGATGCAAATTTTCTATCTCTTCATGCGTGTGGTGCCTCCATAATAAAATGGCCATCTTTTCCGGATGTAGTAGTAGCATTATCGCCTATAATGGCTAATGCTTGACGTTGGAAAAAAAACAACCGAATCCAGGTTTAACTCTAGTGTTTAGCGGCTTTATCGTTCGGCTATCGGTGTGCGCGAGAAATTTATTGGCTCACAGCGAATCAGTCAGCATTCATTAGAACACATTGCGCAGATTTTTCAGAAATACACCGTTATGTGCAGATGCACATTAACTCTCAGTTTCTGGACGCATTTAGATTATTATGTTTTGTAAAATTCATGGCTAGGTTTGAATGACTTAATTGGCATACAATCTCATGCTAATAAGTTTAAATTTCTAAAACAAATTTAATTTTACCCTAATTATAAAGGCTATTTTAAATTAACTATTAAATTCAGTGCAGTCAAATTTATTTCATAGGGTTTTATGTCAAATATATTTCATGACATATAAATTTTCATACTAGCTTTGAATATAATGACTACAAATATTTATAAGTGATTTTAATGGTTGATAAAATTATATACTTTGTTTTAAATTATATTTTTCTAGTTATTTTGTACATTTGGCTTCGTTTCGAGATTTATTTTCTTCATACTCCTCTATCCATGACATAGTGATTATTATATGTCTTTGGAATATAATCTGTAAATACGGACTGACAGTGCTTAAACATTTTAAGTATTTACTGCGCTTACACTACATTAAATTATTAACTAAAATTAGTCACGGAATGCGAAAACAGAACAGTAATAAATAAAGTTTTTTTTAAGTATTTTTACTAACGAAACTGTATAATATGAACAAATCCCTGCCCTAACACGCACAGTGGGAAATTTGAAAGGTCATACCATTCAAGTACTGGATATCACTGTAAAGTGTGGATTTGTATTAATGTTTCTAGACTATCAGGCTGATAATTTGTAAATTCCGATCTCTTGGAATAGAAGAACTAAACTATAAATTTAGATCAGTATGTGTTAAGGGTCAACTGACATAGTTTAATATAATTCTTGCAAAAGCTTTTGATTATATATTTGTAAAGTTAAGGGCATGTTTAAATGCTCGGGTCAAAGATGTTTAGGCAACTAAATCATCCAACCATATCCTTATTATCCACTTGCTTCTCAATACCCCGTCACATTTCCGTCTGATCATTAATGCTCTGTAGGTCTTCTCAGCTCCCAGCGGTGGGGAAACCATGCATTAAATCATTCATTTTGATTACAGATACATTACAGTTAATTAGTGCTCGTTAGTATGCTATATCGATTCATCTTGATAAATTCATATTCTTTATTTGCATGATAAATCTACCTTTTTTTTAATTCATTTGATATATGATTGCTGTAATTTATGTCATGTGATCTTACGCATAACAACGAATTCGGTTTTTATGCTAGTAAAATCCTCAATCAATTGAACTAACCCCTTATTAACATATGGTACTATTTCCTTCATACGAAAAAGTTTTCTTTTCATTTCATATTTACCATTGATTCTCTCTGTTTTTCCTAAAATATGTTGCAATACAGTTTTTACGTTTAAATAGTCTCCTCCTGTAATTTACTTGTAATTCATGTTGGTTTAAACTATTGTTTTGGATCTAACAATGGTGCACTCTTTTACGGCTATTTTGATTTTTCTTATTCAGTTTAAAAAAGCTTATCGATTATTTTCCATTTCGGTTTTTGTGTTAAGTTACGATATTTTAGCATTTATTATCTACGTAGTCTGGTAAGCGTTCCTATTCCAAAGTGAATAAGCTGCTTAATTTATTATCCCCTGAGCTCGGAAAATTACTACTTTTCAGAAATGTTACAAGTTTTCTTAATACAGCACTTTAATTTAAGTTTAACATCTTCAGTCTTAAACTATACATTATTAAGTAATTGAGAGATTTAAAAAGCAAAGCGTTTACTTCCTTTTAACATTACCGCTGACTTTTATTATTGATGAAATTCAAAACTCAAATCAACTACGACTACCTAAGTGATAATTTTACGATGACATTGTTTCAAAAACAAGGTTTATTTCTAACATCATACATTACGTACTTCGATACAGAATAATCTTTTGCTGTCCATCTGTAAGTAAGATTTTTCTAAACGTTTAAATATCCATTCTTTTTATCTCAAAGACGATGTTTTATTTATGAACGTTTCTCTGTTGATTTTGAAGTTTCAAATTTTCAACACCTCAGTTTGCACTTAACCCTCCTGCCAGCAGAGGATTTCTCCAAGAAACCTCAAATTTCTCAAAACTGCAATGAGAAAAGAGGTATTTTCACGAATTTAATGCCAAATTTTCCCTGCCACATTTTACCCAGGTTTAGGGATTTCCAATGTATTACTTTAGCTTATTGGACATTTTTCACGATGCACATATATGTACTTTCTTAAAAAAGGTTACAAAACTGTTCTAAATCGTATATATATATATATGAATATATATATATCTATATATATGTATGTATATATATATAGAGAGAGAGCGAGAAAGTGAGACTTTCCAGTTAGAGAGGTTTAACTACAATACAAATTTTAACACTTCTAGGATTTCTCCTGAAGTTCTGTCCAGAAAGGAATGAGACTGATTCCGTAAAATTTATTTATTTGAAGATAATTTTACAGACACTTAATATTCTACAAACTAGCTTCTTGCTTCATTAAAACGCCGTTGCCAATGACTCTGCCACCCATAGATGTCCGCCTGTAAGTTCTCATCTGGAGTGCTGTTCAGAACGAGCGTTATGTTTTTGATTGTCAAAGTTATGAGTTTTAAGCAGGATTTTAACCAATGGAATAGAAAAAAAGACCGGTGGAGACTCACTGGGACTGTACGGTGGTGGGGGTAGCATTACCACGTTGTGTTTTGCCAGGAACTGAGTCACTCTGAAGGATGTGTGATGCGGTGCATCATCGTGGGGCAGAATTCAATTGTTTGTGAGCGCTACGCGGACAGGCGCGGTATCATTCCTCAACTTTTGAAGTTTCTTCTTGTAAGACTCTGCATTAACTGTTTGTCCGGATGAACTCTTTGTGACCTTTGGTGTCAAAGAAAGCAATGAACATGTACTTCAGTTTTGATATGCTCACTCCAGCCTTCTTTTGACGAGGAGAATGGGGCGTGTGCTAGTCTACACTATGTTTCAGGAGCATACTGAAAAATCCTTGTTTTGTAGCTGGTAATCACTCACGTAAAAAAGTTAGGGTAATTTGTTACACACTCCAATAATTCCCGCGAAATCGACTCAAGGTTTCCTTTCTGTCGGTTGGTCAAAATCCTTGGAACCAGCTTAACAAAAATTTTCCTCATTTGAATTTTTTCCCTGTTGACTTGATGCACAATCGATTTTGTAAGTTTCAACAACATCTCTGAGATCATTCGGACGCTCATCCAACGATCAGAGTCCAAAAGCGCTTTAATTTCAGCCACATTGTCTGAAGTTTGGAAGCTTGATGAACGCCCAGCGCTTTGTTCATCATTGACACCCACTCTTCCTTCTTGAATGTTTTGTGCTACCTAAACACTATAGCCTTGAACAAAGAACCCTTTCCGTAGGCCTTTTTGTAACATGGCAAATATCTCAGTTGTCAATTTTTTAGTTTTGCACAAAACGTTATGGCGTATCCCTGCTCGACGTTGCGCTGATTTCTGAAAACCTAACACCACTTTGAAAGGCGTATCTGCTTCACGGTTTCGATTCGGGCACTGCAAGGACAATTGTCTTCGCCAGACTCTGAAGCCGACACCCACCCGCCACCAATACCGCCAGGCGAACTCCGCCACTTCGGCTTCTGCTTCGCGTGAAAAATTCACTCTCATTACCTGTATTTATGTTTCTGTATACCTGGACAGACCCTGTGTTTATTTATGTTGATGATTTATCTTATTTATTTTCTTTCAGTGTTGTAACTTGACTAACCTTTTGGTAGACGTTGTTGTTGTTGTTATTACTTATGCTCACTTGTTTGACAGCAACATAGACCAAGCCCACGAGATTCCTCGCGGCAAGGAATGCTCAAGATACTCCTGTCATTGGCAACTGCCTTGAGCACCTTATAGTTGACATTGCGATTTTGCTCAGTTCCGCCCCCAATTTTGACGGAGAGCACCAATTAAAGAATCCTCACAATTTTTAAAAATCTTTTCAGGCTAGCTTTAAGTATCTGATTGTTTGCAGTGTGAATCCTATAGTAATATCAAGCTAATCTCTTTTAAATAAAAAGTAATTAAATAAGCTTTTGTTCCAGTATTCTAAATTATACAGTATGATAATAGATTTGCAGTATAATCAAATCTTAGTTCTTTAATTTTACGTGTAATTTCTACTATGTAGATCTCCACTTCTGTGTAATGTTGTTCCACCATTTCTTTTTGTGGTTCTACTTTTGTGCTTTTTTTTCTGCTCAATTAATTTTTCATACTAATGTTAGCCTCTTAACTGAATGTTGCTTTTTATAGCTGTTTTTCACTGTTTACTCGTTCTATTTTTACACTTTTATACAAAATTATATTTTCCATCGATACGTAGTATTATTTTTGTGCTTAAGTTCAATATATAACTTATGCTAAGCTAAATTGCAGTTTTAGCTCAGTAAGGTTTCTTTTTACACATGTATTTAGTCATAAATAATAAAACAATAATAATTTAGGTGTTGAACAAGAAGGAAACTGACGCACTGGAAGTTTTTATTCAGTAAAAGGCAGTCATGTATTTGCTAATATACTTCTCTTTTTTTTGACACAGCATTTTACAAAAGATATAATAGCATATATACTAGCTATATATTCATTATGGTATAAAAGATGATACTAGCACATAAAGATAAACAGGTATTTCAGTGAAGGGGCTGAAGTAGCGTATTTGATACTATTCAAGCATAAAAGCATTACACACAAATACAACACGCTGGACGCAAAATGTTGGTTGCTCACCCGTTAGGTAAAATTTCAAGTTTGCGTCCTGCTTCTTTAAGTGGCTGGAAAAGAAGGAGATCGCGTATTATACGCTAACTATATAAGGTATTTCTACCGCCCTTTTTCGCCCGTCTTCGTGGTGTAGTGGACAGCACGCTCGGCGCGTATTTGAGAGGTCCGTGGTTCGAGTCCCGGTGAGGGCATTGCTCATTTTTCATCTCTCCTGCTTCCAAATAGATCCGAATGACTAGAACAAGTGGCACTCAAACTAAAAAAGGTGGTGGATGATGATTCTCCACCACCAGGATTTGGCGATTGGGTCCCCAAATCCCCAGTCGCCCTTTAAAATGGGGAGTATGTAAGGTATTTCCGCCGCCGTCTTCGCATGACTTTGTGATGTAGTGGTCAGTACGTTCGGCGCGCATTCGAGAGGTGCGTGATTCGAGTCCCGGCGTGGGCATTGCTGATTTCTCATCTTTCCTGCTTTCAAAAAATGCCTAATGACTCTACAACTAGACAAAGAAAAGCTTTAAAATAGGGATTTCTGTCAGAAGTTTATATATATATATATATATATATATAATATACATGTATGTATGTATCTTACCTTCTTATGACACGATGTGTTTGCTTTGTTATTACTTTAGCACTGCATTTGTTAATGAGAAATTTATGGTTTCAAAATTTCGTATGTCCAAATGAAGTTCTCTGTAAGAACGTAACTCCATTCATTTAAATCTCTCTTACCAACAATAAATAAAATTTGTTGCATATGATCGAATCGAAATAGTTGATATTCTCATCTAACAAATAGCTTTTAAAAGGAATTTTTTGGCATACATTATCAATTTCCATGAACTATTGTAGAATTCTTTTCATTTGGAAATAAAAAATAAAAACGAGAATCTCATTTCAAGAAATTGCACAACATTAACAAAATAAATCTTTCAAACGAAAAGTGGAATTAAACATAAACATTAGAATTTTGCAATAAAGGTTTAAAACGGACTTGATTAAAATCCTCCATTATGTTCCGAACACTTACTGAATTGTTTCTAAAAAGTATCGCGATACAATACAACAGTTGATTTTGTATTTAAATGAATAGTGTAATAGGTTTGGAAAAAAGTTGCATTCGCTAATTATTTTAAAACGTTAATTTTAATTAGTTACTAAATTTACATAAATAAATATGTAAATAAATACGTTATTGAGAACTTTTTCTAATTTTTTAATTATTTATTTTTATACATAACTTGAGGTATTGTAGTGGCTTGTGTTTCACATACAAAATATATCAGACTATCTTTTGTATCAATAAATATCTTCCTTTTTATAGCTCGAATATTTTAAGTTTCGGGTAAGATAAATTTTAAAAGTTTTCAGCAGTATAAGCAGTAATACAAGAGGAATGTTTTATGAACTCATTTTATGACTGAAAGTACGATATGAAAAAAATGGTTTCTGTTTTATTTGGTCTTCGCTTTTCATTCAGAAAAATTAAGTGCAATAACTGCAGGAGCAAAGTTCAGTTCGCTCAAGTGAGGAAGCCATATTTAAGCTTCAGATAGAGTAGGTAACCCTAGTTAGAATATTGTAAGTAATAACTTCCAATACAGTTTTTCTTTAAAAACCTTTTGTTTAATTTACTTTTCAGAAGGCAGGCATACTTTCTACGTGTCTACTAACTAAGTCTTCTTAGGTAAGAATATCCCGAAGGTGACATTGTAACAGATAAGTTCATAAAATAGTTGTAAGCGTTATCTTTAAAATAAAAATCATTTAATGAATATAGAAAGAGAAGCAAAATTTTGAGTACAGTTTTGCTAAGCTTGCTTGTCATAAATTTATTTATTTTGCACAAATAAGTGTACTAAAATTTGTTTCATCTAGTCGTATGCAAGGAAAACGTTCCTGAATCCATGTCTACGTTTTCGTCTCTCTCTAGATTTGCAAAATGTTTCGTTTCTACATTTTCAGAACTAAAATATTACATAAATAGGTCAATATTGCGTTTCATTTATGATGAAGAAATGCTCTTATTTTGGTTCCTTCCCCCTCGGATTACTTTGTTTCCATTTATATGCCACTGCATTGTATTTTATCTTCCACTGATGAAATCAATGGTGGAGGTTATCATTCATCAATTGTCTGAGAAGTTCCGTAGTTTTCCTTTTTACCTCGATCACTGACTCGATACAGGTTCCCATGAGAACAGATTTGACATTACATGGAAGAACAAACGCAAGCCGCATAGAGTAGAGAGAGTAATTAAGCTTTGCAATCTCTTTCTAGCGTAAAATGTAGTTATACTGAGTGAGTGGAATGTACTGGTACGTTGTCCTATTGAGAAATGACACTATTTTCCTTTTTATTGCCCTTCTCATTATCTCTAGACAAATTTTTAGAATTTGTTTATAGTGCTGCTGGTTTATTTTTGCTGTTTCTAGAGCCTGCATTTCCAAAATTTTCTTTAGATTGAAAAAGCAACTGCCGACATTATCTTGATATTGCCCTTTTTCATAGTGTTTACTTTGCCTTATTAGTATTTTATAGCACCTGATTGTAGTCAGTTCTTTTCGAATTCATTCTTTCATTTCCCATCACATGTGATTATTTCTCTCAAGGTCAGTTTTATTTATTCGACACTATTACTTGTCTTGAAGAAGAGTAACTTATATCCGTTGCTGTCAAAATCAACGAAGTTTTACATAAAACTGTTATCGATGTAATTGCTTTCCTAATTTTTACATTTTTGAATTTATTAGGGACTTCAGACTTCAGAAACAACCACTGTCCGAGGGGTTAAGATCGAGGAACACTGTTAGTTCGACTCGGGTTTAAATCTCGCCAAACGCGTTTGGTTGCAAGGATGTTTTAGTAAGTCTTCTCATGTGCGAAGCAAATACTACGACAAAGTTTCTCCTGCAAAGTCCTCTAAGAATCTATATCTTTCTCTAAGAATAGATAGACCTTTTGTGTTTTGCCATAATAAACAACTAATCTCGGACTGTGAAGAAAACTGTGACATAAATTTTCTTAATGTTGATCAACAATATTGCTTAGGAAAGATCCTGATTGAAAGTAAATTTATCATTATATATTCTTTTGAAACTTCTATCATGGTGTTACAAAATGAAAAGAACTTAAATTAAAAAGATCGCTAACTAAAAAGTAAACTCAGTTAGAAGGCCTGTAATTACAGGCCAAAGAGAAACTCAGTTAGAAGTCGGAAGATTCTGAAAGTAGCCTTTGTTATGGAACAAAATATTCTGTTTAAACATCTTGCAACGAGTACAATTTTGCTGTAACAACTTCCGTCGTGAACATAGAAATCAAATGATATGATATTGAATATAACCCAGATATAATAAGTTACTTTGGTTGATTTCTGTAGGATTTGTAAAAAGCTTTCTCCTTTTATTTAGAAATGCATTAATTTGAATAGTTTTGATTTCGAAATGAAGCAGTTACGGTTTTCAGACATTTACAGTAGAATTCTTTAACGAAATTCTAAAGAATCTTGAAGAACATTTTATCTCCCAATGACTTGTAAAGAATTGATTGTTCTCCCGTGATTACGAGCTCATTGCTTAAATGAAAGAAATTTACTCAACTAAGCTCATTACTCTTCAAAGATCTTTAAATTATTGTTATAATATTAAACACGATGTCTTAATTACAAATGAATTGTATTGTAGGAAAATATTTCTTTTCTCTATACAATCTATATTCAAAAATATTTCTTTTGGAAACCTTACGCAAAATTTTAATAATGCGTACTTTCTTTTCAAACATAGGTCTGCAAATACGTTTGCACAATCACATCTTATAAGAAAATCAACAATGGCATAATAATCAAAATTTTTATTGAAATACTTGTTCTGCATATCTTACATATCTTTGCAAAAGTAATCAGCCAAATTGTGAATAAACCAATTGCATAGTTTATCATTGATTAACAAGACATATATAAATATTTTCTTCGTCTTATTTTTAAATGTGCATTAAAATCTTATTAAGATTATAATACGTACATATATTTTTCATGAAATATTTTTCTAAATATTAAAATCAGAACAATTTTTATCAAATTTAAAATGTAATATTAGAAGCATATGAAAATGTAGTCCTTCGGTATAAATTACTTGTACGTACGTCTGTACATTCTTACAAATGCTTAAAGTAAAAAATCGCGGAACGTCAGTGTGAAATCTTCCGAAGTTTGACTTATTATCAAGTAAATTGTTTTAACAAATTGTTCCTTTGCTTTCAAATAACAGGTATTTCGTAATCATTTTCTTTAATGTATCACTATCTATGTCATTGAGTTTTTCTGTACTTTCGTGTTTATTCCTGTAACAGTCGCACTATTATTTTGAAGCAGAAAAAGTAGTCAAAAGTATACAATATTGTGTGGTAGATTTTCCCTCATAATAGTCGCACCCAGACTATCACAACAAAAAACTGGCAAAAAAAGTGTGCGACCAATATTCGAGTAAACACGGTATATTAGCATCATGTTCACCTCGTGATATGGTTGAAGAGTAGTGTTACATTCATGAAGTGCTTTGTGTAAGTAAAATTCAATGTTATTTTTATTGCCAGAGCTTGTATTGGAAAGTCATTTAAATCTTCTTGCTAAAAGACGATGGGAATGCAAAATAAAGCAGTAGGCGTTTCTGCCTCGTCGTCAGTTTTAAAGAACTGTTATATGCTGCGTTTTGATTGCGTCCAGTGGACTCTGTTCGATGTACTAACAGTATTATACTATATAGAGTCATTAGGTTTATTTTGAAGCAGGTGAGATGAAAAATGAGCAACCCCTTCGCCGGAACTCGAACCACGGACATCTGCAATATGCGCCAAGCATGCTGACCACTACACCATGAAGGCATGAGAAGAAGGCGGG
The DNA here is from genome assembly GCA_000611955.2 of Stegodyphus mimosarum. NCBI lineage: Eukaryota > Metazoa > Arthropoda > Arachnida > Araneae > Eresidae > Stegodyphus > Stegodyphus mimosarum. The sequence goes on from KK116045.1 coordinate 289,242, forward strand.
AGAAATACCTTATATACTCCCCTTTTAAAGGGCGACTGGGGTTTAAGGTACCTATTTGCCAAATCCTGATGGTGGAGAATCATCATCCACCACCTGTTTTAGATCGGGCGCCACTGTAGAGGATTTATGAAGCATGGAAGTGAAGTTGTAAGGTTTTAGTTAAACTAACCAAGTTTTATTTTAATTTAAATCTTTCTATCTCCTCTCTGTTTCAACTTCCCGTCAGAAGAAGCGCGCGTTTTCAGCTTATGCTAATTTGAAGTACAGCGAAGTACTATTTAAACCAGAGGTAGAAACCTCTTAGTGTGTGAGAGAGCTTTAGTCTCAGATCACGGTCACTCTGCTCAACGTTCGCCTGACCAGCTAGCAGCTAAATTTATAAGCCATAGTGCTTACTACGTGATTGCAGATTGAAACAAATTGAAGTGCGCTAGTATTAGTATATCTTGCTACGCACCATTTAGTGAGAGGCCAAACTCCGCGAATTGCTCTGTGAGCAAAGTTTAATTTAATTGCTATTTAGATTTAGTTTTAAATTTATTTGATTGTTAAGTTAGACCCAAGTGCGACCTTTTACTTTCTGTATCTCTCACGAGTTGGGAAGTGTGTAAATAATAGTGATTTAATAAAAGAGGATTTTAAATCACTTTCACGTGCAGTTATTCTCCAGCACAGCAGTTACACCAGAACAAAGCCTACATTTCATCAGCTCACTGTTCCAGTTCAGGACTTGAGACTTGAGGATAAAGACCCGATTACAGACTTTACCACGTTTCCCAAGGCTATGCACAGAACACTCAGTCCTGATAAAGTAATGAGCAATGCCTTCGCCGGGACTCTAACCACGGACCTCTCGAATACGCGTCGAGCGTGCTGACCACTACAACACGAACGCATGCGAAGAAGGAGGGAGAAATACCTTATAACTCTACAAATAGTATTTTCTCCTTACAGAGATGATGCAGGGCCTGATGATCACGCAGTAAAAGAAGCACGTGTTTCGCGTCTCCGCTTTCAAAGAGGCTTTAATTCCTCCTATAAATTTAAAATTTGTTGCAAACACATAAAATTAAAATGTTAACATTCGCATTTTATGATTTTATTTAAAACGAGGCACAAGGCTTTTGTTTCCCCCTGTCATTGGTTAGTGATATCGTTTAATAAAGCCTCAGTTAAAAGAAAATTTGTTATGTTAATCTGTACAGCTTTTCGCTATTACGTATGCAAGTCATAGTTGAGAGTGTATATGAAGACAGAGTTCTACACTCTCAGTATCCCAGTGGGGACTCGATTAAAATGAAATATTACACGAGGTAAAAATTAAAAGCAAATTCTTGTCAGGGGACTGAAGAAATTTCACTTTATTTAAATTTGAGCGAAAAATGTTGAACTGTAAAACAATTTCAAGAAATACTTTACATGAAACATAATTTTATATCAGTAATGTTTGCTATGTTAACAAAATTAGACAAGTTTGTGGTATATAAATTGATTTTGCTCCGGGTCTCCAGATTTGAAAATTGGGCCATGGAATAAAATTTAATTTCAAATTCAAATATGCAATTATGCTGCAACAAAAGTTTACAATTTGCAATGAAATAAATGGGTTATTTAAAATGGAAGTTCTGTTATGATTCTTCGAAATGGTTCGATTGGGCCACAGAATGTCTCAAATTCATAATAGTCCACGTCTACAAAGGAAAAAAAAGCATCTGTTATGTGTGAAGAAGTAGCACTAACTAACCCATTTTCGCATTTTAGATTAAAGAAGATCTCAGACTGTGATATAACTATCAGAAATGGAATGAGCAGATCTTCGTTATTTTCACAGTGGTCACCCAGAAAAACTATCTAATTCCAAGTCGTGCAAGAAAAATGCACTACATCCAAAAATAATGGCCTAAATTTACTTTTGCTTATATTTACTGCTTTGTTTCATTCTCTTGAGAGCATTTTACAACATTATTATCCTATTATCTTAGAAGAATTTAATGCAAAACTAATAAAAGACTGACACTGTTATTTGGCCCAAAACACTGTTATTTGGCAGACATGTATTAATTTAACAGTTACATGGTTAGTAAAAGGAATAAGTCCAGACTTATGACAGTATAGTAATCTACGAAAGCTATAATTTTGGTTATTGCAGTTTTTATTTACATACATACATTCTAGTTATTTCATATGCAGTTTACATTTAAGATATTTCATCTACTCAGTATGCTAATTACATCTATTCTTACCTACAGAAAATCACTGGATGTATTTATTCATTATTTTTAGCAGATTTTCTTAAACTAATTTAATTTTTAAAATAATAAAATTTATCGCTAATGAAGGTTTTAATTTTTTCTTTGTCAAAAGAAGCCATTCTACAAGGAAGTTTGTCTTGCTCATTTCTTATTTTATTCTTATTCAGCAGCTCTATATTCTTTTGGTAGCTGCTGAAAAATGAGAGACACAAAATAGGTTTAATTAGTATTTTCCTACAGAACATTTCATTTCAAAAACCCTTTCAGAAAATCGTGAAATCTTGATCTTTTTTCTATGAGTCTAGAATCGAATCCTCAACAAATGCTATTTTCTATCAAGATTTTCATAGATATTTTAGTTATTAAGATTTGGAAAATTTAAACAATGAGGTATTTTAGTAAAAAAATATAATCTGATTTATTTACATTCAACACAACATTTTGTGAATTCAACATCACAAAATTTAATAGCATAAAATTTTAAATTTTTTTTGTTTGAAAATTTGCTTAAGAGCTTAACATAGATCGACAAGTACTTTAGTTTAACTTGTTTTAACTTCTCTTTCTGGAACCAGCCCTCATCTAAACGTTTTTCAGAAAGTTAACGCTCTCACTCCTACATATGCACTTTTAGGAAAAACATTGAATTCTCTAGCCTGAATTTACCTTCCCAACTCATATTAGTTTGAAACAAAGATTTTTATAAAGTAATTCATGAACATTTTTACTTTATTTTTAAAGGATTAACCTAGAAGAAGAGACCCATATTTAACTCAAAAAAGCAATCTAAATTAAGGTTTAATGTTTTCGATAAGGTAAACGCTAAGAATATAAAAATCTGACTTGGAATTTCGTAGTGCAAGTTACACTGATTTGAGTTTTTAAACACACCTCCTTCTACGACACTTAGGTTGAGGCATAAATTCATATCTTAAGTACTCTCACGTTATTATTAGTGCCATTACACTGAAGCAAAAATGCACTAGATCTGAAGTTAAGCGTGCAAGAACACTAAGATTTATAAAAAGTGCTATATATCATATGGAAATACTACTAACACTGGTCACTATGGTAACTACTCAAAGAGGCCTTGCTACATGTGATGTAGTATAACGGACTGGATTTAAAAGTTCCAAGGTTTTAACTATGAGACTGATGTAAGAAAGAAGAAAACTTTTGAATGACAGCGAAATATGTGAAGTCATTTTCCACTTAAATGAAGCAGCTCGGTTGCAAAATAAAATAATTTGACATTTCCATTAGGCTTATTTTTGGCAACATGGAAATTCTTCTTTCTCGGAATGAATTTTATCTCCCATATTTATTTCTTCAACAGTATTTTTTTAAACTTCTTTATGATGGCTATCCAAGCCTTCAACATCTGCCACGTTTGGCATATTTTAAAAAATATTTTAGTCTCTTGGTTTAACTTTTGGACTCATTTTACTTTAATGTGAACTCTCTGATTAAACTTTTCAACACGGGGAGAGTATTTAAATTACACAATTAGCCTGAGGTAACATTTTCCTTTTCCATGTTTCTCTAACTTTATGGAGTTAATTTATGGAGCTTATTTAATTTTTTTCCATAATGTGCGTCGTCGTATTTTTTTCATTCTCTATGTAATGTTATGTAATTCTTCACTAAAATCTCTTTCTTATCTGCTCACAGAAGATAACAGGTGAACTAAACTGAAACAGATTGCTGAACAGATTTCGTTCTGATGAACGTATTTTCATCTTCAGTTGCACTGTTTTAGAAACGGCGGACGAATATACTTTCCATTCCTAAATATATATATATATATACATCGGAAAGAATTCAGACGGATAAATTATTAAAAAATCCATTTACTGAGTAATTCAAGAATAAATAAAAATAACAAAAAAATCACATTTTTCTTCGTTTCTAACGGCCTGACTGAACTTTTATAAATGCTACTATTTATTTGAGGCAATATTATTTCTTTTACGTGACATGAAAATGTATAAAGGCTATTTCTGTATTATTCTGGGCGAAGTTAATTGCTTCGATTGATCTGTAACATCCCCTGTCTGCTACTTTATTTTCTTTTATATGCGTCCTCAGGGAAGAAAGTCCCCGTGACTAACAGCTTGCGTCTCACCTAAACGACTAAGGTTCATTACAGGCCATAGCCTGGCAGATATAAAACCCAACCCAACATTCGGGACAGCCGCTGTCTACTTAGATTTAGCTTTTATTGCCCCTTTTTCTCAATGATCCAAAACGAATTTTAATCCCCCCCCTGACAGATTGCTTTAATGCCGAATCACATTAGTTGCGGTTATAGAGGAAAAACAACAAATGCCAGTCCCGTAGTCAATAATAATATATCGTTTGATAGAGAAATAATGACCATTAATAATTGAGTTTTTATTTTGGAATCTTATCTGATAACACTGAACATAAATATTTTACTAGGAAGTAAAGAAACCATTAAATTCTAAAAAGCGTTGAGATGGTAGGATCTCATACTAGCTGCATTTCTTCTTTTTCTTCAATACGCTATGACGCATTTTTGAAGGAGCACATTACAAAAACTGCATGACTTAAAAGCAAAGCTCAAAATATCTTTTGTTGAACGACAAAAAATATCTTAGGATAAAGGCATCGAATGTAACATATTCTGAGAATGGAAAAAATTAAAGTAAATTTGTAGAGACATTAGGTTATTTTCGATGTCAGGAAGGTGATGAAATGAGCAATGCCCACGCCGGGACTCGAACCACGTACGTCTCGATACGCGTCGAGCGTGCTGACCACTACACCACGAAGGCATGCTAAGAAGGCGGGAGAAATACCTTATGTACTTCCCCTTTTAAAAGGCGACAGCGGAGTAGGGGACCAAATCGTTAAGTCCTGGTGGTGGAGAATCATCATCCACCACCTTTTTTAGTTCGGGCGCCAGTGCGAAGACATTAGTTTATTTTTGATGTCAGGAAGTTGAAGAAATAAACAATGCCCTCGCCGGGACATGAACCACTAAGCTCTGGATACGCGTCGAGCGTGCTGACCACTACACCACGAAGGCATGCTTAGAAGACGGGAGAAATACCTTATAAATTTAGTAATAAAACTTTTCTGTTTTATTACTGTTTTTACAAAACAATTCTGTAATGCACATAGAAGTTCTTATCATGCATTCCGAAGATATTATAGTTAAATTCTGTGTAATTTTTATATACGTGACATTAGCCCAGTCTTACTTCTTATATATTTTGCGATTTGCTTTGTTCTGAGATACGAGTGCAACTTGGGAAATTCACATTGAAATCATACGGAAAACAATAATTATATATTTGTGATCCACATGCACTTTATGGGCTTTAGGTTATTAAAAAAAGTATTCTTCTTCTAATAACGCAAAGCTAAATGTCATTTAATATGGGCAAGGTAACGCATCATTTAATTCAAGTGACTTTTCTGTGTAAGTTTAAGAATGGATAACTTGAGCAGGTAAGGTTTTAGCAGTAAGTTCAACTAACATTTGAATTCTAATTAATGATCTAACTATGCGAGTGATGCTAAGTAAATTTTTTAATACAAATTAGTAGTATTTTTTATAAACTTAGCAACATTTAAATTCTAAACTATAGCCAGCCCACCAACGACAGAGCGCTAAAATCGCTGAAAGCTGGTCTTTCGACCCAGGCTCAGTTCCAGACGAATGGGCTGTCAGCATGCGAGTTTCCAAAGGTTTTCCTATATGTAACGGGCCTTCAAGACAGTTTCTCGTATAAGGTATTTATACGAGAAACTTCTTCGCATGCCTTCGTGGTGTAGTGAGCAGCACGTTCGGCGGGTAACCGAGAGGCCCGTGGTTCGATTCCCAGCGAAGGCATTTCTTATTTTTCAATATCCCTGCTTCAAAAATACCTAATGTCTCTACACCATTACAGTTCGTTCCTTTTATGTAAATAACTGTTGTGTGCCATGCCGAATTCAAATAATTAATCACCTAATTAAAGGTCAAATTTAGGAAGTGATTCTAAATAAGATGAGACATTAAAAGAGTTCATACATAAGAGCACACAACATAGGAAACAACTTTACATTATAACTGTTTAAGATAACCGAAAGTAAAATAAGAAGTTCTTAAGATAAGGTGTAACATTTATTTACAAGGAAACGTTATTTTGTTTCCCAAATGGCGGTCTCGAGCCGTTTATAGGCGTTGGCCACTACTAAGGCCGTATGTAAATATTTCTTTATTATGGAACACCTAATAGAAGGGCCACCATTGTCTTCTAAGAAGGAATGGACAAACTACATACATGCGTTTTCGGGATTCGAACCCAGGCCCTTCCCAGGCAGCCCGCCTCCAAAAATATACTTATAATTTTGGTCAAATAAGGATATGGTAATTTTTGCTCGTTATTTTTATGAAATTTAAACGAATAAAAAAAACTGAAAATACTCCTGAGTCTTTATCGTATTTTCGACACGTTACTTTTACGAAAATTATACCAATCGAAATGTACTGGGGGAAAAAAACTACCGCTTTCATTCGTCACTTTTACGGATATTATACGAATTCTAAAAAGACTGAAAATAAAGTTTATGAATTCAAAAAATCTAGTGTTTTTCTTTTATTTTCCCTTTATTTTCCTTCTTCCACGAGCATGAAAAAATTATATGCAAATACGTTTTTTTTCAACAGCATTTTAGTGTGATACCAAAATGATTTCTGCGTTTGAATTGTCTTTAAGTTTTAAATTATTTTTCCTCTGGTTAAAAACCTCTAGGAATTTGAAAACAGCCTTCATATTTTATATAAATTTAAGCTACTTTAATCATTATTCTAACATTCATACTTGAAGGTAAAATTTTTTAATGAATTTTTACATGTGATCTAAACTTGTATATACATTTGCAAAGATTTTTACAAAGATTTTCTTGATTTAAAGAGCTTCAAAATAATTTATTTTCTTAAATCAAATTTGTCGTTTTTATTCATATCAACTCTTACATCAACTTACACAATTTAATTTCTTTTATGAAAATCCCATTACCCATTTAACTAGAATAAGCTGTATAACAAGTTTGTGTACTTACTGCATTTGGTACAATATTCGCCTTATTTGAGCAAATATTTGCAAATAAATTAGAAGAAGGCTTCAGCTAACCTTTTATATCTTTTTCCAGTCCTGAAATCTACATAGCGTAGATGGTAAAAAAAATTCATGCATAGCTAATAATTGATCGCATATTAATTGTTATTTTTGCTGAGTATTCTTGGAAAGAAATGCGGAAAATATGTTTTGTGTTACGTAGCCGATGAATAAAATAATACATAGAACAGAAGATGTCTAAAAGGTTTAACCTTTTGAACAATAGTTTAATGTAGACCAAAGAGATATGCATCGGATCGTTAATTATAATCAAAGTTGATGCGCATTAGGTACGCATGAAAGCAATCTTTAATTTATTTACCTTAACTTCTTTTCGGAGCGCTCTGAGAGCAATTTTTTTTTCTGTCCGCAAAATTTCACTTTTCAGAAGGCTTATTTTGATGACTCATTTTCGGGAACGCTAGGCTTTACTCTATAATTTGCATGCAGATCCAAATGCTGGAAGTTCCCGAGCTCAAAACTGCTTAGGGACATTTAGGGAGCAAATAGTCACCTGCGATCATTTTGTTTACGACAAAAAAAATTTTACCAGCTATCCCAGCGTTAACACAAAGCTGCTACGTATTATTTCTCTTTCACTCGTTTCTGGGAACCAGCAGTGCTTTTATCCACTGCTAAACGAAAGCAGCAATCTAGCCGTTTATAGAACATGTGTTTTTCCTTTCAACAACGGATTTTGTCGGTGCAAGATTTTCTAGTACATTTTAGTTAATCTGAAGTAAGTGCACTTTCATTCTTTTCTATAATTATATAAGCACTTTATTATTATAATTTTTATTATTATACTATAATTCCAATTATCTGGATTATACGAAAGTTCATTGTTTTCGTTTAAACCAGCATATTTGGTATTCAGTTAAAGAAAGAAAACTTTACGTTTAAACTTTATGCTCTCTTACGAAATAAAATAAGGATAAGTAAAAAATTTGTTCACTTACTGAAGAGCAATGTATTTAGCCTACAGGAGAATGATTAAAATAATTATTTGGATTTTGCCATAGTATGGTTTTGACGTTACTCCGGATGCTTTGTCCAGTTTGTCTGCATATTTGGAGTTCTAATACAGTTTCGTGCAAAATATTATGGACTTCTGAAATATTTTTTGCTAAAGTATGTATTGTTTATGATAAAGATTGATTTTTTTATACGGTAACTACAGTTAATGATATCTCCAAATGAAACACGTTTTAAGCAATAGTAACAATTTCAATACTTAATATGAAGTACTTTGGCTTTTGATAATGCCTGGATTCAGTAGATCTTTGCCATAATCCCATATTCTCCGGGCTCTTTGAATCAGTTTATGCAGCTTCAGGGCCGTTCCTAGGCCATTGGTTGTCCGTGTACTTTCCTATAATTGCCGCCTTCAAATTTATAAAGCGCTCAGTGATAAATACAATTTTCATTTCATACTAAGTACTCATATATGACATAAAATGTACTTACAGATGACAAGTACTTACAATGAATTTAAAATATCTAATCGAGGTAAAGCGAGAGTCCGACCGTCCCTGATTTTCCCCGCCCACGTACTTCTACG